>JBAKGM010000139.1:27139856-27164842 GCA_037177215.1 Asparagus racemosus
TCAGTAATGAGACTGGCTATGTATTGAATACATAGACTTTGTTTGCTATGATACTAAATACGTAGACTTGGTCAATTATCACGGGAATTGACTACGTGGCGGCGTGTGTTAGACGCTGACTTATTCCTGATTTAAGGACAGGAATAACACCTACTATGCATAAATAGGTATAAATTTAACAAATCATTAGGTCAATAATGAGACTGGCTATGTATTGAATACATAGACATTGTTTGCTACGATACTAAATCCGTAGACTTAGCCAATTATCACGAGAATTGACTACCCGGTGGTGTATGTTAGACGCTGACTTATTCCTGATTTAAGGACAGGAATAACACCTACTATGCATAAATAGGCGTAGATTTAGGCTTTTGAAACTGTTGTCTTCTCTTTGAGCAAAGACAAACCCGTTGTGTCTTCTCTTGGGGCAAAGACAAACCCATTGTGTCTTCTCTTAGGGCAAAGACGAACCCTCTGTGTCTTCTCTTAGGGCAAAGACAAACCCGTTGTGTCTTCTCTAAGGGCAAAGACGAACCCATTGTGTCTTCTCTTAGTTCAAAGACGAATCTATTGTGTCTTCTCTTGGTGCAAAAACAAACCCATTGTGTCTTCTCTTGGGGTAAAGATGAACCCGTTGTGTCTTCTCTTGGGGCAAAGATGAAACCGTTGTGTCTTCTCTTGTGGTAAAGATAAACCTGTTGTGTATTCTCTTGGGGCAAAGACGAACCATTTGTGTCTTCTCTTGGGGTAAAAACGAACCCTTTATGTCTTCTCTTAGGGCAAAGCAAACCCGTAACAAGAGAGGAAGGATTTTATATCCTATCTCTTGATCCTAGAAAGGAAGAATTTTATATTCTATCTATAGTGTAAAGGAAAATAAAAGTAGGATCTCCACTTTAAGAATCTTAGGAGGTGAAACTAAAAGTGGGATCTCCACTCGGAGAATCGGAAAGATTCAGATAACTTTCACTTTTATAGGATTCACTATCTGATCTGGAAATGATTTTATCATTTATCGAGATGAAATCTAATTTTAGCCCTAGCCTTGAGAAGGCGTGACTGAGGAGGAAAGGATGAAACCCTTCTGTTTATCATAAGGGGATCTTGACATTGAAATTAGACCTCTTACTCATGGAAGGAATCAAGAGGGGATTTTACTGGTAGATTAGACCAGAAAGATTTTTAGTGGGCTCACCGTCAATGAATTTGATCAGTGAGAGAATTTATGGAGGAGAACATATTTAGGGTTATCCTTGAGAAAATGGGTGAAATGTTCCATGCGGAACTTCCTATTAAAATAGATTATCCTAAATATACTAAGGATAGTACCTTTTTTAGGAACTTTCTATTTATTAGCATTAATGCCTTTCACCATTTTACGTGATTAGGTGATATGCACTATTCAAATAGACTGCATTTATCACGAACGGTCCCTCCCATTTGGGTTTAAACTTACCCTTTGGATGGCTTAGGGGTAATGACCCCTACATCGATCAAGGCCTAGATCTTATCCTTGAGATGATAGCATGAATTTGTCAGGTGGTGGACTACTCTATGGAATGCGCAGTATCTCGGATCTGTGACCTTATTTGCCTCCTCCTAATTCACGATAGGGGGCAGTTAGATTTTATTATTCCCCAGGAGGTATTTGAAAATACCAGGAACCTCGTCTTCCTTGAAAGAATAAGTTTCGGAGAACCTCAGTTCTGACGACTTCTTCTTTTGAGGCCATTGCTGCCATTGGGGTTGCAGAAGCAAATGGAATGCTTGGTTTGCGTCCGCTGTTTTCACCTGCTCCCTCCCTTTGGTGTGTGGGGCGAAATTCTGTTTGTGCACATATGTGGCTTGCTGGCCTTTTCTGCCTTTTTCCTCTTAAAGAAACGCTCGGCTTGTTCCCCACGCACCTTCAAGTCTCTCCATGTCTCGAAGGGCGATGTTCCTATTGCTTCGAGCATGTTCAATGAAAGGTTATTGTGGCAGGTCTGGAGAATGAACTCTTCAGTTATCAGGTCCCGACAATTCATTGCCTTGTTTCGGAACCACTTGACGAACCTATCTACCGTCTCTCCATCCTTCTATTTTTCATCCAACAATATTTCGATGGATATCTCGTTATTGTCGTCGAAGATATTGTCGAGGAACATGCTCTCCATGTCATCCCAGCTGTTAACGCTTCCCAGTTTGAGATGGCGGTACCAATCAAAGGCAGATCCCGAAGAGTGCCAACAAATGACCGAACCATCAAGGGCTCGTTACCGAAAATAACCCCCAGGTAGGATTTGAAGTAGATCAGGTGCTGAGTAGGTGAACCCTTCGCGTTGAACGGCATGAAGTTTATTAGACTGAACTTCACCAGATATGAGATTGATTCCCACTCCCTTGGATACGGACATGATATACTCGTCTTCTTTACCTCTTGAGCGGATATCAGAGCATTGATCTTGCCTTCAAGCTCTGTCATTTTTCTACTTTCACCCTCACCTTGCTTCAAATTACTCTCAGGATGACGGGTTGGGCCATCTCCACTTTGAGTGCCTGATGTAGTTTGTTTTGAAGGTGGATTGGCAATGACGGTTTCATCCCCTTCTGTGTCACTATCTTCAATATCGTGAGTGACATGGTGACTAGACTTAGGTTGTACAACTTTCTAGCTTTGCAACTCCCTCATCTGCTGCATGGCTAGCTCCATCTCTATCTTCATTTTAGCCTTGAACTCTTCTCTCTGCTTAGCCAAGGCTTCTTATAACATTTGAGCCAGCGTTTCAGGAGTGATTGTATAAGCTTCTCTAGCCTGACCGACGCTCAACATCATCTCATGGGATGCTATTACTGAGTAGGCATCGGAGACCTCATCATCAGATGAATCCCCTTCATGCATCCTTCTATAATCCTTGCATTGTGTAGCTCACAGTTGTAACCGAGACAGTCTTTGGGAAATTTGGGTGCTGACTTTTTCTTCAGGAGTGAAGTCAGAATCTGTGTCTGTTGCAGCCTTTCCTTTCCTTTTGTCTACCATGTTAATGGTAACTTTAGGGAATTCATCTCTTTGGATGACAGACTTTCTTCTTCGGAAATGTCTTTGCCTTGGCTTTGATTTTTCTACTGTTGGCAAGGAAAGCCTTTCAAACACCGAAGCTCTTTGAGGATGAACCTTCGACTCAGAGCAATCACTTCCTGATACCAATGTATTGATGAGTCGTGTGCACGAGCAAGAACAATCAATTTCATCAATTGTTCTTTTTTGTATGTTGCCACCCCCAGCCTGATGACATGGTCGATTAGGGAGATGTATTGCTTGCTGCTGTGAACCATCATGGATTGCACTTCCACCCCCAAGTGTAACGTTGTCTTCGATAGGAAGACACATCTTCTTTTGGGGGCATTGACCCTTCGACCTATCACCCTCCTTAGGAGGCATTTCTAGTTGTTTGTCAACTGAAGTTGTCCTTGCATGAATCAACATGGTATGGTCATCTCTTGTGACTTTGCGAATAACAACACGCTTGAAATTCTTCCCCTCAGCAGTCTCACGGACTCCCTGAGAGATACTCAAACGAGATGCAATAAGAATTCATGAAGCTTGAGATGTTCTGACTTGCTCAAGACACTTCTGAACACCGGCTTCATTCTGAACACGACCCCCAGTCTGTTGTAGTGTATGGACTGCATTACCCAAGCATTCCTTCACTGGTGCTGTTGATGTGACAGCAGGAGAAGTGGATGGATGCAGCCGAGGAGAACTCCCTTAACCTGGACAGTAAGAGGTGTCCGGGCTGACATTTCTTTGGCTAAGATACTTTGGACTGTCTCGGTTGAAGGCTCTTTGGCGAGACAGTTGGAAGTGTCTCGGTTGAAGGCTCTTTGGTCGAGATAGTTGGAAGTGTCTCAGTTGAAGGCTCTTTGGCAGAGACAGTTGGAAGTGTCTCGGTTGAAGGCTCTTTGGCCGAGACAGTTGGAAGTGTCTCGGCCAAAGGCAGAGCCTTGGGCCAAATTCTGTCTTGAGTTTTGTGCAGATTTTGGGATCTAAACTTTGTGATTTTGAATTGGTCCCCTGTTTGATTTCAACTCTTGCGCCTTGCGTATAACATCGCATGCACGAGCAGCACGTGCATGATGCTTTTGGGCACATTCTTTCCTCATCAGACGGGTCCTCTTGACAGAAATCCATTCTTCCTTGACCGGAGTGCTAGAAGTTTAGAATTGAGACGTCATTGTTTCTTGACACCTCTGAGTACGTGAGTTCGTATGATAGTGAACTCTGTCCGTCGACTCCATGGCCTTCGCAAATTGGCGAGCCATCTTCTGACGTTGCCTCTGACGAGCCCTCTTTGTCAGTGTTGTGGAGATCTTGTAAGATGACTCTTTCATCAGAATAGAGCCACTATAAGCAGAGCTCTCAGCTTTGCAGTTTGCTGGGTATTGTTGTGAGGGGAAACCTTCGTCACAACTGGGTGAGATTCATCACCCTTGACGACAAGTCGGATGTTCCTCCTTGGAGATGAAATCCTCCGATGATTGCGAGGTGAAGAGGATCTTGATGAAGAGGAGGAGAGGTACTCTTCAAATTTGGCTTGATCGAAGACATAATCAAGTCCATCGACCATAACTTCAGCTTGATCATGGTTCAGCTTCGACACAATAGTCTCAACGTTGAGACTATTGGCTCCCACTATGGCCGCCATCGTATTTACGCGGAGAATGAGTTTTTTTGTAGTTTCCATTCTAAAATGTTTCAAAATGAAAACAAGATGAAAGACTATATGTGTAACTCTCTCTATTACAAAGAAAATAAAATCTCACTCTCGTACAAAACTCGAATAGAGGTCACTACGTAGCGAGCTCCTGCTTGTGTGGGTTCTTTGCCTGTGCCGGGTATGCATCATCTATGGACCACCAAGTAACGATCGCTGAATTGACAGGGTTGAGTTTCTATTTTGCTGAGGAAATAAGAACTTAAGCAAATATCTTAGCTAAGTAAGATATCTACTCTTCCCAAGATTTAAGATGAAGCTTAAACTCGAGGAATCTCCAAGTGGAATGTTCTCGAACTGCTTCTCTGCTCTTTTTTAGATCTCCAAGCTCTTGATCCCCCCCCCCAAAATCAAGGTCCTCCACTCAATGGGCGTAGGGGGCTATTTATAACCTTTAGGAGGTGTAAGAATACAAGTTATGACCTGTTAGGATTGCGTAGTGGGCGAGACACTTTTTGTGTCTCGCCACCAAAACTATCTCGGCCATTAGCGAGATAGTTTGTACTGTCTCGGCCATTGGCGAGATAGTTTGTATTGTGTCAGCCAATGGGTTTTTAGTTCCCTTCCTATTGTAACCGCTCCTCCTCATTTAAAGGCACGTTTAATGCCCCCATTTATGTGCTCATTGGGCGTCGTTTAAGGATGTAACCACCCACTAATGTAAATGAATGTCCCCACATGTTGAAAGGGTCAAATGGGCCCCACGAATAATGATAAAACATGTGAAAAGTCCTTTAGACACAATATGTGTCTCGGCAATGGCCGAGACACAATAAGTGTCTCGGCCATGGCTGAGACATAACAAGTGTCTCAGACATATATTTGTCAGTTATACCCCTGTTGTTGATTTTCTTAGAGTTTGATGATGTCGTTCTTCAATCTTCTCATGATTAAATCATATTTGGGGTTCATTAACAATTTTCGATGCTTACAAGCTCGCCACACATCAATTCCCTATCATGAGTCGAGTTCGAGGTCTTATAAGCAATTTTTGACGCCTACAGATACCCCCTCCAAAGTATTTCAGTCTCGTTCTTTTATAGAAAAGCCTAAAATACTTTTGATATGATAGGCCCCAACCTTCAATAGGTATAACGGGACCTGAAAAATAGCTTCAGACCTTGATCTCTCCTTCCAGATTATCCAGTGTTTTGTAGGATGGCTGAAAGTGTCACGGTACTGCATTTATTGTCTGACCACTGTCGAAATCTTGAACTAAAGCTGGTAACTGAGTTCTCTTTGCTTTGACTTGTGTTGTTGTATAACTGACCATCAAACCTTTCAAGACTCCTTCGTTAATAGGCGAATTCTCCGTTTACGAGGCATTGACCGGCATCATCATAATTTAAGCTTTTCAAATCTTTTGAGGCTGGGAGGGCCAATTCGTGCTTGCACGCTCCCAGTGGTCCATTGGGGATTGTCGAGTTATCCTTAAAAATATTTTATGAAAATACTCTCCAAGAACTTCTCGACAAAATAGGAAACAGTTTAGACTCGTATACCTTGTTGGAGTATCCATGAGACTTGAATAAATTGGGCCGAATACAAGGTGACCTTCATGGGGTGATAATCCCACTGAATAAATATTTGAGGTTCCTCCAAATGTGTAGGAGAGAAGGAGTCAATTAACGGGCTGAGTTGGCACCGTTTTGGTACCCAGTTTATCCCCAGTTTGACTGTCTTCCTGATGATATATCCCCTAGCCCAGCAATTCCCAGAAATACCGAGGCTTGTCCCACCAGAGGAATGGGTTCTTCCCCTTGTTAATTGTAGGACTAGCCATATTTTGACTAATACAATGATAATTTGATGAATCTGAGGAATTCATTTGATGGTGGCAGGAACATCTCATTCCGTTGCTCCTTCGAAACTAGCTACCATGGCAGCTGTCATGCCAGAAGAACACGTCGTGAGACCGACTGCAATAGTTGGTGCATCAACAATAGTTATTCCCCCGATGGCTCCGCTAGGCCAGAAGCTATACCGATGGAAGCAGATATGGGTTAGATATATACGCTGCTTTTTAATTCAAGATTCTGAAGTGTCTACCCCCCTTTTTTCCTTGCAGGACTTACCTCGAGACTTCATGACCTCGTGAGGGTGTTGATATCAGATGATGACTCAGCTCGGCTTGTTATCTGCCTGGAGGTCCACTCATTCTTTTCTTTGATGAACGTGGTGATCGACAAGCTCCTCCAGGGTGGGCTTTCTCTTCGTCAGTTTAGGCCGGTGCTCGACCCTAAGATGGCCTTGATACGGGATGCTGGTTATCTAGAGTTAGCCCAAGCCATTGCTGATGACCTCGATCATTTGGAGGCCAAGCTTCAAAAACTGCAGGAGTTGCAGGCAACGGGTGCTTCTTCATATATAGCTACTCGAGCAGAAGTTCGTCTGGAGTCATGGCGTGACGCTCGTGCTTTTAGTGGACTTGGGGTCCAGATGCATCGGGACCAATTAGATCAGATTGAGGTCGTTGTTGCCGAGACTTCATCAGCTCTAGGCCACCTTCACTCCTGTGTTTCATTGAGCTAGGCCAAGATAGCACAGCTCAGGTGAGAGCTTCAGGCAGAGGAAGAGAACTTGAGTGTCTTGGAGCTGACAAGGGCCAACAAAGAGGAGGCTCTCACCGTCATGTCCAAGAAGCTTGAACTTTCGAAGCAGAAGCTAGCTGAGGTCGAGGAGGAAGCTACGAAGTCCTTGAGCACCAACGAGGAGTCTTTCAGGGCTGATTTACAGAAGGAACTCCAACAAGCTTATAACGATGAGTTGTCTCAGCTAGAACAATAAATCTTTTGGCATAGACTTGATGTTTGAATAGCAGTAATTTCTTTGTTAGAAGGACTCAACTCTTCTTTGATTGAATAAAATTTTATCCTCCTTTTAATTGCTTATTATGATTTCTTATTTCATTTGGAATAATCAACCACAATACTCATAGGAGTTTTGGCAAACCCTCAGCCATCAACGGATTTGATGAGCCTTTACAGATTACCGTTTGAATCGTACTAGCGTGTGGATTTTCTATACCTGTTCCGCACATGACGTTGTGCTAAAAGAATGAAACTCTCTTAGACTTGGTGCTATGATGTTGAATACATAGGCTTTGTCTTCTTTCACGGGTAAGAGACTAACCGGCAACGCGTGTTAGGCGTCGACTTTAGAGTTATTGGCAAACCCCCAGCCCTCAACGAATTTGGCGAGCCTTTACTGATTATCATTTGAATCGGGCTAACGTGTGAATTTTCTAAACCCGTTCTACTCGTGATATTGTGCTAAAAGAATGAAACTCTTTTAGACTTGGTGCTACGATGTTAAATACGCAAACTTGGTCAATTATCATAGAAATTGACTACCCGGGTACATGTATTAGACGCAGGCTTATCCCTACTTAGGCTTTGGGATAAAATTCTCCAGACTTGAATTCTGGTGTCTTCTTCAATTGGTAAAAGACTAAACCAACAACGCGTGTTATAGGCATTGACTTATCCCTTCTTAGAATTCAAGATAAAATTTCCCACACATGTAAGGCATGGATTGTGGTGTTATTAATAACAATCTGCCACAATTTTGAATATTTAGGCTTTCATTCTTTTTTACAGTTAAGAACTAACCGGTAACGCGTGTTAGGCGTAGACTTATCCCTACTTAGGCTTCGGGATAAAATTCTCCAGAATAAATTCTGGTGTCTTCTTCAATTAGAAAAAGACTAAACCGGTAATGCGTGTTGGGCATTGACTTATCCCTTCTTAGGAATCGGGATAAAATTTTCCACATGTATAAGGCGTGGATTTTGTTGTTATTAACAACAACCTGCCACAATTTTGAATATGTGGGCTTTCATTCTTTTTTATAGTTAAGAATTAACTGGCAATGCGTGTTAGATGTAGACTTATTCCTACTTTGGCTTGGGATAAAATTCTCTAAGATGAATCTTGGTGTCTTCTTCAATTGGCAAAAGACTAAACCGACAACGCGTGTTAGGCGTTGACTTATCCCTACTTAGATTTCAGGATAAAATTCCCCCGACTTGGATTCGGGTGTCTTCTTCAATCGGTAAAATACTAAACCGGTAACGCGTGTTAGGCGTTAGCTTATCCCTACTTAGGCTTCGGGATAAATTTTCCCCGACTTGGGTTCTAGTGTCTTCTTCAATCGGTAGAAGACTAAACCAGGAATGCATGTTAGGCGTTGACTTATCCCTACTTAGACTTCGGGATAAAATTTCCCAGGATGAATTCTAGTTTGAAAGATTTCTATTAAGAAGATAAGATTAATGTGGGAAAGGAAAAATTTTATATTCTGTTTCCCAATGGTGGAGAGGAAGAATTTTATATTCTATCTTCAGTGGAAAGAAAATTTTGAAACAAGAGAGGAAGGATTTTATATCTTATCTCTTGCTCCTGGAGAGGAAGAATTTTATATTCTATCTCCAGGGTTGATGTGAGAAAGGAAGAATTTTAAATTCTGTTTCCCGATGCTGGAGAGGAAGGATTTTATATCCTATCTCCAGTGCGAAAGAAACTAAAAGTGGGATCTCCACTTCGAGAATCTTACGAGGTGAAACTAAGAGTGGGATCTCCACTCCTAAAATCAGAAAGATTTAGATAACTTTCATTTCTATAGGATTTACTACTTGATCTGGAAAAGAATTTCTCATTCATCGAGATGAAATTCTAATTTCAGCCCTAACCTTGGGAAGGCGTGACCAAAGAGAAAAGGATAGAGCCCTTCTGTTTATCACAAAGGGGGTCTTGCACCTGGAGAGGAAGAATTTTATATTCTCTCTCCCGTGCGAAGTAAACTAAACGTGGGCTTCTTATTCGTGGAAGGAATCAAGAAGAGATTTTGCTGGTGGATCGGACTAGAAAGATTTTTTAGTGGACTCACCATCAATGAATTTGATCAGTGAGGGATTTTATAGTGGAGAACAGATTTAGGATTATCCTCCAGGATAATGGGTGAAATATTCCTCGAGAAACATTTCACCAGAATGGGTTATCCCAAATATACTAAGAATAGTATATATTTTTTAGGAACTTCCCATTTATTGGCATTAATTGCCTGTCGCCACTTTGAGTGATTAGACGATACACACCGTTCGAACAGATTGTATCTGTCATGAACGGTCCTTCCCATTTGGGTTTTATTTGGATGGCTTTGGGGTAATGACCCCTACATTGATCAAGGCTTGGATTTTATCCTTGAGATGGTAGCACGTATTCGTCGGATGGTGAACCGTTCTGTGGAATGCACAGTACCTCGGGTCCGTGACCTTATTCGCCTCCTCCTGATTCACGATCGGGGGCAGCTAGATCTTTTTGTTCTCCAGGATGTATTTGAAAATACCGGGAACCTCGTCTTCCTTGAAAGAATAGATTTTAGGGAACCTCGTAGTAGAGGGCTTCTGTTGTTGAGGCCTTTGCTGCCATTGGGGCTGCGATTGCTGCAGCACTTGCTGTTGGAATGCTTGGTTTGTGTCCACTGCTTTCGCCTGCTCCCTCCCTTTGCTGTGTGGCGTGAAATTCTGTTTGTGCGCATATGTCGCTTGCTGGCCTCTTTCTGCCTTTTTCCTCCTAAGGAATCGCTCAGCTTGCTCCCCGCGCATCTTCAAATCCTTTCACGTCTTGGATGGCGCCATTCACTTTGCTTCCAGCACGTCTAACGAAAGGTTGTTGTGGCAGGTCTAGAGAATGAACTCCTCAGTTATCGGGTCTCGACAATTCAATACTTTGTTTCGAAACCGCTTGATGAAGCTGTCTACTGTCTCTCCGTCCTTCTATTTCACATCCAATAATGTTTCGATGGATATCTCGATATCGTCATCAAAGAAATTAGTGAGAAACATGGTCTCCATGTCATCCAGTTGTTAACGCTTCCTGGTTTGAGATGGTGGTACCAATCGAAGGCAGCCCCTCGAAGGGTGCCAACGAATGACCAAACCATCAAGGGCTCGTTGCCAGAGATAACCCACAGGTAGAATTTGAAGTAGATCAAATACTGAGTAGGTGAACCCTTCCCGTCGAACGGCGTAAAGTTTATTAAATTGAACTTCTCTGGATACGGGATTGATTCCCACTCCCTCGGGTACGGACAAGGTATACCCGTCTTCTTTACCTCTTGAGCGGAAATCAAAGTGTTGATCTTACTCTCGAGGTCCATTATCTTCTCATTTTCAGGGACGACGACATTGCAACTGGCATTTTTGAGGCTACCCCCGCGTTCCATTCAACAGGGGGATTATCGGTGTCACGGTCTTCATCCCTGTCTGTTAGGAGCATGTGCATACAATCAACCCAAATTACATAAGTTATTACCTTGAAGCTCAGCTTATGCAAATGATGATGGGACAATAATGATTGGAAAGAGAGTGAGGGAAACCTCGGCTCATGCAAATGGGGTGGGAAGGGGGTAGGGTTAATATAATTTAATTTTTAGATGGCTAAAATAACAAATTGGTATTAAAAATCGTACCTAATGACCAAATTTATATTAAAATTAACTCTGGTGGTAGTTAGTCTCATTTAATCAGTTAGAAAAGGAAATTTCAAATTACGGTAAAAAAAGAGGGGTCTTTAATTGGAGGTTTCTTCTTCTTCTTCTTTCAAATTGGGAGTTCCCATTGCTAGAGAATATGGCTTCTTCAAGCTCTAGCTCGCACTCATGGTTAAGATCAGGTTTTAGCAGTGGAAGAAGTAGACAAGGATTCAATCTACTGACGTATTATGCTAGGGAATCTCTGCAATTTTTTGATCACACATTACCTTCATCTTTTCTCTCTCTTCTCTCTCTCTCAAGGAGCAGCAAGGAACAACAGTGAGAGGGAAAGGGGAAAATTTTGGGTGGATATTAGTTTTGGATAGTTGACTTCCCCTTTTTCTACGCCACATCAGCCACGTTCCCTTTTAATACAGTTACCTAAGAATCACGTGACATAGCACGTGAGTGTTTGAAAGAGAAATTGAGTCCAAAAAATATTTTTGGGCCTATATGTTTCGATGTGCAAGTTTAAATACCTAGTTGATGCAAAGTTAATTTCAATACCAATCTGATCATTACGTACTACTTTTAATACCAATCTCGTAATTTAGCCGGTTCATAAATGTTAACGGAAAGCACTATCTAAAACCAACTTAGTACAATTTAAATAGTTCAGAGGACTTATTTTAAATTTCTCTTTTCAGCAAGCTATCTTACTAGATGGATAATTTGGATGATGGGTATCAAAACACCCTCCATATAATAATAATTTTCATGGATTTAAGCTTTTCTAAGAAAAATGTTAAGAATTTAGGCAATCACGTGAAAGTAACAGGTTGCGGAAAAACAGAAGGCTAAAAAAAGGCCTTAAGTTGGGGGTTTGAAGGAGTTATGAGCAAACCCTCTTAACTTTAAGATTTTATGATAAAACCTCCAAATAGCATAAACCACAATTTTCATCAGCAAATATATCCCTACATAATTCTTCCCACCCATGTGAAAATTAAGGTTAACATTGTTTGGGGGTTTTCTGATATTTTGAAAGTTATAGGACATTATCTAGTACTCGTCCGAAGTTGGTGAGGGTGGGGGGCTAGGGGTTCTAATATTTTGAAAGCTATAAGAGGTCATCTGATGATCGTCTGGATTTTCTGATATTTAGCCTTTAAGTATTAAAATGCCTCTTAACTTTATCTGATTACCAAATAACCTTTCATAACTTTCAAAATATTAGCAAACCCGATTTAACTGTAAGGATTTATTAAATAAACATTAATAGCATTAATCATACTTTTTCACATGGGTGAGAAGAATCTCGCATGATGATGTTTTTCAAGTGAAAATTATGGTTTACACTTTAAGAAGGTTATTCTGATAAAATCTTAATGTTAAAAGAGGTTTTCTGATATCGCCTAAACTTAAGAGGGTTTTTGATATCTTGAAAGTTATGAGAGGTTATCTACTAATTGTCCAAAGTTAAAGAAGAGTTTTCCGCTATTAAGCCCAAACGAAATTTGAAGCCATTATCCACATGAAACTGCATAGATCGATTGCCATTTGACGTGTAATATTAAGTAATATATAGTCATGATAGATACCTAAGAATCAGACTAAGATGAGTGAGCTGAGCCAACTTGTGCTTAGTTAGCAATTAATTAATTCCTATTTATGTATTACTTTAATTAAAGCCGGGAGCCATCCAGGTTTAAGCTTCAACCTCCTTGATCACCATCAGCTGAAAAGATTCATGGTAAATTTAAAAAAACCCTCCAAACTTTGGAATGTTTTGCACAAAACCCTCCCAAAATATTTAAATTCCAGGGAAATCTTTCTCCCCATTGTGTAGTTTTTACAAAATCGTTCTGAACTTTGGAAAATTATTATTAATGGATTTAAAGGGTAAAATTTAAACAACATTTTTCATACTTAAACAACTACAAATTTCACCATTACCCAAAATCTTGCAAAAAAAATTCATAGCACGTGGACATATAGCAATCAAACATCTTTATTCCTTAACTTAGTACTTAATGATTATTTCATAAAGGGTTGTGAGTTTTTGAACTCACCAAAGCTTTAGGAGGTTTTGTTTTATTTTTTATTTTTTTATTTTTATATTTGTTTTATTCGGATCAAGGAGGCTTTATAGAAGCTAAGAAATTTAGAAAAAGTTAACAAATCCTCCAAAATTCAGAGGCAGCCAAGGATTCAATTCATTTTTGGTAATTACAAATAGAGCCCCTTAGTATCAACCAGTTGCGAATAGATCCTCTATAATTCTTTTTGGGCAAATAGACCCCCTGAGTGAATTATTTTTTATGCTTGTGGTATGGATATCTCCTCAATTATCCTTTTTATTATTTTTAAAAGAGCTAAAACGGTTCATTAATAAAGCGTATTCGCACTTGGGTGAATACCACAAGGGTGCCTTCGCACAAATATAACTACATGAGGGTCCATGCGCAAATAGATAATGCAACAGGGACTATTCACAATTAACCCATTCGTTTTCTCCCGCGGCAGCAGGTTCCACGTAGCACGTGCACATCCAGTACTCAATCAATACAAAATATTCATCACGTGTTAAACCTCGTGACAATAAAAAATTAGAAAGACTAAACTGGAAAAATTATCAGAGCGGAGAACTGGACTCAGTGCGCAAATTAGCCTACAGGCTACCACCAGAAGTCTCTCCATATAACTGGCCTCCAATGGCCCAAAGCACGTGAAGATCAGCGACCTCGCAAGTTTATTTGCGACACCAAACCATGTTATTTTCTTAAAGGTTCTTTTAGATATTAGTTCCTTACTTCTTTAATATGGTATATTAGTCCATCAAATCTTAAAAATTACATATTGGTCGCTCTAATCTTATAGGGTCTTCCAAAATCATCCTTCAAGTTAAATCACGTTAGATTTGAAGGGAATTATCCGTTTAAACCTAAGAGTTTGAGGCAAAGTGACTATTTGACCCCTCTATTATGTTCCCTAATCCATTTCATAACGGGCTTAAACCCAATATCTGCTTAAAATATTCAAACACACTTGCTTTCTTCTCATAGGGTTAGAAAAGTATCTTAATCTAAATTTGAGCTTCATAAAGGTTTGAAACATTGGAGAGACTGGTAATTTGGTGGTTGCAAATGTTTGGTTAGGAGTTAACCTAACCGTGATTAGTTTTTTTAACTTAAATACTAATGGAGTGACCATTCTTGAAGACCTTGTAAGAATTGAGAGACTAATATGTGATTCTCAAGATTTAAGGGACCAATATTCAATTACAGAAGACGTAGCGGACTAATATAGTAAAAAGCTATGTGAAATGGAGCTTGTGCCAGCTGGCATCACGTGACGGTACGAAATGAGGACGCGAAGCAGCGAGGCACACCGGCGGAGGACCGGATCTCTCGCGTTATATTTGTTGGCATTTAAGCGCCACCGGAGGCAAAAGAAGGAGAGAGAAAAAAAAAGGGGAGGGAAAAAAAAAAGGCTTCAGGCTATTGAGCTAAAGGAGAAGATGGTGATGCTATTGAATCAGTATCTCCTCGGAGGGATCGTCGCTTCGATTCTAGGGTTCCTTCTCCTCTCCCAATTCTCCCGCAGAGGAAAGAAGAACAAGGTCAGTAATGAGGAGAAGATGGCTGGCGAGGTTGTCGAGATGACGTCATCAGGAGACGGGGAATGTGGGTTCCGCGATGGGCCTGACGTTGTTGTCGTCGGCGCCGGAGTCGCCGGATCGGCCCTTGCCTATGCGCTCGGAAAGGTTGGATCTTTTTCCTCAAATCTCATCATGAGACTACAATTTCGGAACGGGGAATGTGTCTTTCGTTTCTGTTTAATTGGATAGATGTGTCTAAATTTTTATTTTTATTTTCATATGTGCCTCTCAATTCATTGATATTTTTATAATGGTTAATTCACTTAATTGCACATATAGTTTTGAACTTTCTAATATAAAGTAGGTTTGGATACGAAAGGCTAGTAGGGGAGGCGAATGATTGAAGTAAACCCCAAGGGGAGGGGGTGGAAAGCATTGCTTTAAATATCACTGATATAGCCCGATATTATCGGCTGGTATCTTCTTTTATACCGCTTTCCACAGAATGTTGTGGTCCCAATATCCTTTATGGATTTTTGGCAATTTTGGGAGATATATCCCTGACATGGCTAATATATCAGTCAATATGTTGGCTGATATGTTCTTTTGTTGGCTGATATGTTCTTTTGTATGACTTGTCACAAAACGAAATTGTGGTACCCTAGAAATTACCAAGACCAATAAGAGCGGCCACATGATAACTAATTAGCCGACTCCCAAAGCACCATCAAAAATCATGTTGTATTTAATGAATGTACAATAAAAAAATCATGTTGCATTTATCAAAAATCATGTTGCATTTATCAAAAATCATGTTGCATTTAATGAAGTTACAATAAGTGCTCGTATTTCACCGCCCAGTCGACATCAAGCAATTAATATGACGTCAGTCATTATGACCTTTTGAGCTAGAGCGTTCAAAGCTTCTCGAACACGCCCTTACTCTACGAGTCTCATCACTGTGCAAAGGGGACTCGGCCAATCAGCTGCAAGCATGTGTAAAGTAGGGTCTGAACCAATATTGCATACTCGGCTGAAATTATCTACGTGCCCCATAAACCCTCTATAAGTATTGGTGATTTCCACCAAACTAAGATACGCAATTTTACACAAAAAGTCAACAAGACTATACTTTATTTTTCTCTTTAGATTAACTAGAAACAGTCACTGACTTGAGCGTCGAAGGGCACGCCGGAGGAAATAACTTCCGGTGCCTATAATCCCTATTATCTGTGTAGTGATATACAGCCCAAAGACCCAAGACAGGAGAATCAATCATCAAAGGCAATTAAGGGTCCCAAAAAATTAAGTTTAACCCTCCTAAATCATGTATCAACTTCGCAATGTAGACAGAAATAGTTCTGTAAAACTTTATTTTTTAAGCAAAATTTCCAGGTCTATGAAAATTTTCAGCGAAATTCTAGTAGGCTACTTTCCCTGAGTAAGATTCTATAATTGGTTAGTGATCATAAACATATATTCTTTGTTAGGTATGCTTAGACAACCATTTAGGACATTATGTTAATGTTATATATGTCCAATATAGCACTCTGATTTTTACACCATATTCCTGATATTTCCTCGGTATCTGCAATCTGATATGGCTTCCTCGGTATCTGCAATCCGATATGGATTTTGGTCGTCCAATATATTCCCTTTATCCGATATTTAAAATCTTGGTGGAAAAAAAAGGATGCGTTGTAGTTAATTGTGCTTGGATAGACAACAAGGGGAAGAGAGGATATGCTGTAATTTGTGTTTGTTTATAGGAATGAATGGGAAGGGAGGCGAAGCTTCGTGACTAGTACACTCTTTTGAAGAAATAATACACAAGTTTCTTTATTCTGAATTTTAAAACTCCAGCCTCCATTTAAGTTTCTTTTTCCTTGTTATCTTTTTTCATCTTCATTTATTAATCACACACTGTTTTGCATCACCTTGAAACCTCCATTATGTTCATTCTTTTCAGATATAAACCATTAGCTATAAAAAAAATAAATAAAAGAAAAAGTTACCCATCCACTATAAACATGTACTTAATGTTGAAAATAATGATAACCATAATGTAAAGCTCACCTTCCCATAATGTAAAATGCAACAATGTAACGCATAAAATTGATTACATGTTTTATTATTTATTTAAATAATTAATTGATAAAAAAATAGTCACAATGATTTTAAAAAATAGAGTCATCACCGTTTTTAAATATAACATGACAATTATCAAATATATCATCACAATTTCTCAATAAAAATATGTCATAAATCATTAACAACCAATCTAATGGTACATGTAGTTCATGTTTAGAATAAAAGAAATCAAAGAAAACACTATTGAGTCTTAAGCAATATTGTATATTATAATAATGTATAATTTAAGGCCACTTGATAGGTTGAAGCACAATTAGGGATGCATAATCGTTTGAAATTTTCCTTACATATTTGGTTCACTCTTAACAATACTTTCCAAAAAGATGAGAAATAATTTACATTTCTCTTGTCTCTCTACTAATGGTGCAAACGGATCATATATGATACTTACAATATCCATATCTGGATACTAGTTACAGATACAGGTTCAAATATGGATATACTTCTGTAAAATGTAATATCCATATTTACCACAATTGGAAACAGACCCAAACCGGATAGAAGAGAAATGGATACAAATATGGTTAAAATAGAAAAAAGAAATGAATATAAGAACAAAACCAAAATTACATTTCTTATTTTCTTCTAACCGTCTTCTTCACGTGTCTAGATTCATTGAGTCTAAAAAATAAAAAGAATACAAAAATGCTTAGCAATATATCGATCCTTTACTAGGCCAGCCATCTGATGAATACAATTGAGGCTAGACTGAGAAAGTTGAAAGATATAGTCAAATAAAAATATCGGAAAGTAGGGTGCTCCATCTCCAAAATCATGTTAATTAAGATATAGGTAAGTCACTGGACCATCAACCTAAAGATCCATTTATAACTACACAAACCCCTGGCCTTTTGGAAATGAATACAAATTGAGGCTAGACTGAGAAAGTTGAAAGATATAATCAAATAAAGATGTCCGAAAGTAGGGTGCTCCATCTCCAAAATCATGTCAAATCAATATATAGGTCAGTCACTGGGCCATCAACCTAAAGATCCATTTATAGGTACACAAATCACGTGGCCTTTTGGAAATTGCTATAGGAGTCATCCAAGTAACTTGAAACCCATTATCATTACCCAAATACCCCAATTCCGATATGGTTTTATTCAACAAAACTGGATCCATCTCTGTATCCGCTTGAAAAATGAAAAGCGAACCAGACGGATCCAGATCCGATCTTTTTGGGATTTCAATTTTCAAAGCCGTAACAGATTTAGATACTGATTCAGATCAGTTCAGATAAATCCGAATCGTTTTGCATCCCTACTCTCCACCAATCTGATCTAGCCAAGTAATACTAATAACAATTAATTTTTAAATTTCATTAATTTAACTAAGCAGCTATGTCTGAAAAGATTATATCATTTTAACAAAACTGAAATAACAAGTATCCATTTAAGTTACAAGGGACACAATTGAAAGGCTACTACAATTTAGAAGGTAAAATAACTATTACTATGATTTTTAGGGCATATATGGAAAAATCTCTTGGTATTATGTTCATTGATGTTTGGATAATTTATGTGTCGTATGGAAAAATGGGAGATGAAATCTCTAAAATTGATTGCTTTAAGAAACTTTTTGAGATTTTGGATATCTGTTAATAATATCAAACAAGTACAGAAGAAGTAACACAAGAACAAACTTCTTATTGTTCTGCAGCACAAAAGTAATATGGAAGTTAGAATAAACATTAATCAATGATCAAACTTGGAACAAACTTCTTATTGCTTTGCAGCACCTTTCTTGAGTCTGGTGTTAATCCACTATTACTAGCGTTCAACAGTGCCCTACGTGCTCCCCATGAATGCTCCCTATACATCATTTCTTTCCACTTTGGTATCTCGTGTATCTTTTTCCAATGTTGTTCGATATATTTTCTGTTATAGTTAATGACTCTTTGGTCTCCTTTCTTCATTTGGTTCAGCGAAGTTTCAGTTTTGCATTTATATGAATACAGTAGGAAGTTCATCTTCTTTTTCTTCAATAACAAGAAGGCAAGGTTAAAAGTTTGTAACATGACATGTATCACGTTTGAAATTGAAATGTAATGAGAAAAAAATGTTCTTTCAAATAAGATATCAAATTACGGGTTAGTTACACGTAGGTCCCCTGTTGTATGGCTGTTTTGGACTTTCTACACCAGTAGTTTTATTGTTGTAGATAGAGCCCCAGCTTAAATTATTTTTAACTCTTCTACCCTCAAATAGGCTCAGTATTTTCACCTAGTGGCATATCTACCAACATTTCACCAAGGGTAAAAGAGGCAGAAGACCTGGGGGGTCTATATGCAATAATGAACTACAATGAAACTACGAGGTTAAGTTCAAAACAAGAATAGCATATGGGGTGTATGCGCAATTAACCGAATTAATTGCAATTGGCTGGACACTATTATTTTGTAGTTCATTAAGATACATTTAATCAGGTTTACAGGGAGTATTAGTTGGAGTTGAGTGCAACATGATCTGAACATATAGTCAAAAATTGGGGAATGGGGCCTTTTAAAATGGAGTTGAAAGGGTGGGAATCTTTTCAACTAATGTACTCATTCTGCTTATATTTGATTGACATCCTTTTTTGAGATAAATATACTCATTCAACACTACTTAATATGCTGGTAACTATATACGTGACCAAATACTTGCTACTTTTTACACACATATAAAGAAACAAGTGCTTGTTGATTTTTTTAAATGAATATAGTGTCAAAAGTTGAAGCCATTTATTGAGCTTATCAACTCATTTTGAGATATATTTTGCTTGCTGAGATTAAAAAACAAGTAGAATTTGATTGGTCACCAAGTATATTCAAGAGAGATGGATTTCACTAGGTTTCAGATCCAAGATGATGAAATTAAAAGAGGTAGGAACCTTTTCATGTAATGAAGAAGTAAAGCTTGATTTTTTGAGAAAGACACTATGGAGAAGCAATGTTGTTTCAGTTATCAGTATTTCTACAGGAAGTTTGGTAGGAAATAGTTGATCCTAGATTCCTAGGTAAAGGTTCATTGTAGCAAAATGGTAAATTCTATCTGTTTACTTGTGTTATACTTTACATCATTGTTTTTTTAAAGTTTTTTTTTTCTTTGTTACTTGTGGGCGTGCCAACTTACACATCATATATTTGCTTCATGAGACAATCCTTACATCCTTTCATAGGACATGTCCAGGCCTCTAAACTGAGTTTTGAAGGAATTGGATTTTATTGTTTGTAGGATGGGCAGCGAGTACATGTAATTGAGAGGGATTTGACAGAACCTGATAGAATTGTTGGTGAATTGTTACAACCTGGAGGCTACTTGAAACTAATTGAGCTGGGTCTTGAGGGTGAGGATTTAATCGCATCACTAATTCTTGCTTGAGTAAATTACTCCAAGCTCTTCATTATTATGTAATATTTGCAAATTGGCGCATTGTTCAATTGCATCTGGCTGTTGACTTTTATTGCACAATAATTTGCAATCTTGAAAACACTGTACACTAAACAAATATTTATTTTCCAGATTGTGTGGATGAAATTGATGCCCAGAGGGTACTTGGGTATGCTCTCTTCAAGGATGGTAAGGATACCAAATTGTCTTATCCCTTGGAAGAATACCATTCAGATGTTGCGGGGAGGAGTTTTCACAATGGGCGGTTTATTCAAAGGATGCGAGAGAAAGCTGCGTCTTTGCCCAAGTAACCTTTTTTTTTTTAATTCCCAAGTTTTTCTGTAATGCTTATGTTGATCCTTAGTCAAATAATTGTTAATTTTCTTTTCTGAAGTGAATATCAAAATCTGAAGTGAAAGTTTAAGTACTTCAGAAAGTTTTCACACTAGATTAATTTACTTTTTTTCTATTACATCTAGCTTCCTTGATATGATCCTTCACATTCTTAGTACTTATTGATATTTATGATTATTTACTATGTTTAATCCTTTTTGAACCTAAAGACTATGCCATTTAATATATTTATGTGGCAACTTTGCTATGGAATTATGCTCTAGTTACATCAAAGAGCTTTCAGAGGAGCATTACTGACAACTGCTTTAGATGTTGCCATTAGACATTAAAAATTACCATCATACCTTTGGAGAATGAATGTTTTTGTTTATGTATTGAACATATGACAAAATAAGAATAATAATATGGAAATATGACAACTAAGTTTGTTGAAGCCGGACTAAGTTAATCTATAAATGCCAACTGCTCCAGTTTTAGGTGGAGTGGACATACTGAATGGTTCTATTCATTAAAAGCATGTTCGGCCGTGAAAATCAATAGGAGGCACAACTGGATGTGTGACTCCACACTGTATGGCCTGTTGGATCAATCTGCAGAAACTAAGAAAGTGAAGTTACCCAGATTTAAATAATACGTCATGACTCTAGGACTTGATATGGAAGTTTTCAAGATTAAGTAAAGTGTAACATATTGTAGTTTTTTTCTTTTCCAAGCGTAGTGCAGGCTAAGTATGAACAAGTTTCCCATATTACTATCTACATAAAAGATGTAATTCTTTCCTGTTACTTTGAAATGAATGTTTTTGCAGTATGTCATCTGTGGTTATTTAGTTTCTTTTTATCTGATACACACTTCGTGGTGAATTTTGTTTCTTTAACGTGATTGCTCCGACTTTTGCAGTGTCCAGTTGGAGCAGGGAACCGTAACATCTTTGATTGAAGAGAATGGGACAGTTAAGGGGGTGTCGTACAAGTCCAAATCTGGTGAAGAACTCAAAGCTTATGCACCTCTTACAATTGTATGTGATGGTTGCTTCTCAAATCTACGGCGTGTTCTCTGCTCTCCAAAGGTAAAGAAAACAACTTAGTCTATGATATATTCTCTTGTTACAAAGTCTTTGTCCACACCCACCACAGGTGATCCGGATGGTTGGGAGGTTCCAATATGGCTCCCACAGTCTTGGATTCAATTCTGGGCTGGGTTATCAAAAAAAAAAAAACTTCGTCCACATTGGCCATTCCTTCTTTACTAAGGAGTAACAAAACATTAAATTAATTTACACAACGCAGGTGGATGTACCTTCTTGTTTTGTTGGTTTGGTCCTTGAGAACTGTGAGCTTCCATATCCAAACCATGGGCATGTTGTCTTGGCTGATCCTTCTCCGATACTATTTTATCCTATAAGCAGCACCGAGGTCCGGTGTTTGGTTGATGTACCTGGCCAGAAAGTGCCTTCTATAACAAACGGTGAAATGGCTAAGTACCTGAAGACTGTCGTAGCTCCTCAGGTACATTTTAGTGCGATATGCAATTTTCTTTTCTATTGCGTGATTTGTTTCTGTTGTCTCATAGGCTAATTTTGGTTGTGAGCACGAAGAATTCACGAGGTAAGGTAAAAGTAAAAGAGAAATAGCTTAGTAAAAGTAAAAGAGAAATAGCTTTCTCTTGTTTGTCTACTAGATAGAGGAAAAAGGAGACGGTGGTGGTGGTTGGGAAGGAAAAGAAGGGTTATGTCATATTAGACCCCCCAAACCTTTGTTAATTCTATATTGGACGCCCAAATTTTCATATTTCTAAAAAAGTTTTATAAGTTGTTTAAATAAGACCCCCAAATCTATTAAGTTATTGTAAATAGGACCCCTAAATTTGTTAAGTTGCTTTGAATAAGATCCCCATTTCAAACAAATATGAAGATTCAGGGAATCTAATATAGAATTAACAAAGATTTGGGGGTCTAATATGGCACAAACCCAAAGAAGAAAGGAAAACATAGTTTTTCCCTGGGAGCTGCAAAAAATAGTTTTTCCCTTGGAGCTGCAAAAAATCCCCACTTGGAAGTGTACATGGAAGCTAATAAGTCACATCCTATTATTTCTTTGGAGCAAAGTTATGCTTAATACTTTAAATGTTATTTTTCTATCAGAGATGATCCTCGAATCACTTAATTTAACAACTTGTGATGATGGTACTGGATTTCCTTCTTCCTTATTTGCATTTATCGTGCTTCTTACATGTATTTATCTCATCTTTCAGGTCCCAGCTAAGCTGTATGATGCTTTTATTTCAGCCATTGATAGAGGAAGCATAAGAACTATGCCAAATAAGAGTATGCCAGCTGCTCCATATCCAACTCCTGGAGCCCTTTTAATGGGGGATGCATTCAACATGCGTCATCCTTTAACAGGCGGAGGAATGACTGTGGCGCTGTCTGATATAGTTGTTCTTCGAAATCTCCTCAAGCCTTTGCGCAATCTCCATGATGCTGCTTCCCTGTGCAAGTATTTAGAATCCTTCTATACCTTGCGCAAGGTAATCATAGTATACTATAATTTCTCAAACTTGTTAACTTTCGGTCAATCTCTCCAGTTATTTTCCACTGAGTTTATGAATAAGAATATTTTGTCTTATTCGTATGATATGGTATATTATCTATGACTGATGTGATTATTTACTATAGCAATATCTTTTATTATTATTGCTTTTCTCCTTTGTTTATTGCGACTATTAAGTAATGCAGTAATATCGCAAATTTTTGTACTGGAATTTGGTTTCCTAACTCTTTGCGTTTTTTGGGGGTTCAATTTGGTGTATATTCTATTTTAGATTCCTGTACCTAGAGGAACGTTTTCTTGCACTGTAGATAGAAGTTTTTGTTACTCAAGATAAAAATTCACATGGTATCCCTCTCTTTTTGCAGCCAGTGGCTTCTACGATAAACACCTTGGCCGGTGCATTGTACAAGGTATTCAGTGCCTCACCAGATCAAGCAAGGAATGAGATGCGTCAAGCCTGTTTCGATTATCTCAGCCTTGGTGGTGTGTTTTCCAGTGGACCTGTTGCTTTGCTATCTGGTCTTAATCCTCGTCCATTAAGCTTGGTTTGCCACTTCTTTGCTGTTGCAATCTATGGTGTTGGCCGTTTATTGCTGCCATTTCCTTCTCCCAAGAAGCTGTGGATTGGTGCAAGATTGATTTCAGTGAGTCATATGCTTGCTCTTTTTTTTTTCATTTTTTATCAAGACATTGATATTGCTTGTTTTTGTTTCCCATTCTCGTTATTAACTTGGTCCAATTTTCTTTTCTTCTTTTATAATTATTTTTTTTACAGGCGGCTTCAGGGATCATTTTTCCGATAATAAAAGCCGAAGGGGTTAGGCAAATGTTCTTCCCTGCAACTGTCCCTGCATACTATAGAGCTCCTCCTGTTAAATGACAAATGGAAACAGTGCTCCCGTGCCAGGCGATTATAAGTCAACTATGTATGATTTGTGAAGAGTACAACTCAGAATTCCCTATTTTTGTAATGGTACGAGCATGCTATTTGTTTTAATCTTGGTGACATTTCTCCTGGTTTCGGGACATCTAATAGTCATGTCCCTGAATAATGCATGTCGTATTTGTATTAAGACGGTAATTTAATGTACGGACGATGTCAAGCAAAATTGTGGTTCTTGTGCTAAAGGTCTTGAAAACTATACAAAATGTAAATTTCTAGGACAAATTGTTATTGGGTGTCTGAGATTCTTTAATTTTCTTAGTTTTTGCCCCTTAATTATTTCCATTGTTGTAATTTTGCATCATATTGTACTAACTTTATATTTTATAATTGATAGACGTTGCCTCAAACAGCAGGAACTGGCTTTAAAGATGCTGCAGGTAGTCGGGGACTTTTGACAGTAAAGAGGCTCGAGATTTTATTTTCGTGCTGCGTTAGGGGGTGAGTTTTGCCAAGATTGGCTTGATCAACTGATTCAACGGAAATCTTAAGATTTCCAAGACCAAATGAAGAAAGAACTGAATGGGCAGAAATTTTGTGACTATATTCTGACCTCTTTCATGCAAATGATGACAATGGAACAAACAAATTTCTATGAAGTCATAGGAAAAAGAAAGGATAGTGAAGAAAATGAAGAACGCCCGCATATTTGCTCGAAAACTGCCCTCCGTATTTTCTTTTACTAGACTCCCAATAAGTTTGGGCTTGTTGCGCTTAACCGTAAAAATTTGAAACCCTCACTCAACCCTCTGTAACTTTGGGAACTTGAGAAAACCATATATA
>JBAKGM010000139.1:27231217-27244237 GCA_037177215.1 Asparagus racemosus
GGATCGATAATCTTTTATACTATAACTTGTTAAGTTGTATACTTGCAACTCTAACGGAGGTAACGCATGTTATTTTCGCACAACAGTATTCACTCACCATAGATTAGTCCCTGAAGTTAATTATGGCCTCATTTCTCATGATAGTGGTAAAATTACGTTTTTCACCAAGATGACCTTGGGATTGCCGAGGATTCCTTTTGTTTGAGAAAAAACACTAGAGTAGGTAAGTATCAATAGGTGGAGACCAGGCACTAAAATGCAACATGATTTCTTGGTATAGAAATCATTTTATTATAATTTGAAGTACTAGAAGGTGAAAGAGACTTTTTAAGATGAGCATCGAAATAACAGAGTTTCATATCCTACTGAACATGGATTTAAAGAGGATTTAAAAAGAACAGCGCCACTCAGTAATACATTCTAGATTTCGACCTGAAAAGGATACTCAATCCGAGTGAACAAGTTAAGATATAGCGTTGTAACCTTCAATCCTCGTCAGAATTTCCAAGTTTTGATGCAGCGGAGGGTACATGTTAAGACTAGTTTTCAGCCAGTAGGAAAATTATTGCCCATTATTTAAAATCTACAATCATGTTTCAGTTCCTTCAAGTGCATGTAGAGAAGCAGATGACAATGAGAATAAATAGGTAGATGAATTCAAAGTAAAGCCAAACAGTTGACAAATTCAGGAGATGAGAGATTCTACTTTGCTAGAGCAAAGCTCAAGTAAGTGGTTTTCCTAATTAAGAGTGACAAACTCCTATCAATTTCCTCCTGGATTCAGATTTCATCAATATGTTTCAACAGCTCTAAAACTATGCAAATCAAAACACGAAGGTCCACAGGCCCCAACTTCCAAAGCTTTCAAGGCTATAAATGAAAAAGAAAATGACAGATTCCATGTGTATTCTTGTCAATATTGTCATTAATTTGAAACCTTTCTAGGCTTAATCTATATCTATATCTATATCTATATCTATACTTCTATACTAATTATAAAAAAGAATTGACGTGTCAAAACTTTTGATTGCCTATTTTGCCCTCTTAAATTTTGATAATCCCAATTATGCCAATTATCTGCAATTAATAAGATTTAATATTTATACTCTTAAGAATCCATGACGTATATAATTGAATAGATGAGTTAAGGATCCAATTAATTAACCATCCTTTCATTTTCCCTCTACATAACCTCTCTTTAATCTCTATACTATAATTTTACACATTCATTCTCTTCAACCCACCACATCACCTACTAAGCCAAATTCCTACAATCGAAGCTCAATCGTAATCTCTTTTCCATCAGGATTGGAAAGTTAGCGAAGCAGAGGCTATCGTCTTCTTACAATGATTGAATTTTCCCAAAAACGTGTTAGTGCAAGCCTGTTCATCTATAATTCGATTAGAATTTTGAGAATTTATTTTGATGTGATTTTGATTGTTATACTCAAATTTGAAGTTAGATATGTACCAAGAGTTTATACATATTAGATATCTCGTGCTATAATTTCCATATGAGTAACGTTTTAAAAAGCATCCGCTTAGCCCGTCTAGGCATACCCCTAAGCCTAGATAGCATGTTGGCCGCCTACCTAGCGCCTAGCGCCTAAGCGGTACCAAGACTACCCACCTAAGTTTTAGGAGCGTTTATGGGAGCGTGGTCTACCTATATGGACTGTACCCCTTAGGCATTGATCATGATTTCCTCCATTGCAGCCTCCACGTCCTCCAACCTCATCTAAATCCCAAATGTGAACATCTCCTCTACATCTCCCAATCTTCAAGAAAACCTCTTCCACCACCACTTAAGAAATCTGTCTAGTTCCGCTTAAGCTTTTTATAATGTTGGTATTTACTATCAATAACTGTAATTAAAAAATAAAAAAAGGAAAACGCCTAGGTCCCACCTAGGCTCCCGCCTAGATGCCTAGCCTCTAGGCATCAGGTTCAACGCCTAGGCCGCCTAGCGCTTTCTGTAACCTTGAAAACATCCAACCTTATTTATTTTTACGCCCAGATTCGATCTTTGACCCCTTTATTATAGCACTTTAACTACTATCATAGCAATTTAGATCGAATTATAATTTGTATCTATTTACGATACTTTATAGCAGATTAGCGCAGGTTTTGGGTTTAATAATGAATCGGCTGGGGTTTAGAAGAATGGGTTTAAAATCTGAAAACTAAAAAGAAAGTAAAACTCTTCATCAGTCTCCATTCTCCAATTTTTTGGATTTATTGGTTTGTTTCATTTTTATTTTATTTTTTTAGGGCCTTTGACAAGTTCAGATTTGTCCAATTCTGGTAATGGATCTCGGCTCAGAGTTGCTTACCAGGTATGGAACTTTAACAATTTTGATTGGGGCATTGTTAAGCTATTAGTCATTGGTTAACTTTTTTTAATATAATTTTTATGTTGATTTTGGGATTTTTAGGGTCTTCCCGGTGCTTATAGTGAATCTGCAGCGGCAAAGGCGTACCCGAACTGTGAGGCGGTTCCCTGCGAACAGTTTGAAAGTGCTTTTGATGTGAGTTTTGTCTTTTTTTTTTAACGCATTTACTGTATCTAAAATTAGTTAAATTAATGGTAATAAATTTGTTACTGATTAAACGTATTGTTCCCCTTAGACTAACACTTGTTGTGTAAAGCATGTGCATGCTTTGCTAGACTCAAGTTCGTTTATCTATATAAATGAAATGGTTGATTCTTATTACCCCATAATTTCAAAGTTGGGAGGTAAAACCCTTGGACCAAATTTTCTTTGGAGTTTTTTCACCCTCAATACAAATCCCTTTCTCTCAATACTTGTTCTCATATTCCGAACTTCGAAACCAATAATATTTAGTTCGGAAACCAAATTTTTATACATTCATTATCAATCATCAAATTATCATTATTCCAAAATTCGCATTATCTTTCTTCCATGACTGCTATGCTGGGAATTCATTCATCAGATCCATATTTACCCACATTAAAAAGTCAACATAAAGAGATTCAAAAGAAATCCCAATCACCTTAATACATTATTCAAAACTTTGTTTTATCCTTGATCCAATTGGAAAGAGTCATGAATTATGAAATAATTATGAACTTGATTATTTTGATTATCTGTTAAATCATATCTCTCCATTTTCAAATTGTGTGCATTAAAAGCTGCTCTGTTGTCAGCTTCAACATGCTGATCTACACCATTCAATTTGTTCAACTAGGTTATTTTTCACATTCTTGGATGATAAGTCCTTTACCTTCTAGCAGCATGTGGTGGATTGAAAAGAAAACGAGTAAATCAATAACAACATTTGCTATAATAATAAATAAGAAAAGTAACCCACAAAAAAAAAAGGATTTTGGTGCATGAGGTTGGTGGTGATTTTTTTGTGTGTTGGGGGGTGGGGTTGGTTGTACTAGAGCCATAGTGAAAATTGGATTCAATATGCGTTTGTGTGCACAGATTGCTATCTAAACCATCTATTGAATATGGTTATGGATCCAGGATTACTAGTTGTCATTGATTTTTAAGCAAACATACATATTATTTTCTTATTACAATCTGCGATTATAGATCAATAAGATCACATGCATTATTACATGGTGAAGGTCTTTTTATTTTCTCTCTTTCCATCTTTTATGTTTGTGTAAAAGTTTATTCCTATGCTGAGTGCAGGCTGTTGAACGTTGGCTTGTTGATCGTGCAGTGCTACCAATAGAAAATTCATTAGGTGGTAGCATACATCGCAATTATGACCTTTTACTTCGCCATAAATTACATATTGTTGGTGAAGTGAAATATGCAGTACGACATTGTTTACTAGCCAACCATGGTGTGAAATTACAAGACCTGAAAAGAGTTCTCAGTCATCCACAAGTATATTTTAATCACACTATATTATTTGTTTTAGTTGAAAATACTTTAGTTTTCAAACATTGCTTCTTTCTTAATGCCAAAATTTTCAGGCACTTGCCCAGTGTGAGCACACACTAACGAAGTTGGGAGTTGTTAGAGAAGCTGTTGATGATACAGCAGGTGCAGCACAGGTAAGATTCTGAAATTTAGTGCTGTGATGTACTCCTCTTTTGTCCCTATATGGAGAAACATGCAAATGGAAAAGATAAAAATAAAAAAGAAAAAGAAACACACATCAGCTGTTATCTGCTTTCTTATTAATGTGACTGTGTCATGGCATTCTCTGGTTGTTTGACTTATGCATGAAATAATTATTGTATCAAATAGATATGAGAACTCTTCCAATTGATGCCTCATGCTGCTTATAGTGCACCTCTCTGCATATTAATATACCTAACATGTGTCCTGTGTAGTTTGTTGCTTCCAACAAGCTTCAAGATGCAGGGGCAGTTGCAAGCGCATATGCTGCTGTGATCTATGATCTGAATATTCTTGCCGAGGATATTCAGGTATATCCAATTTTTTAGTCACTTGGTGGTAATTACTTGCATCATTACCTGAATACTTCATTCCTTTCTTCAGGATGATACTGATAATGTAACTCGTTTCTTAATCCTTGCACGAGAACCCATTATTCCAGGCATTGATAAACCATTCAAGGTAACTTTAGCTATACATTACATAGTAAATCAAAGGCCATTTGCTGGAAACAACAAGCTTATCATTGGTTCATTCCCAGACAAGCATAGTTTTCTCCTTAGAAGAAGGGCCTGGTGTCCTTTTCAAGGCACTTGCTGTTTTTGCCATGAGAGAGATCAACCTCACAAAGGTATATTTCAGTAACTTTTGACATTGTATATGATAATGTGTTATTTTTTGGTGGATAGGGTGGCTTAACAATTTTGTTAACCATTTTGTTTTTTGTTTGTTTGTTTTATTTTTTTCATTTTTTGTTTGTTTGTTTGTCTTTACCATAGATCGAAAGTCGACCTCGGAGTAAAAAGCCCTTCCGTATAGCTGACGAAGGAGTCAATGGTCCTCTAAAGTAACTTCGATACCCCACAGTAGTATTATCTGCATGCCGTGTATAAGAGATAACCTCAATATGTCTATTATATATCAACTGTTCTTGTTGGTCTGACATCATTTTTAAAATAATATTGACCAGGTACTTTGATTATCTCTTCTATGTTGATTTTGAAGCGTCAATGGCTTCACAAAATGCTCAGAATGCCCTTCGGCACCTTAAGGTATTTTTTGTAATCGAGAAACCAGAAGGCTAATGAGGATTCCAATTGCTAAGGTTTGTTTTTCCCCCCTTCTTTTGACAGGAATTTGCAACATTCTTGAGAGTTCTTGGAAGCTATCCAATGGATATAAGCCAGACATGAAGATATTTGCGGGCATGTCAAAGCAATGGGACCTACTGTTGATCAAGTATGTCAGTTGTCTATTGGTTGTTTAGGTTTACATGAGAGTGCATTTCCTGGGACTTTACTTAATAGATTTGACACCTAGCCCCCAACAACTACCTTCTCCCACCTCCCAACCCCCCCCCCCCCCCCCGGGCGCAAAAAAAAAAAAAACCTCCCAGCCCCACACAAAAAAAAAAAAAAAAAACACACACGCACAAAAACACAGACCGAACCCCCTCACCCTTGCTCGTTCTCATGAAGGACCTATATTTTGTGCCAGTGTCTGGCTACTTTATCATGTCAGCTTATGACACGTATGTGTATTTGTGCTATAATGTGTTAATGAAAACTGGTTCTGAGAGGTAAATTGGAGAACAAATGCCTATCTTTTCGTGTTATATGTCCACATCATCTGTTCTCAACTGCTCCACCAGCATAATTGTTTGTTCATATTTTTTTAACTTAATTTGGTTTGGAATATTGTTCAACCTTGAGAGTGAGATACATCTATACAATTTAAATACGAACATATGAAAATTCTGTCTCGAATAACTTGGACTATTGAGCAGAGAAAATTTTCTGGGATATTTGACAATACGAATTATTAAAAATTTTGCAAGCTTGTTAAAATTTGTAGTGTGAATATGGTCAAATTTGCATTCAGAAACAAATGTGACACCAACTTTCCTGTGAATTAAGTTGAGTTGCAAGCCTGAAAAACTTGCTAGGTTATTTGGTAATTTTAATAATTTTTAATGTCAATACTAACTTCTTGCACGTCATGTTTGCCTTCAATAAAAACCAAGCTCATTATAGTTTTTTGTGGTTAAAGCGTATCCATCCATTAATTGCCTCTTGTAGTTATACTTTTATTTTGCTTGCAGAGAGTGAAGATGGAAAGAGCTACATGCAATTATTAAGAAAAGGATATGTTACGGCATTTGAAATTTTGAATGGATCATATAGTTAGGTCAGAGCAGTAGAGGAATGTCAATCATCCAGAATCATATCTTTGGTTTGGAATTTTGACTTTTTTACTTCTAAAATGTACAGCATCTTTGCAGAATGAAGAAGGGTTTTTTTTTTTGCCTCCACGTATCAAGTGCTAGCCTTTTGTTTTTTTTAACCAATTATTTGCCCGTTAGTTATAAGAATTATGCAAATTTCTTTCTTTCAACCTTATTTTTGTGGTAACCGGAAAGAAAATGGTAATGACATTAAAAGAACAGAGAAAAAAAAGATTTATCTTCTGTTAATGGTGTCACTGGTTCACTGAATCAGTATACCTTACTTGAAGCGAAAATCTGGGACATTGTTTTGTATGTCATCGTGTATACTCTAATGTTATACATATGAACCGCCAAACCGGTAGTATGAATTTCTAGAGTTGTTGAAATCTCAATGGTTTTAAGCAATCTTTATGCTAACTTTAGCCTTTATTCTTGAACACGGATGGAGTTTTCCCTATTTATCGTGGCTTGATGTCAGGTTGTTGATTTTCTTTTTAGGCATATGCCTCTGGATGATTGAATTATGGTGCTTTAAGTTCTGCAATGTAATCAAAGTGAAGACATGTTTTGATAGTATATTTGAACTCCTCGTTCACTTTGGCTGCTAAATCCGGAAAAAGTTTGATATAAATGTATAAGTTGGACGATTAATCTATACAATGAGGCGCTTTACTGTTTGTGTGAATATTGCCCAACTGATCTGAGTAAGCATCGCCTTAGAACAATCCGCATGTGAGTGGGTTGTTTGAGCCGTACATGAACTTGATGTGGGGCAATTTTGTCATTTCAGCCCCCCTTGTGCAGCTCAGACAACCCACTCGTATGCGGATCGTTCTGAGGTGATCTGTATTGAACTGATCTCACCCTGCAAAATAACCCCGAAGTGTGACACTTATGGTAACTGTCAAATCGTAATATCTCTATGCGGTATAAAGTTCTATTTAACCCTCTTCTTGTAAGTATCACAATATTATCTTACTCATAAAGGTAATTGCAAGTTGTAACTCATAAAGATAGTTGTAAATGAATACTTAATGTAAGAGAAGTTGGAAGATTTCATATTAGTTTTGGGTTTTCTGATGTCTCCCTTCGAGGTTTACATTTTAAAATTAGTCCTCAATCATAGGTCTTGACCTGTTGTTGTTTTGCTCCCGTTCTCGCTTTCCACAAGAATGTTATGTCAGCTTGTTTAAGATAAAAACGTTTAATCTCATTTCTTGGGTGAAATTTGGGCATTAACAATAGGTTTTCCCCATGAAAATCATGTTACAAATAAGTTAAATCGATAGAAACCACCTTTCATGTTTTTTAACATAGAAATCACATTATAATTTAGTTCAGCTTTCAATCAACCATTTCAGAGTAATTTCTATTCAACTTTTATCCGAAATGCCCAAAATCTCTCCTCCTTCCTCACCCACCCTAACTACCCCACACACATTCTTCCTCTTCCCTTCTCCTTCATCTTCGACCTCGTCCTTCATGCAAACCACAATTGAGATCATGGAGGAGAAGAGAGGAGGGTGAGATGAGATGAAAGAGAAAGGAACGAGGGAAGGTGGAAGAGGAGGGAAGAATGTGAAAGTCAGATGGAGGAGAAAGGAGGAGGGAGAAGATGTGGTGGAGGAGAGAGATGAGGTTAAAAGGAGGAGGAATGATATGGGTGGAGAAGGAGGGCAGAAATGGGAGGAGGAGGATGGAGGTGGGGTGGATGAGAAGGGAGGGAGAAGGAGAAGCGTATTTTGAGAATTTTTGGATAAAAGTTGAATAAAAATTAACCTGGGATAGTTGATTGAAAACTAAATCCACTTATAAGATGATTTCTGTATAAAAAAAACTTGAAAAGTGATTTCTACGATTTGACGTGATTTAAATGTGGTTTTTATGAAAAAAAAAAACCCATAACAATATATAGTTTCAACCTGCTTCAAGGATAATACATAGAAACTTATACATAGTCTTAGCTCCTGAGAAAAACTGCTGACCTATTTTGTGACCATCTAAAGGGCAACAAGTATCAGCTATACTAATGCCATGAGTGTAACAGTTAAGTATTAGTTACACTATAGGTGGACAATTGCCAAAGAGGCATGCATCAAAACTTCATTAGTTACAGTGGAATCATTTCTTGAAAAAAAAAACTCTCATTTTCTTCCCAATTCTAACTGTGATTATGTTTAGCTAAAGAATAGCTTGAACACACATTGCTCGCTCACTTAATTTAATTTTCCAACGAAAGTCTTTCTTCGAATATTCGCTCCCTTGCCAGCTTTGCCTGCAAAATATATTCCAAAGTTTTTTCACCTTTAAAATGGAAATATAAGTCGCTAAAATATTCTAGTGAACTAGTCTGTAGGACGTCAATATGGCCGCTTCAACTATTGTCATTAAAATAGAGAGGTCATAAATATGTGATATTATTATTACATGTATTAGACAAATAATAAGGGTTAGATATGCAATTTTCATCAAAATAGCTTTGAACACTAAAAGTTGGCTTTTTAGGCCATGAAAAATCTCCTAGTGTTTTAAAATCAAGCTTAGTTCTTCGAGTTCGATGATGTATGAACTTCGAGATTTAAGTATGTAGCTTCATAGATTTCCCAACATTTCCATTATTTAAAAAAAGTAACCCTTGTTGACAGCCAACTAAACATTTTGAAGCCAACATGAGCTAGATTTGGCGCCCTACTGCAAGAAAAATATTTGAGTAATTAATGCTAACTGTATTATACTTCAAGATGCAGGCATGTAAGGTCCTTCCACACGTCTCTATTTAGATGTTTGTATGTTTTAGTGCCAAAGTAGTATACTTTGCAGTAACATTAATGTGACATATTTTCCTAGGTACTCTAGTAACAATTTTTCAACAATAGAGATGCATGTCAAATTTGCCATATAGAGAGTGAAAGAATTTTGGTTAGGTTGGTTTGTTAGTGCGCATATCCAGTGGCGGAGCAAGGAATTTTGGTAGGGGGTCCAAAAAATAATTAAACACGATGACATATAATTTTTTTGCACTGTTGATTAGCATATTGATCATTATGTAACAAGACTTTGAAATCATATTTTCACTTAGAATATAGTGTTTAAAATAAAATTCTTCTTATCTTCATTTCTTAAAACAGTTTCATTACATCTTCTTCATCAATATCATAAAATACATCCGTAGACACTTGAACTCTACGCTTTGGTCTACCAATCACAAAATTATCTTACATATTCGAGATCACCATCTCATGCAAATTACAAAAATTGTGAGAAAGAAAGAAGCAATTTCTTTTGTTTGAGTATTTTGCACTTTAGCCCTTATATTTTAGAAAAATTTTGTATGTTAATGGCTTATTGTACTTAAATACCCTATAGTTTGCTCTAGCACATATATACCCTCAATTGTTTTTGGCAGCACTTGTATACCCTAAAGCTTTTAATACTTGCACTTATATACTCTCATTTGTTTTTGGTAGCACTTATATACCCCCAAAGTTTTTAAAACCTGCATTTTGCACTTAAATATCCTCAGCTATGAAAACGCAAGAATTTCCCCTCGAAAATTCTCATGTGACACTCACATGCTAATTTTAATTTTAGAATGTCTTGACTCTTAATATTTGTCAGATTTAATGTTAGACATATCCAAATATTATTTTAAAATAGAATTAGGATAGTTTGAATAGTAAATTTTAGGGTTAATTTTAGAAAAACCCCCCTCAACTATTTAAACTCTATAAAACCCCCCCTCAAGTATAAGGGTGTTGTAGGTAACCCCCTTCAACTTTTAAATGTGACATTTAACCCCCTTTATTACTGTAGTTATTGTGTTAAATGATGAAAGCTAGGGGGGTTAAATGATACTTTTGAAAATTGAGGGGGGTTAGCTACAACACCCTTAAAATTGAGGGGGGTTTTATGAAAATTAAATAGTTGAGAGAGGTTTTGTGAGACAAGAGACATAGTTGAGGGGGGTTTTCTAAAATTAACCCTAAATTTTAATACAAAGGGTTAAAAAGTTCTAAAACTAGTATCTAAGTGTTGCATAAGATCTTTCGGGAAAAAAATTCGCGTTTGCATAACTGAGGGTATTTAAGAGCAAATTTTAAAAAACTAAGGACATAAGTGCTGTAAAAAACAAATGACGTCATAAAAGTGCAAGTTCTAACAACTTTAGGTTATGTAAGTGTTACCAAAAATAATTGAACGTATATAAGTGCATAGTAGGAGACTATAGAGTATTTAAGTGCAAATATTAATACCTATATATTTTTTTTGGTTATCCAGGAGGGACCAGGACCTATTAGGTGCGCTATATGGTTCCACGGCTTCCGCCCCTGGGCATATCCATACCCATTTAGTGATTGTTCGTGATATATCTTGTATCTTAAGTTGATGTGTGCTAGTCACAGTTGTAGGGGCTCACGCACATTGTGGCTAGGACACCTGTCCCTTTAGGGACAGGTGTGCTTGCCATAACACGAGTGAACCCCACTCGCGGCTGTGGGCCTGTGGCTAGCATTGGCCTCTCATGTTTCCATCCTTTGTGATCCAAGTTCCCTTTCTTCAATTTAAAGAGGAAATACACCAAATAGTTTAATTATTTGGTGTCTTTTCTCTGACGTGGTATTGAAGCGTTGATGATCCTATATATCCTTGTCCTAAGCACACGACCTATAGCCGTCTTTGCCTAGTCGTTGCATGACTGTTCATCTCATTGCTTCTTATCCTAGTACTAACTTGTCAACTTTGACGCTTTGAATGATGATGAGTTGTGTGCCCTAAATGCATCTTCAACCCTTTGAATTGCGACGATCCCAACTCTATATGAGTGTTTGGACGAGGAAGTCTCCTACTCTGAATGAGGTAAGGGTAGGTTCGACCGAAGCCGCCTTTATTTTCTCTCTCAGTCTTCCAACTCTTATTGCGGAGTTAGCATTCATGACAAGAGAAAGAGTAGCAGTTTAACACTTGATCGAAGTGGCGGTTACCAGGCCCGACCTAACTATCCTAGGGCAGAAGGACGCAAAAAGCCAAATGTTGCAGGGGCTCGGGATGCATCACCGTTCTGGAAGAACAGGATGAGGAGAAATTCTTAGGTGCTCATGGAGCACCTAAGTGCCTACACCCCTCCAATAGAAGGAGGGCATGTATCACTAGAGAGGAGAATGTGATGTCACATTCTCCACTCTAGTGCCACATGCCCCTTTCCTATTGAAGGAGTGTAGGCATCTTGACTACTCTTTGAGTAGGCAAGAATTTCTCCAGGATGAGGTGGCAGCACTTTACGTGAGTGCGCTAATAAACTAACCCACTTGATAATAAAAGTTCCCTATCGAATGTACGCTTTCGGTTAAGTGAAGGGATAGACCAAACCAGCTCACTGACCCCTTTGAGTAGATACTGAAAGCGCACGAAATCCTTTTCTTGCATATTGAATATACATCCATGTCTTTCTTGCTCCACTAGCGGAACAACTGCAGTAACCTCCGTTCACTTCGTGCCTTTGATAGAACGGAGATGGGAATTAGGCTGCACCGGACGAACATGTCCTGACTCTAATGGACGGAACGAGATGGACACTCGACTTTCATGCGTCCGCAGCCGCTGGATTTGGCTTGGTATTCATCACACCTCCCCCACTCAATGAAAACATACCAAGCTGGATAGCAGGTGACTGCCCTCCCTTTTGATTGGTGTTACTCCTATCCCTGGTTAGTGCTAGCACTCTTTCTAGGGGCCATCGGGAACGAAGCCTAATTTCATTCTCTTACCTCAAGGAGGTTGTCGATTGAATACCTGGAAAGATCAGATCAGGATAAGGCGAAAGAGAGATTTTCACTAAGAGGGGAAGCAGGGCATAGAAGTCAGGCACGAACAAAATGATGGCATGGGGTGGTTTGCTTCGCAATTAGTCCACCCACCCTCAAACTGGTCTTCCAAGCAAGATGAACAACGGCTGATTCGAGATTCCAACAACGTGAGAAAGACAAAGATGTGGGATAGAGATTGTGACAACTAAACAAGCACTGGTTTCTGCTTGCTTTGCCGTTTAATCAGATTATGGGAACTGGAGATTCGCTGGTGAAACTTGTTATAATGCTGGTATTGATGTTCCAATCGCTAGGGAGTGGCATTCGGTTACAGTTAGTAAACGAAGGGACGACACTCAACTCAAAGAAGAGAATCGGGTCTCACTCGGCGATGCCTCGCTGCAACAACTTCAAAATGAAAGATTTACTTTGCATGCCTACCCGGTGGACTGCCAAGCTACAGGCCCTACGACACAGGAGAAGGATTCTCTAAGAAGCTGATGGTCGTAGGTGGCCAAGAGGGTCCACTTGGAGACCTGGGATCTCAGCGGGAAATGCGAAGGTCTTAAACCCAGCTGATAGACGAAAGAGAATCAACAAGTTTAGTTCTGACAAAGACATTCCAAGGATGTTAAGAAATTCACATCTTGTTACTGCACGTACATTGGCGCCAACCTTGTCACTTGGAGAACTAAGAAGCAGACTGTTACTGCCAGATCCAATGCTAAATCTGGGTGCAGGTCTATGCTTCACACAACCTGTAAGATACTGTGTCTCAAGTCATTCTGTTTGATTTTGGCGTCACCTATAAGTAGGGGTGGTAAACGATCGAATCGAATCGAATACTAAGGTGTTCGTATTTGTATTTGTTTAAAATTATCGAATT
>JBAKGM010000139.1:27294598-27317156 GCA_037177215.1 Asparagus racemosus
AGAAGTTGTAATTTTTATTTTGGCATTTCTTATTGTAAAAAGCCTTATAAAAAGGCGCGCTGTAATTTTGTAATTCTGTTTTCAAAAGATAAATTTGTAACAGGTTCGTTTTACAGATTTAATGAGAATGTCGATCACAACTATTTTCCCCGCGAACAACTGTCACTCGACCGGATATTTCATATTTTGTTAGTATTGTGAGTCAGCTTCTGAAGTAACCACACACAAGTCACTGGGATGCAGCTATCAAAATTTTTCAATACCTAAGAAACTCTTCAGGAAGAGGATTATTATATACTGATGGAGGTCATAGTAGAGTCGTAGGTTTCTCCGATGCTGACTGGGCAGAATGTCCAACAACTAGAAGATTCACTACAGGATATTGTGTGTTTGTAAGTGGAAATCTAGTATCTTGGAAGAGCAAGAAACAGCTTGGGGTATCTCGCTCTAATGCGGAGTTGGAGTATCGTGCTATGGCTTTCACACAATATTAATCAAATGAATTACTGCAGTGGGAAGGACTGGAAATAAAAAGACCAGCAAACTTTCGAGATGGTCAAAATCTCTTGAATACAAAAGGGAAGAAGAAATTAAGAGACGATAAATCGAACAAATCATCTTCTCATTTACATATAATAACTACCAAATATGAATTTTATTTGCAATAGATCACTTGGATGTGGGTAATGTTTAAATTTGATATTTTCTTGGTTATCTCATTCTGGTCATGGCTTCTCGGTGTGAGACTTAAATGGAAGTTAAATTTGCTTGCTTTAAAATTTACTTAATAGTACAAATTCTTTTTTCCTATTATCCAGTGGAAACACACTATGTGTTTTTACTAGTTTGGAGTTCTTTCTAAACTTGGTTAGGATTAGAATTAGGGTTACGACTAAAATTAAAATTATGATTAAGGTTATAGCAAAATTACTGACTATTCGAATTTGAATTAGGATTATAATATGAAACTTTAGTGAATAATCTTTGTTATCACCTTAATCTTAACTATAACTCTACTCCTAACCCTAACTAGAATCCTATCCTAACCCTAATGCTAACAACATCCAATAGTTAGTTACATTCTAGTACCCTGAGGTTTCATGTAATTAGACGCTGACTTTGAAGAGATTATTGATTGTAATTACACAAGTAACCTTAAAATTTATCGGCAAGTTAATGCTATTTGTTTTTATTTAGTTGAAGTTCATTTTTAATATAATTAGTTATGATTAAGGCAACAATTACAATTGAGATCAAAGTTGATTAAGTTGCAAGAATTAACGACTATTATAGTTCAGATTAGGGTTATAACATGAAACTTTATCGAGTGTAATCTAAATATCAACCTTACCCCTAACCCTAACCAATCTTACCCTAACACAAATGCTAACTGGCATCCAACAATAACTCTAAAGTGCAAAAAATGAATGGTATCAATTTGCCAACAGAATCCAGGGTCAACCGCATAGTCACACTATACCTCGAAGTACCAAAATGTACACCATCCCCTCACATTTTACTGGTTTATTTAGTGTCGTTATCCAAACACAGGGAGACCTACATTATTAGACCTATCCAAATGGGCTGGCTTGACCCGGCCCTGGCTTGGATTTCTGGGCCGTGCCGGGCACCGGGAGGGACCCGAGCCTAAACAGGCTGGGCACCGGGCCGGTCCAGTTTTTTTATTTTTTTATTTTATTACTTTTTTAACTTAAAAATTAATTTTTTTACAAAAAAAATGAAATTTTAAGAGTAATTAAAAATAAAATATGCGAAATTTTGATAAAAAAATCAATCATACTAAGTGTTTACTAAGTAGTGGAAAATTATATTCTATTAGTATATAGTTATATATTATATGTAAATATATATAAGTATACATTAATGACCATAACATACTATAATTATATATAGTATACATTAAAAATATATATGTAAGTATATATAAGTATATATTAATGACAATATATACTTAAAAATATATATAAGTGTACATTAATGATCATTTTATACTATAATTATATATTAAAAATATAAAAATATATATAATATAAAATTAGAAACCGGGCCGGGCCGGGTCCGGTGCGGGCTCCGGCAAGGTGGCCCGTACCCGGGCCGGGCTTGGGTCGGGCCGGGTCCGGGCTGGACCCCAAGCTGGGCCCGGACCTTGGACAGTGTTGGACAGCCCTATTCTTAACTACCGAATGTAGTTCTGAATTATTGTTGCAAGTTTGGGATTTGGTCCATCACAGGCTCTCACCGCTAGGAGATAGATTGCTATGGTTAACCTGCACGAGGTTAGGCATCTTTTTGTTCTGGGAAAACGCTCTTGCGCAATTGCTAGCGTGGCTAGTTTTTTTATTCTCGTAGACTGCTATCCATTTGTCATTCTGTTAAATTATTCATAAGCATAACATTTGCTAACAATTCCTATAGGTAAATCTTTTATAAAGTTCAATTGCCTAATTTACATTTATTTGTTGTTTGAGTAATTCCTGGACTTGATACTTCTAGACACACTGTTTTTATTTTGATCATATTCATGTTCGACTTACCAATCAATATTTGCTTTTAAGGATTCTAGTATTAAGACATTTAATCAACAAAAGGTTGCTATGTGTGATCCATTATAAAGTAGTCTTCAAGGATCATAGATATAGCTTGTTATACTACAGTGAAATATTGGAAAATGTTCCATCCCTCCACTTGGGAGCGTGATATATCATGTTGAAATATTGAAACTAAGAAGCTAGATACACTAAAATTTCTCCTAATTAGGTTGACATAACAGAAGATTGGTGGGCTGGACTCAGACAGCTAGCTGCAACTTATAATAAAGTTTTTTTTTTCCCTTTCCATTCAGTACATTGCTGTAGTTGTATTGTTTCCAGATAAAAGGATTCTCCAAGGTTTCTTCCTCTTATTTAGGTAACCTGTTACTGCCTTAGTTTCTTTCCAGGTAATGTTTCAATCGACCTATACATAGTACAATGTTCTTTCTTCTGGAAAGCAAAAGAGACATTGTTTACTTGTGGTTGGTTGATCATTGCTAAAAAGATTTAAGTTCTGCACCTTTTGGTGCATTCATTTACTTCTTTTTTTTTCCATTTCTTTCTTTTCATTTAAATATTTGTGTTTCAAGATTACATCACAAATTCCCTTTGAGAGATTTTTCTGACAACTAACTTCTATTCACACTTGCACTAGTCTTTTGATTGGGTTTTCGAAAACATTAGCTCAAAATTGCTTTTAAGATGTTATATACTCTGAATATGTAACATATAATCATTCAACTACTATTCTCATGTGCTATTCATTATGAACGACATTGCACTTGCCAGTCTTAGGGACATACTGATTTGGGTTTTGTTTCCACATTCATCTTGCTCAAATTCTCAGTATGGACATTTTCTGAATGCTTATATTTGTCTAAAGGTGCGGGAAGGCTATCTTGGCTTGTGCTTTTTACGCTTAAAAGGGTTTTTTAAAGAGATGTTTTGGAACTTAACCTCTGGTCATATTATGCTGAACAACCATTGTCAGGATTCAGCACCAAGTTATCCTATTCCTGCAGACTACAAGTAGGCAGGTCAATTATAAAGTTGATCCAGCTAGCCATGTGCTCTTTCTAACCAGGCATGCTTAACAAATTTGTCAAGTAATTAGATGCACGCTTGACCTTCCTACGTGCAGTTACTTTAACTTGACTTAGGTAATTCATTTTTGCAATGGTTGACAAAATAACTTTACACATCTGGCATAAAATCATCACTTAAGAATAAATAAAGCTTTAATCATACAAACACAAGACATAAACTTAAAATGAACTAGCATTAATTAAGATTTGTACTCAAGGTTCAGAGATGATAACAAATGCATTGATTCCTAAAATTGATAGATGTTACCAAAAAACAAATTTTATATGAACCAATAACAGATGAAATAAAGTAAATTTGAAAACCTCATTGAACGTAACAGGGAAATCAGATTGCATATGCTTACCTTGTTGACCACTTTTTCCAAATTAAGGAAGCAGACATGATGAATATTAATAAAGATGTGATGTCGGATGCATTAATGATGGGGAGCAAGGTGGGGGCTCTGATCCGAAAGCAGATGGCTTCCAAATACGTTGCCTTTGGCGGTAACCCGGATCCGATGGGAAAGAACGAGATTTTTGATACTGTGAATTTTGGTGGATGCTCGAATCTGAACAGGGGAGAAGATAGATTTTTCAGTTGTCGATAACTTTTCAAAGCCGTGTTGTAAGATCTTGGCGGCGAGGGATCATACTCATTAAGGGACGATCAAAGGAGAGCCGGCGATGGCGGACATTGTTCATCTTTGAACAGTAAATTTTTTTTTGTTGAGGTTGGATGGCTAGGATTCAAAGTGGAGAATTAGATAAATAACTAGGTCTCACACCCAAGGGCTTCACACCCCAATAAAAAGCAAATCACATGCTAAAAGAGAATTCTCAAACTCATTTTTTTTATTCATCAATGTCTATTTTCTCATGTAGGGTTACATCTCTTATTTATAGAGTAAGAAAGCAACTAAATACTTAAGTAAGCAAATAAAAATCCTAACTAAATCAAAATCTAACAAAACTAGGAGATGCAATCAAATAAATCCTAACTAAGCTAGAAAGAGATCAAATTCAAATCCTAAGGAAATCCTAACTAACATAAAAGATTACATAGAATGAATCAAATATTACTAAAATAAAAATTATTCTAATAGATTTTAAAATCTTTTGATGGATAGTCTACGATTGTCCTGCATCAATTTCAAACATAGCTAGGTTGGTTAAGAGACTCCAGGAAATGGGTGCTTTAAGATTGGAGTTATCAGAGAATCATCTCAAATAAAATCCACTGTTCAAATCCATGTGAAAAATATGGAAAACTTGAAGGAAGTGAATCTTGCAGTCTTATATATTGGATGAGCTATGCAGTTCATCCTTGTAGAGAAAGTGCTTCTACATTGGTGTGCATGATGTCAGAGACGCGCTTTTCCCCATAATAATCTAACAGTTCGGGGGTTGAGATGGCTAAAATGGGCTCAGCAATTATATCTTAGGTATCCATGCACTGTGCTTTGCGTCACCATGCAGATGATACTTGTTTCAGCTATCATCCAATGCTGGAGTTCCATTCCTGTATGTTAGGGTGTTAATTGATCAGGATTCTTAATTTTCTACTACTGTTCTAAGCATTTATTGAGGTGATCGATGAAATACTACACATTAAAGCTAAGAATGGATTCAAGTGATCTGTCAATCAATCCCGAAATTATGAAGTACCAGTTGATTGAATTTGATGTTAGGTAGAAGCGCTGGATCATAGAAAGCTTCGGCTGCTTAGCTTCTCTTTGTGCTGCTAAATAGATCTATGTTTATACAATAGAAGAATGGGGTTCCTAAATGAGCAAAAATTTGGGTGATTTATAGTAAGCTGAGTTGAATGGATAACTTCCGTCAACGAAAGAGATGAATTAGCATGCGTTACATTGCTCCGTGGACGATTGGCTTGAAATTACGTCTTTGTGCACTAAATCCCCTCCTTAAGATGCAAATTCAAATAATTCACTCTTATAACAGTCTAGTTTTCACTTTTTCATTCAGCGTAAAAGATTTAAATGCATTATTAAAAATTCTATTGATCATCCATGAACGCAAAAGTCTATTCAAAAGCCACTTACATGGTAGTCTAACTTAAAACAAACTAAAATGACCTTATTGAATATTTAAGTGATGCTCTCTGCTGATTAGTTTTCTTGTTTCAAGATCCAGGTGTACTGGGTGTGAAAGAAAGAACTAAGGATCACGTACAAATTAACTGTGAAGCAAGGAATATTATAGTTTCGTTAAATTTTATGTTAACATTTCATAAACGTTATGACTTGTAACCATAGCATTCCTACTGTGAAATGTTACCCATGCAAATTCACACATACACACCTTCACATGAATAAACATGCTCACTCTGACAAACAATATGTATGTACACATCCACTAATGTATTGCATATCTTCATGTGCGTGCATGCATGTTTTATTCATATGTAACTAAAACTTGAACGTGCAAGGGCAATGGTTCTCGAATGTTTCTGTTGCTTTTGCGGGTTAAAAACTTGAACATGCAAGCAATGGTTCTAGCCTCTTGGCCTAAGTTGCAGACCTACAATGTAAATAGAGCTGATCTGAAGTGATCTGTCTCTGAATCACAACTTTATGTGCCTACCACCATTTCTGAGCTGTGAGAATTATATATACTGAACATGTCTCATTAATTAACAAAATGCTAATTTTCTCTCTCATATTATGTGCTCATTAAGGCAAAAGCCTTGCCCACTGATATTTTGGTTATTTGATGCACTGGATGTGCATATTCAAACGAATTATCTATTGAATAAATTTGTAAAGGTCATGCAGAGATTGCCAGAGTAGTGGACCTCTTTGTGTTGTTTCCAATACTTGCTCATTTTAAGAATTTCTAATAGAATTCCTATAATTGATTATCCAACTTGAAAGTTATCCATATTGGGACAAAAAATGCGGTTCTTAGGCAGGTGACTGCGGGAGAAGAAACAACACATGGAATTTGTAATTTTAGTTTAATTAGATGAACTCTATGCAACAATTGATACCGCCTTGTACTCCTGAGGCTAATAGCTTAAATCTCCAGGGATTACTTAAACCACAGTTTTAGTTGGTTTCTAACCGTGCATGTATGAGTTTCTAACCCAGCACCTATGCCATTGCTGATGCCTGCAAGGGAATCATTGTTTTCCTCTTAAAGTTGTATTAATTATTGTGTCTTGGCTACTGTTGGTTTCTTGGAATGATAACCTGTCTTGAAGAAAATGACAGATCTGAGTACTTTTCCTTAGATTAACTTTCTTGGTCTTTCATTTTTCCAAGTCTAATTTGATATGTTCTGATCGTGTGGATCTTCCAATGAACAGGACACAGGGCTTTCTAGCACTCTTCACAGGAGACACTGGCGAAATTCGTTCTGAAGTGAGAGAGCAGATCGATACAAAGGTAGCAGAGTGGAGAGAGGAAGGAAAGGCTGAAATCATCCCTGGCGTTCTCTTCATTGATGAGGTCCATATGCTCGACATTGAATGCTTCTCCTTCCTCAACCGTGCACTGGAGAATGAAATGGCCCCTATTCTCGTCATTGCAACAAATCGAGGAATCACGACCATCCGTGGCACAAACTACAGGTCGCCACATGGAATTCCCGCTGATTTTCTTGATCGTCTCCTCATCATATCCACACATCCATATACTGAAGAGGAAATACGGAAGATCCTCGATATCAGATGTGATGAAGAAGATGTCAATATGTCCGAGGAGGCAAAATTGCTGTTGACGAAGATTGGAGTTGAGACATCGTTGAGGTATGCGATTCATTTGATTACCGCTGCTGCTCTTGCTTGCCAGAAGAGGAAGGGGAAGGTGGTGGAGATGGAGGACATAAGCAGGGTTTATCAGTTGTTTCTTGATGTGAAGAGGTCGACTCAGTATCTGATGGAGTATCAGAACCAGTACATGTTCAATGAAGTGTCTGGGGACATGATAGATGATGGAGATGAAACAACAACACTGGCCTGATATGTAGAATATCTTACAAGGAGGAAGGAGATGGCGATTTGTGACACATCACAAATCTTGATGCGCATATCACTAATGAGTCGGTGTAACTTTACTGGCAGTGATTGCACTGATACTAACAAAGCTGGTATGTTTAGCTGCCACCCCATCTTTTCTCGCTTGACGATGTTATTTACCTCTAGCACATCTTTTCCCTTTAGAACAAACTTGTATTATTTTCTTGTAAAAGGTTAGTTGGGGTTACCGTCAACATTTTGGGCTAGTGTTGATGTAGCTACCTTATTTTATCAGTGTTAATCTAAGTTATAACAAGATATTGGGTGCAGAGAACTGCTTAATCTTAATGTTTACTGTTTGTTCTCTCAGTGGAAATGTTATTTGTTCATTTATGCGATCCAAATTTGAAACAGCTAATTTAGTACAGAGCAGGACAACCGGTTATTTTCATTATCTCAAAGTGCTTTCGAGATGCCTGCGCAATAATTACTCCCTATTTATAATTAACTCATTTCAGTATTATGACCATGGTTCTTCAGTTTACTGATTAATTGAATTTTTAGGCCTTTTTCTAGAATATAAACCTTTAGGATGATTGATCACAACCAAACAAGAAATAAATAATTCTTCCATGAGCACTATACTACATTAATAGTAGGAGGGTGTGTAATACAAGATAAATATTTTAATTCCACAATCTTCTCATTTGCAAGTAGTTTGTGCTATATGGCATTCATCTATTGATATGGTGTAGTGCTTATAAAGCACCTAAGAGTTTTTAGAAACAATGTGATTTGAAGAAAATCTTAAACAAAATTCTCGAAATTCACAAGAAATTCCCAAATAAAAATTGTGAGAGCTCATATTTTAATTTCTTAGGCAAATTGCAGAAAGAATCTCATTGTAGGCCCCTTGATCCCATCATCACAATTATTGAATTAAAATCTTTACATGAACGTAACAGAACGAAACAATAAAAGGCGGCATCTTGCTGTTCTCTCTGTTGACAGCATGGCTTTAAACAAAACCAACCAAAAAAAAAAAAAAAAAAAAAAGAAAAAGAAAAGAAGGAATGTGCAAACTTCTCTTGCTCTAGAGCGAAGCATGCGCCTGTCAACTCTTTATCTTCCTTTAGAGCCAAAAAAACAAAAAATATCTCTCCTTGCAATAGTTTATTAATAAAAAATGATTACGACTCAAGTTACCTTATAATGGTATTCTAAGAGAAATGATTACAACTAAAGCCAATCCTGGACAAGGAGTAGTTTTGCAATCACCATCTTCCTCCAAGGAAAGGTACAAATATATCAGACTTGGCCCTCGTCCTCTGCACTGTCCAATTCAAAAAAAAAAAAAAAAAAAAAAAACTCACTCTTATTTTGCCTCTTTTATTAAGAAAAAAATTATTACAGATTTATTCGAGACAAAAGTGGTTTTTGTAATTATCCCGACCACCCAATTTAACCAAAAAATATCATCTTTAACTATGATATTAATTAACTTTGTCGTGGGGCTCATACTCTGGATACCTTGTAATGTAGACAAAATACATATTGACAATTTTATGGACCTAGGTGTGATATTTAAAATGGAAAAAGAATAAAAAGGATCTAAAGGGACAACCACCTAGCCAGGGCTACTCTTGTGGCAAAGAGGACCTCCATTGACAACTATATCATTATACTGCATTATACTGATGCATTTGCACGTGCTAAAATACTTACACACAAGACTAGGGATGCAAAACTTTATTAATATCTGCAAATTTTTATTTGCGTTAGTCTCCAATAGAATGGGTCACAGGTAATACCTGTGTTCAATAAACTATGAATATGGACATGGATATTTGTTAAATTTTGTTAAAATCAATAATAAGGGCACATATATAAATACTTGGACTCGTATCTAGATATCACGAATATATGTATCAATCAATCTGTTGAGATATTATTCACCTTGGATTAGTGGAATTGAGTTAATTATTTGATGATCTATAAATATGACATTAAATTTTCATACATTTCGAACACATAGGATAATTCTTATTTGAGAAATTTAGTTTATTTAAACGGTTTTTCAAACTCACGGCTAGCATATTTTTAATTGTTATCCTTTTGCCTATATTTATTTTGTATGAGTATAGAATTTTGTTGATGTCAGTTATAAAACAGGGGGTTTATCTCTAGATTAGGGTGGTGTTAGAGTCCTCAAGCTTCCTCAGATGACTGGTTCTGGAGCCCGAAATTTTCTCCTACACATGAAGAACTCGTGAGAGGCCAAAGTTGGGATCTCCGGTTGTTCCTCCGACGATCAAATCAGTATTTTAACTTGAGTGGGAATATAAGAGATAAGTAGTAAAGAGTTTCTTAGAGTTGCGTCCGAGCAGAAGAAGTTACCTTAAACAGCACAGCTTCCTTTTATAGTAGATTAGAAGGGCAGATAGGTAACTTTGGCCGAGTCCAGTTGGTGGCTCAGTCATCATCTATTATACAGGTGTCAGTCGCTAAGGGGGGTGAGTCATCAGACATTTACTGTGAGGGCGACAGGAGGTGGTTAGTGATGACTATGTCCGATGAGCCATAAAGACTACAGGAGCTAAGACAATGATGATTGTGACAGACCATTTATGGCAATGGTAGTCGGCTGTCGGAGAGGGGTTCGAGGGCACGCCGCCTCTTGAGTCGGCTCTGTGAGCAGACCAACAAGTACCGCCTTTCTAGTCATCTTCGCAAGTTGTTGGCTGGAAGGTAGGTCGAGTTCGGATACTTGTGGTCTCAATCTGATCTGGAGACCGGCAAGCATTACTTTTTAGTCGGCTACGTAAGTTGTCGGTCACGCAAGTTGTCGGTCTATTGTGTTGATCGCAAGAGTAGCTCGAGTCGTCCATCTTTGAATATGTCTAATTAGGCATGGAGCGGGACACGTGTCGACCCCCTAAGGGGAATTAATACTTAGTTATTTATAGGCTATAACAGTGGCCCCATGTCACTCGAATTCAGCTGGCCAAGTCCGAGTGGAATTTCGAATAGTCGTCGGCTGGTGATTTTCAAGGTGCATTTATGAAGAAAGCGACGGGTAACTGTTAATGTAATCTTTTGATGTCACCGGATATCATGCGCTGTCGTTGCTTCGATTCCTGAGCTAGGTCGCGCATCAACCTAAGGACAACGCTCGTCTCCCATATGGTCCGTTCAAATTCCAAGGTCGATCTTAGCCATCTATCCGTGATCGAGTCGGCCGTTCCAATCTTGACACTTACCGTATATGAGCCTATATATATCTCATCTCTATGAAGAGGCTTCTTTTAGAAACTTTCGGCACTAAGATTTCTAAAACCCTAGTTCTTTGCATCAGGCAATTTCTAATCAAGACTCCGACAATTTTCGATGGCTTCCACCACTTCCACCACTGACCGCAACGAGATGAGGATCAACCTCCTCAGGCTATTCCGCTCGAAGGTTTGCGCAACGGAGCTCGACGCCTATTATGACTGCTTCGATCTTCCTCGACCCTTAATCTTGTCAGCGCCAGAGAGGTCAGAAGCTGTATATCACCACAGCAGTGATAAGGGTCTGATCTACCTAAAAAATTCGGGGTATGGGCTTCGACTACCACTCCATCCTCTCCTCCACTGCGTCTGCGAGGCTCTAGGGGTGTCCCCTTCGCAGATCAAGCCGAACTTCATCGCTACATTGGTGGGATTCATAGTCATCTGCCATCAAGACGGCGTCAACCTGAGCTTACGCATACTCAGCCACCTCGTTAGCATCAAGACGGCGAAGAATGAGGGGCAAAACTACTTCCAGAACTTGGGCGGCTTCACACCCGTCTCGAACACCCCCGACTCGAACAAGGATTGGAAGAAAAGATTCATTTGGGTAGTTGGGTTTGACCCTATCCTGTCCTGTTCGACCTGGCCCAAGACCAAGAAGGATGTGCTGAAGCTGAGTCTGCTCACGAATGAGGAGAAGCTGGGGCTCAACAAGATTCGAGCTTATGCTGGGTCTCGAGAAATCAGGAATCTTCTTGAGCCAGCTATTCTTTGAGCAGTCGGCATATCTAGAACCCCGCTAACAGAGGAAGACACCATCAAAGCGGCAGTCTTGGCTCTTCACCTAAAAGAGTCAAATGGAGCACAACCGGCATCAGCAATTAGGCCCTAGAAGCTGTTGAGGGCCGAGTTGGCCCCTGTAGAGGCTGAGGAAGTGGCAGTGAATGCTGTCGAGATTGTATCTCAATTAGCGGGGCTGAGTGCAACAGCTCAGGTCGAGAAGTCTAAGAAAAAGAGGAGGAGGCTGCGGGAGGTGAGCGGCCAAGGTCCTCATGGGAGCGCGAGCCTGCTCGGGCTAGCTCGAGGGGAGTAGCAGAGGCAAGCGCTCCCATCCCAGTCCAGGGAGTAGGCCAAGATCGCCCAGCTTCAATCAGCCCCCATCAAACCACTCGAGATTGTCATTCTTGATGAAGTGTGTGGGGAGCTAAAGACGATGCTGATTAGCTCGTCGAGGGAAGGCCCCCAACATGACAGGGAGCCATTCGCGAACTACAGATTTACTCCCAAGTGATACCTCGACAAGAGGAGCTCGATCCTGGAATCCCAGATGGCCCAATCTCAGGCTTTGGAGTAGTTCTACCTCTCTCGGGATGATGAAATCCTCTCAGTGATGCCGAGCGTCGGCCTTCATCAAGCCCTTAAGGGCTATCTACTGTGAGGGGCTCTAGTCGAGTAGGAGTTGTTCTGCCAGCTCGAGTACACGTGAGGCTTCCCTGCCAAATTCTAAGAGGTGTTGGAGGTCGAGAGGGTGACTCGGGAAGAGGCCGAGAAGAAAGCCACTGCCATGGAGGTCGAGCTCGCCGCTTGGAAACGAAGCAACGACAAATGGTGTTCGGAATGAGGGGTTCAAGGCGTATCGCAGCAAACAGTCGGCCACAATTGAGAAGCTCAAGGAAGAAATCGACCACCTCCAGCACGAGATCCTCGAACAGGATGATAAAATTAAGTATCTGTCTGAGGAGGTCGACGCTGAGAAGTGCGAGAGGCTTGATGCCTAGGAGTGCACTTGATCGGATCGCCTAGCTGCTGAGAGCCTAAAGGCCGATCCAGAGGAGGAGCAGTTGGCTCACTAAAAGCTTAGGGAGGAGAGCATTCAAGCTGCTCTGGAGGCTGAGCAACAGCGTGAGTCGCCCCTCGCCGAGATCGAGTCCCTACAAGTCTGCCTTGCTTTTCTGGAGTCTGAAGCCCATTCGGTGGAAGTTGTGGAGAAATACCGTGATAGCCCCCTAGGCAAGGTGGAGGTGGCTCTAGCTTGCAAAGCTGGCTTCAATTATCTCTTGGAGCAGATTCCCTGTGAGTCAACCGGATAGTCTCCATTACCCCTCTCAAGTCACTTCTTGCCTCGATGTCCTAAAGGAGATCAAGACGAAGGCAAGTGGGCTAGTGCTAGATGTTGACAATGGGGACTAGGGAGGCGAGGAGTCGAAAGAAGGCTCTGCTGGAGATAGCTGGGCTAGCTGACATGAGGATGATCAAGATGAAGAGGTTGCCACTACTTCTCCTCGGCCGACTCCAACCCCTCAGTCTAGTTCTATGCTTCCCAGCCCTACTCCTGATTTGAGTTGAGCCCCCTGAGAGTTTTACCCTACTCCTGATCCGAGTTGAGCCACCTAAGAGTTTTATGTATCTCTCTCTTTTTGCATCTTTTTTATGTAAATATTGATGTAAATATTTGATATGTGAATGAAAGTTACATTTTTGTCCACTCGATCTATGTACGTTTTCTGTCTATGTTTTTATGTTGATCTACAGTTTACCTCATTTTGAGATTTGTAACTGAGATGAGTCGACTTCATGCATTGGTTTTATTCTGAGAGGATACAAAGATCTTATAGGTTAAGGTTGGCCGAGTCGACGACGTGCCTTGGTTTTATCCTGAAAGGATACCAAGGTCTTTTGAGTCAGAGTCAACCTAGTTGATGATGTGCCTTGGTTTTATTCCGAAATGGTATGAAGGTCTTTTGAATCAGAGTCGACCGAGTTGATGACATGCCTTGGTTTTATCATGAAAGGGTAACAAGGTCTTTCAAGTCCGAGTCAACCGAGTTGATGATGTGCCTTGGTTTTATCCCGAAAGGGTACCAAGGTCTTTTGAGTTAGAGTCGATCGTGTTGATGACGTGCCTTAGTTTTATCCTGAAAGGGTACCTAGGTCTTATCCCGAAAGGGTACCAAGGTCTTTCGAGTCGTAGTCGACCGAGTTGATGACGGGTCTTAGTTTTATCCCGAAAGGCACTAAGGTCTTTCGAGTCGGGGTTGACCAAGTTGATGACATGCCTTAGTTTTATCCCGAAAGGGTACCAAGGTCTTTCGAGTCGGGGTCGACCGAGTTGCTGACGTGCCTTGGTTTTATTCCGAAAGGGTACCAAGGTCTTTTGAGTCGAGGTCAACCGAGTTGATGACGTGCCTTGGTTTTATCCCAAAAGGGTACCAAGGTCTTTTGAGTCGGTGTCAACCGAGTTGATGACGTGCCTTGATTTTATCCCGAAAGAGTACCAAGGTCTTTTGAGTCGGGGTCGACCGAGTTGATGATGTGCCTTGGTTTTATTCAAAAAGGGGTATGAGTCAGAGTCACCGAGTTGATGACGTGTCTTAGTTTTATCCCAAAAGGGTACCAAGGTCTTTTGAGTTGGAGTCGACCAAGTTGTGGTGTGCCTTAGTTTTACCCTGTATAAGTACTAAGGTCTTTCGAGTCGGAGTCGACCGACTCGGCTTCATGCTTCTATGAAGATTTATGGCACTACAAAAGTATAACATAATAAAATTTTTAAAATCTAAAAAATTTTACACATGTGAGTCTTACAATCAAAATTACTAAAAGTATTTTTTTGAGATGCTCTATATTCCAAGGATGTTGCAGGATCCTTCCATTGGAGTTTCTCAGCTGATAAGTGCCAAGACGCACTTCCTCGATGATTGTGTAAGGTACTTCCCAATTGGCGGCCAACTTGCCTTGCTTGGCGTCTTTGTCAAAAATGGCTCTTCGAAGAACGAGATCGCCAATGTTGAATCTCTAGGGCCAGACCTTGCTGATGTAGTGTCGAGTGATGCACTATTGATTGATGATTTGAGATCGAAGAGATCCCTCTCCAACTTCATCAATGAGGTCGAGTCCCATTCGAAGCCTGGTAGAATTCATGTCTTCATGAAAATGTTGTAGTCTGATTGCTGGCATGTCGACTTCTACTGGGGCAACTACCTCAGCTCCATAAGGTAGCTTGAAGGGAGTTTCTCCCATGGAGCTCTTATGGGTAGTGCGGAAGGACCAAAAGATTGCAGGTAGTTCTTTGACCCAATTCCCAACCACATTGTCCACCTTCTTCTTAAAAGCTTAGAGAATGCATTTGTTGGCGGCCTCTGCGAGCCCATTGCATTTCGGGTGTGTCACTGAGGAGAATTTGAGCCATATCTTCCACTCCTCACAAAAGCTTCGAAAGTCTCTACTATCGAACTGAGTACCATTGTCAGTGATGAAAGAGAAGGGAACGCCAAATCTGCAAACAATGGACCTCTACACAAAATTGGTGATATTGCTTTCACTAATTTTGGCCAATGGTTCGGCTTCGATCTATTTTGTGAAGTAATCAATGGCAACAATTAGGAATTTTCGTTACCCATATGCTATTAGGAGAGGCCCCAACACGTCTAATCCCCATTCAGCAAATGGAATTGGGCACAAGATGGGGGTGAGTTCAGTGGCTGAAGCTCGTTGTACGTTTGAGAAGAATTGGCATTTCTTGCATTAGGAAACGAGGCTCTTAGACTCAGCTAAGATGGTGGGCCAGTAATATCCTTGGCAGATTACTTTTTGAGCAAGAGTTCTAGCTCCTGGGTGATTCCTTCAAGTCCCTTCATGGATCTCTCTAAGAACATAACTGGCCTCTGCTGGCCGGAGACATCAGAAATAGGGCCCCACACTACTGCTGGAGTACGACATTCGATAAAGCTAGTTATCGAGCATTAGGTATCTTCGAGCATTCCTCTGTAGGCTCCTTGCTTTAGTAGCATTCTCTGGTGAGGTCCCACTATTAGGATTCGATGAGTGGATCCATCTAACAAGGTTTCGTAGAAGTCTCGGACTGCATGACTAGATTTGAAGACTCCATGATGCTAGGGTGCTTGAAGATGTGTGTGTAGAGAGGCCCTGAATTATTTCCTGAGCTAGACAACCTGAGTTTGGATAAGGCGTCCGCCCGCACGTTGAGGGCGTGGGGAACTTGGGCAATCCTGAAGTCTGTGAAAATGTTCAAAAGTTCTTTGACCGCCTTTAGGTACAAGATCATCCTTGAGTCTTTGGCCACATAATCTCCTCTCACTTGGTGACAACAAGTTAGGAGTCGGCCAGAATGTAGAAGGAGTCGGCCAGAATTTAGAGGGACTCGGCTTTGACTGCTAAGGTGGCTCGAAGACCTGCTAAGGGGGCTTCATACTCTGCTTCGTTGTTTGAGGTGAAGAAATCAAAAGCGATGGAGTGCTCATGCGTTGATCCATCAGGACCACGCAGGACTACTCCAGCTCCACTACCTCCTTCTTTGGAGGATCTGTTCACCTTTAGCAACCACCAGGAGGCGAACTCAGGTGAGTCATGCTCAAAGATGTAGTGCTTTTGAGAAGTAGGCGCCTTGACTGTTTCGGATGCTAAAGGATTTGGTTGGGGAATCAGCACAAGTGGAGATGGCTCATCGTCTGATGCAATTGACTCTATCAAGAAGTCGGCCAAGGCTTGGGCCTTTATGGTCATCCTTGGCTCGAATTGCACATCATATTCACTAGCTCGACTGACCAGGTGACCAGGTTGATTTCAATGCTTCGCTGAGCAATCATGAACCTAAAAAATTGCTCAATTGTACCCCAAAAGTGCACTTGGCTGGGTTAAGCTTCATATGGTAGTGCCAGATGACAAAGAAGGTCTCTTTAAGATCCGACAAGTGGGACGACACCGATTTTGAATTCACAAGGATGTCATCTACGTAGGCTTCCACTTTGTGGCTGAGTTGGTGCTTGAAGATCTTATTAACCAGCCTCTGGTATGTATTCTTAAGACCGAAAGGCATCACATTACAGAAATAGGCCCCCTGGTCCATAATGAATGAGGTCTTTTCTTGATCATGCTCCGCCATAAGGATCTGGTTGTAGCCATAGAAAGAGCCCATAAAGCTGAGCATTTCGTGCCCGCACTCTCATCTACAAGCTGATCAATCTAGGGGAGGGGGTAGCTATCCTTTGGGCAATCTTTATTCAAATCTGTGAAGTCTATGAACATCCTCCATTTGCAAAGAGACTTCTTCACTAGCACCACATTAGATAGCCACTCCGGGTACTACACTTCCCTGATGAAGCCAGCTCTAAGAAGTTGGTCGACTTCATCGGCGGCCGCCTTCTGTCTCTCAGGGCCGAGATGCCCCTTCTTTTGTCCAACCGGCTTGGTGTGTCGTTCGACTGAGAGCTCATGGCTCGCTACTTTGGGGGGAATTCCTGGCATGTCTTCTAGACCCCAAGCAAATACATTCGCATTCTTGAGTAGGAATGCAATCACTACTCCTCGTTAGGGTTCAACGAGGCTTGACCCAATCTTGACCTTCTTCACCCCATCCAGGTTGATCGATATTTACCGAAGCTCTTCAACGGGTTCGTTCGCTCCAGCTCCAATACTTTCTCTATTTAGAGGCACCTCTTTTTGATTGGCAGGGTCTCTAGAACTCCTTTTCCTTTCATCGAGACTAGATAGCAGGATCTGGCCTCTCACTGGTTACTCCTGGCAATTCTGACTCCTTCAAGAGTTGGGAACTTTACCATCTAGTGGTAAGTGGATGAGACCGCCTGCAAGCTACTAATCACAGTTCTTCCTAAAATAACATTGTAGGCCGACTTGATGTTCATCACAAGGAACTGGGTTTGTACAATGGACTGACAAGGGTATTCGCCGACCATTAAGGAGAGAGTGATCATCCCTTTCAGCAAGAGCAAATATCCTATGAATCTGATGAGAGGACCCCGACAAGGCTGTAGCTTGGACTTGTCGATGCCCATCTGGTTAAAGGCGTCGATGAACAGGATATAAGTTAAATTCCCTATGTCGACCAAAATCCTCTTTATCTGGAAGCTGTTGATCTCGGTCGAGATGATACGAGGGTCGTCGTGAGGCATCTCAATGCCTTTCAAATCAGAATTGCCAAAAGAGATGGGCTGACTTGTCCACAACTTCTTGTTGTACAAGTTGTCCTTCAAGGCTCGTCTGGCATACTTCTTTCGAGCATTGTTGGATATCCCTCCCACCGCTGGGCCACCACTGATAGTATTGATGTTGCCCTTAATGCTAGTCTCGACAAGCTGAATGTCAGGCGGTTGTTGGGGATGAGGTGATCTAGAGCAGGACCTCCTATCAGATCTCCTTAGAGTGGGTTCTGTCCTGTCCGCTAAGAGACAAGCCTCTTTAAGAATCCCTTCTGTGTTAAGTCCTCAATATCTCTCTAGAGAACTAGATAGTTATTAGTATGATGGGTGTGATCTCGATGGTATCGACAATATTGTTTGATGTCTCGAGATCAAGGATCTGACTTCATGCGAGGAGGAGCAGAACTGAGGTACCCTTCTCTCTGGACCATGTAAAGGGCTTCTGCAAGAGAAGTGTTGAGAGCAGTGAGGGCCAGCTTCTTGGTGGCCTCCTTATTTTGGGTCTTTTTATATTGTAATTAACTCAGATCACAATTGAGAGACAATGATGAAACAAAGGAAAAATTTATATTTCCTAGGGTTCTTTTCTATATGCCGGTGGAGCGTCGATTTTGTACTCTATTGATAAACTGAATCAAGACTCACGAATCTTTTGCTGCTGACGAGGGTTGAATCACTTGGAAGGTAGCTCAGCCTTCTTTTTATGAAACTCCTCTGTATGTGCGCATGTGCCACTTAGCTCTCTCCCTGCATGTCCTTGTGTTTGTTGAACGAATGATCTCCTCTCCTTTTATAGGCTCAAAGAAAGAGTTAATGGCCTCTTTAGAATGTGGGTTAGTGGCCACTAAAATAAGAAATAGTGGGGGCAGTTATCCCATGAAAATAGCTCTGAAATGGCTGTTCGGGTGAACTTCGTGGTCGTGGCGAAGTTCGCTGGAGCTGTAGGCGAAGGTCACTACACTCGTAGGTGAGGGTCACTCGAACGTGGGGGTGCCTCCTTCAGAAGTGGAAGACTTGGTCCACTTTACTGTTGTGGGCAGAGCTCTGGCGAGCTTTGCTTGTGAACTCGAATTTAGCACAGAATCCGATCTTTCGCGAGGTTAGCATTGGTTGTCAAGCGACCTTCGCTATAATCTATTATGGGCTTGGTTGTAGGCCTAGTCGAAGTGTTTAGCTCATGGACGTTCACTTCTTAGGTCTAAATTAATCATCAGCCTAGTTGAAAATACATTTTGACTGTCTACAAGACCCCCCAAAGTTTTCGAGATCCCGCATTCATGCTTGTAGCGGGAATTGAAATACTTTGGGTGAAATAGCCAGAGGTGTACTGTTGAACATAGCTTGAGTTGTCTTGGTTGAGTAAAGATCCATCTACTTGGTTACTAGAGGTGTATTGTTGAACGTAGTTCCCTTGAGTGTAGACTTGTATCAAAGGCTTGACGTAGCTTGTGTTCGCCCAAATCCATGTTTGGGATGAAATTCACCTCTTCAATTGTTGAGGCGGAGTTGATGAATGAGCAAAGGTGGCTCATCTCTTTAGGTTGCTGAACAAAGCTCGTCATCTGGCGACTTTCGTTGGTTGAAAAGGCTCGTGTTAAATAAGCTGTCTCCAGTGAAGCTCGTGATTCATTATGAAGATAGAGTCTGTTGAGATTTCCTCTTGATTTGTGCCGTGATCTGCGGCTGAGATCTCTTGATTGGAGATTTGTGAGATCCGCTAGGGATTTGACTGAGTTTTAGGCTAAAATTAGCCTCTCTGTCTGGTCCCATCAAATCTCGAAGAATGAGATATTCTCGCGAATTAAGATTTGAAATGGGCTATAAATAGTGGCCATCCCATCCACTTCTTCACTGCCTCTATCTCTTCATCTCTTCTTTTTTCCTTCATTGCTGCGCCAATGTCGCATAAGCCAGAGATGCTCCTCGATAGAGGGGCTGAGATAAGAAAACTCCAACATGAGTTAGCCCAAGTGAAGGACAATCAAGCGGATGAACTCCGCATACTCCGATGCTTGGCGGAGTTGTTATCAGCTGAGAAGGCTATGCTCAAGCAGATCATCGAGAACCAATCGGTTGCTTGGCGTGAGCTTGATCGCGGGATGCAAGAAGCCTTGAATGTCGTACTCTTCGTAAGACCGTTCGGCGACTGAAATGGCGCTTGAAGAAAGACCCTTGGGTCTCCACGAGCGAGGACTCTGATAGGTATCACAAAAGTGAACCTAGATCATAATTAGACGTCATGTGGCTGACTCAGGCCCGACGTCGATTTTTACGATAGAAGTGCTTCTTCCTATAGACATAGCTCAATTTAGAGTGATAGGGGCACTTCCTATCTCTCAACTTTGTGTGACTGAGGAAACACGAGTTGTAGCTTGGTGCAGCTCGTGTATGCTCCTCTGCCGTCATACTACCCATATCTTGGGAATTTAGGGTAGTAGCAAATATTAACAAATATCCATTATCTCTGTAATTGGATAGTTTGAATGTCTCCTTGTAGTTGAGTCTTCAATCAATAAAAATAAACTTTTCTTCATGTCAAAATTGTCCATCTTCTTGTGTAATTGATCTGTGTTCGTTGAAGTAAGTCTAGATTTTTCATAGCTTGGACTCTGCATGGAATCAGAGTATTTGGAAGTGAAGCTCGGGCTTCCTTGTGTTAGCTAGAGTTGACTTGAGGCCCGCTAAATGATGTCTCCAACGAGTTGAGACTTAGTGAATTTTGCCAAGTCATTTTGGCGAAGTTCACTACATCGATGCCGCTGACAAATTGAGTTAAGGTTCGCTCATTTCGAAGGCTTAGTGAAATTTTCATTATGGTGTTCTGGCGAGGTTCGTCTCAATGCTCTATGAAGTTTAACTTTTTACAGAACAGTCACCTTAGGCGAAGTTCACATAGTTGAGTTTTGGCGATCACATCAAATCGATCGTGCGAGGTTCACCCAAAAAAGCTTTTAACTCAAATTGGCGAATCTCATTTGAGGCGAGATTCTGGGTGAGGTTCAAGGCTGGAATCTCGAGCGAAGTTGAAGGCAAAATCGTCAGTGAATCTAACAGTGAGATATTCAGCGAAGGTTGTTAGCGAGATACTTAGCGGATCTAGAGGCAAGATCTCTGGCGGATCTGAAACCAAGCTCCTTGGTGAAGTTCACGGCGAAGAATTTTCAGGGAGATTTGGGGGTCTTAGCCTATAAATAGGACTATTCATCTCCCTCCTCTTCCCTTTTCAATTTCCAAACCCTAGCTTCCCTTACAAACTTTTAGAGTTTGTCAATCATGGCCCCTCGTCGTGCTATTTCCAAGGGAAGAAAATCTACTCGAGGAGCTCGACGACCATGTGCTGAGGATGCGTCGGCACGACTGGAGTTAGCGATGGGTAAGCATACCCATTAATGGCAATCTTCAGATCTGCCTTAGCCCATTGGGCTTTAATGAATGCCTCATGGCATTCAAAAGTCGATACGCCATTAAAGGCGAGCTTTTTAAGACTATTCGTAGTCTTTTTCGACGAGTCTTCATTGCTAGCGACGAGGCTCTGTCAGTGGCCATTGGTGGTGCTTTTTGGCGAACTTCGTTCTTCGGGTGGAGTTCATTAGTCTCTTAGGCTTCTGCAGCGAGCTTCATTTCAGCGAAGTTTGTTGTGTTGTTTGTGCGATCCTGGCTAGGATGACATTCGCCATTTGGTATTGTCTTTATTTAGGTGAGGTTCGCTCACCCAATGTAGGGTGAACTCCGCCAACATTAGAATAAAGTGAAGTTCTCTTTTCTCGGCTCTATCAACACTTAGTTGATGTATATGAATGAGATTCGCCTCAGCTCTTGGGTTGGTTTGACTTGATCTTTGTTGACTAACCCTTTTCATTGCCTCTTTGCAGTTGCTTATTCTAGAGATCCGGTGGATCGAGATAATCACTTTGGTCATGATGGGTCTCATGATCCTGAAGTGACGTATGTCTTCCATGGGGAAATCCCATTATTCGCTAAAGGAAGTAGCTCTGAAAGAGAGAGGATGATTCGTGCAGGTGGTTATAGGACTCTTTAGAAGATAATTATTGACGCCAAGCTTTTCGTTCCTAACGAGGCAATGTCAGTGAAACCACCTTTCCTCTTTGGGGATAGTGTTCCGAGTGGTAACTCCCTTTTCATTAGGGGCTGGAGTATTAATACTTCACTTTGGAAGGCTGTCGATGTGCTCTACTGGAGATAGAGCGACATGTTTCCTTCATGTACCTGCAGCGTTTAGCTGTACCGCGTCCCATGCGCTTCGACCTTACTCACAAGGAAGATAGCATCAAGAGAGGCATTCTAAAGTATAGAGGTGTCTTTCACCAAGAAGGACTTTACGGGATTAACATTGTGGGGTTGCGCCCTGGCTTTGTTCAGGAGGACGCTCCGGTTAACGAAGTAGCAGTCATCCCAAGCACCTTTGGGTATGAACTTACTAAGAGCGGAGCCTAATACCCTGAAGTGGACACTAGGTTCCCTGGATGGATCAGGTCAACAGGAACTCATTGGCGGTCTCACCTCGTTCAATTTGTTCTCATCACTTTTGGGGACAAGTTACGAGAATTGGGGCTCTATGCCACCTTCAGGGCCTCCAAGTATGGCATTGAAATCTCAGTGCCAACATTATACGGTATCTTAGAATTATATAATTCTGATAGCAATACTTTCTTCACTCTGGTGGGGGAGATTGGCATTGCTCTTCACGAGATGT
>JBAKGM010000139.1:27328918-27357366 GCA_037177215.1 Asparagus racemosus
CCCTACATTTCACAAATTTGTCATGTCCCGTGACCATACGTGCCCCAGTACCCGTACCCGTTTCCATGCAACTTAGCTTGTCAATGACTACCTAACTCATTATGACTTTTCTGAGTCTCATACCTTTAACCAAGTTTGTGTCCTGCTTATTGGATGAATTCAGTAAACTGGTTAACTTGTATTAGCATTCTTTTACTTAGTAATGACATGTTGGCCTCTTAACAAGACAGGTATCTGATTGTTTTTCTATCATTTTTTTGCCAAATTATTTCAGGCAAGGATCACAGACGAACTCGGGTAGCTAATGCTTATTTTTCACTCTTCATGGCATTGGGGAATGTGCTTGGTTATGCTAGTGGATCGTATAGTGGATGGTTTTCCCTTTTACCCTTCACCGTCACAAAAGCTTGCAGCATAAACTGTGCCAATCTCAAGTCCGTTTTCCTTATTGACATTGTTCTTCTTGCCATAACTACATATATTAGCGTATCATCAGCCAAAGAAGTCCCCTTAACTTCTGACAGTGGGGTTGCACATTCTGCTGAAGGACCAGAACAGGAACCGTTCCTCTGGGAGTTATTTGGTGCTTTCAGGTACCTGACATGGCCTATTTGGACAATTCTGATTGTTGTTGCACTTACATGGGTGGGATGGTTTCCATTTGTTCAATTTGACACTGATTGGATGGGTCGAGAAATCTACAAAGGAGACCCGAACGGCGGGCAAAATTATCATTCAGGAGTTAGGATGGGAGCTTTTGGGTTAATGTTGAATTCCATCATTCTTGGAGTTACTTCAGTGTCAATGGAAAAACTCTGCAGGAAGTGGGGATCTGGCTTGGTATGGGGAGTCTCAAACCTTCTCATGACTTTCTGCTTTATAGGAATGCTTATAATAGCCTTTATTGCAAGCAATATTGAATATTCAAGCAAAGGACTCCCTCCGAATGGCATTATTATTGCTTCACTCGTTGTTTTTGCAGTTCTTGGGGCACCTTTAGCGGTAAGTTAATGATTTGTTATTTTCATGCCTTGTCATCCCGTCATTTATGAGTCTCAATTTGTTTCTGTTACAGGTTACATACAGTCTTCCTTATGCAATGATTTCTTCCAGAATAGAACCTTTAGGGCTTGGCCAAGGTAGATTATTTTTTGCTTAATAATAATTCCTTTAACACAGTTCTTGATTACTTCTTGTCAAGATAGCTGAATCTACTGTCTGGCAGGATTGGCAATGGGGATTATGAATTTGGCAATTGTGATACCTCAGGTATGTTTTGCTCTTTTGTATTTCAAGGTCATGTTTTTTATTCTTTCAAACCAAGGAGTCTTCTGTGGTTTTCTCTAAATGTAACCAAAATTACTTCTAGACTCGACAAAACTTTGCCTCGATAACAAATGGTTAATATAGACTCAAGAAATGGTTAATATCGACAAAACTTTGCCTCAATAAGAAATGGTTAATATAGACTCAAGAAATGGTTAATATCAACAAAACTTTGCCTCGATAAGAAATGGATATTTACTTACTGAAACTGGAAAAGTGCTCCTTTATTTATTAACGTAGTAGTTGCAGAGAAAACCCATTAAAAATATTGTAATGTGGTACTTTTAATTTCTGAACATTTGATTCGTTTAACATCCTTTTCCACTATCTATGAACGATTAAGCTTTCAGTTTTTTGTTGGGTAGTCTTTCTGCTATGTCCCTTTTGGTAGTATATCATTTGTCCCATCAGACATACTTACTAAAAGTTACTGAGTAGCTCAGTTATTTAGGAAATGGCTTGCAGATTTGTTGTTGACATTACTGTTGGTACAGAGAAACTCACTAATTCCTACAATATTCAGCTGTATCTATCAAAAAAGAAATCCAGTTTATATGAATACAGTAGACATTCGAGCTTACATCCAAAAATGCTTCAACAAGTAGCGAAGCATTTATTGATATCATCCTTATTGCATGTGTTATCGTCAATATATTGCATGTATCGTCGTCATTGAAATCTGTAAGATTTTGGAGGGCAGTTCCCTGGCTGTGTGAGTTTATACTACGTGTTCGAAGATGGGTCTTACGATCTCCAACTCACCGTCATTGCTTTTTGGCAATGCTCAACACTTTATTCTGGCAATGCAGGACATCAAGGAATTTTTATTAGACTCAAACAATCTACTCTGGCAATGCAGGAATATGGTCTCAAGTTCTCTCTGGGATGCCAAATTTTTATTTTTCATTTTATTATTTTTTTAGGAGCATCTCACATCCATTTATTTCGAGTGTGAGTTTGGTCTAGCAAAGGCATGAGATAGGATTGTGTCCCACAATGGAATAATGGTAAGATGGATATATGGTTAATATGCTTTTGACTCAATTAAAGGTTAATCTTTTTGAACCAATTTTTTTCCAGGTAGATTAGCCTAGTCCATCTCTGTCTGTCATGGGCTTTTGCAAACCCACACTTCCGTTTTTCAAACAAAAGAAACTGCTGAAAGTCTGTCTGGACACCTTTGTTAATTTATGGAAAACACTCGTTCGATCATATATTGAATTTAGCGGTGCACAAAGGCTTATAAAAGATTGTGTTTTCTGGAATCCAATTCAGTTCTATGGCAGGACAACCTATACTTCATGGTACAAGCTGGACAATGTTCTCCCTAATTGAACCTTAAGTTAGGACTTCGCCAAGATCAAAGAGGAACCTCATTCATGTGGTTAGGATGCCTAGGACTTGGGACCTCTCAAACAAACACGACTCAAAGTTGTGATGGTTTCTCTGACATGGGCCCTCCAAAGATCAACTCAGTTCGGTAGAAGAAAGAGAGAACGAAATCCATTTCAAGGACTTAAGAAGAAACTACCATGTTTATATGTTGTTGTTTAAGGCTATAATTTTGCTTAGATTGAGATGAAGTTTTTACCTTTCTTAAGAGTCTGGCATGATCAGCTCCGAGGCTTTCCATTTCTCTTTTTGTAGTTTTTAGTAATTGTAGGATATGGTACGTATTCTCTTAGGAGCCTTCTTATGTAGTGCAATCCTATTAGGCAAAGAGAAGATGGTCGGTCCTTGAGGAGGGTGTTCAGATTAGACTGCTGTTATGATGAGATAGTCTGTTAACCATCATTTCTAAGTCCTTTGTTTCCGGATTTGGGAGATGGGTTTAGTTGAATGACAAAAGTCTCTTAAGCCCACTTAATATTGGTGCTACCATTCTACACAAGAAGCCAGGGGTTCGCTAATTATCGATCAGTTCTATGTTGGTTGGGATGTTAAGCAGCTGGCTCACCCTTTGAAATGTAATATTCTTTAGCTTATAACTTACAGGTTGCTAAACGTTATTTGAATTTTGGTTCATGCTAGATGTAGTTTAGATAGGCATTCTAGAAAATTGTGACGTCAATGTCATTTGATTATTTGCATCCCTGGAGTGTCATGAAGTTTACAGGTTTCAACACCTAGAAGATTGTAAATTGAAGTGTGGAATGACATTGATAAGGACCATGAGAACGGTGCATGACAGATCCATGAACAACCTGCCAATTTAAGAATAGTAATGAAACAACTAAGGCAAAAGGAATTGTAACCTTACATAAGAGGGAGTACTAGTAACCTTACATTAGAGGGAGTACTAGAAACATTCAACTGAATGGTCCAATTTATTACTCAAGTTGGACATGTTCCATCGTACTGCAGTGGTAATAGATTCTTGAACGGTTATTTGGAACCACAAAATGTGTTGACATGAACAAAAAGAGAGTTATACGCAAGATACAATTGTATTTCTTGGAGCAGAAAATTCCCCAATCTGAAGACACGGTAAAGAAAATTTTGGATTTTATATGGCCGTCTTCATGAAATGACGTGTTAAATAGAGCAAAAGAATGGCATCATAAACAGAACATAGATGCTGGGTAAGTTGGAAAAAAGAATTTCTAAACAATAAACATGCTAACCTCCATCTGACCATTCCAATACACAAGTTTCAACTCTATATAATGTAGTATTTATTAGTATACTTGAAATTTTCCTCTAATGGAACACAAGTTATCTGACAGGTGTGGAGTATATTGAGCATTAGGTTGTTTTGGTTGGACCAGCAAGTATGATAAACACACGCAAGTCCATGCTGTTTACAGGGCCAACAAGGGAGACGAAGGAGAACCATAGCAAGAGATTGTAGGTAGGTTATATGGTGAATAGTTAAGTTTACCCATGTCGATGAGGATAGTAAAGTAAAGATTAATGGTCGAAACTGCTTCTGAGGCTGTGAGGACCCGATATTTTGCATCTGTTAAGGTTTTATCTGCATAGCTAAAAAAGAGCAACAGTGTACTCATGAGGGCAAAAACATTTCAAGAACCAAAAGTGGGACTAGTGCTGATGGTAGGAGGTTGTGCTGATGGTAGAAGCTCAATAGATGATGCACATAAAGACCTGGCGAGCATGTAAACTAAGCTGTCTCAAGATGGTGCAAGGTCATGATAGAAGAGTTTATTCTAAGTGGTTAAAACCGAGTAACATATCAATGCTTTCATAGTATTTATTAGTATTAGCAATTAGTAGTACCACGAGTTGCAGAATTGTGAAACATTGGGATCTTTTCCTTGTGCAAAATAGGTGCAATCAGGTGAACTCCTCAAAATTCCAACTTGGATTTCTTGGTTCCTTTGCTCTCCCTAACCATTTCTTGAAGTTTACCTAGGAAAATACTTAAAAAGGTAAAAATCCTAAAAAGCACTGATAGTTTCCTGCTTTAAATGGATGTTCACAAGCTGCCCCCCGATAGATTATAATTTCACCAAATTTGCAAAGCAAGAGAAGTAGAAAAAAAGGCTCAACGATTCTTCAATATAGTAAGGACATCTAAGATAGACTGTATTCTTTATAGTGCATAAAGGAGCCAGGTGGCTTGGATGAAGGGGCGTCAAACTCCCCAGTTATACAATTTAGAATTTAAAGATGCTCTGTCGATACACACACAAAAAAGCCTGAAGTGTTCTTCAGCTGATCCTTTCCAAAAAAAAAAAAAAGAAGTAATTGGTCGAAGTCCTACATTCCAGAGAGGATTTTATAGTTGATCATTGGATGATAATATTGTTGTAAATTTAAAAGGGAGATCTGCATTCAAAAAGTTTGAAAGTTATGGACCAACCAACCAAGAATAGATTTCCTATACTAGAGTCACCTACAACCCGTCCATGTTTTCTTCAATGTCAAAAGGAGCGTAAGCTTACTAAAGTGCTATCTGAACTTCGACACATTGGTTTGTTGATGTCCAGTTTATGTAGCCTTGCTGGTATGGAATGATATATTTTCTTTCTTTCCTTCCTCTTCATTTTCCTCCTTTTATGTTTTATTTTTTAGTATTTATTTTATAGAAGTTGATTCACATCATCTTGTCTCCTGGCACAAAAGCCAAAGCAAGATGGACATATGTTAAGAGCTAATATGCTAGCGGTTCATGATTGCCTGATCTCAGACTTCTATCAAGTCGTCTTCATTACACTTATAAAGTATTTACTAGAAATTCGGAAAATTTAGGAATTATATTTTAAAAGAAAACAACCAAAATAAATGTAAGCATTATTAATCTTCTTTATGAATTACGTTGGTTAGTACAGCTGTAATTATCTGCTAACTAATTGGAAAACAGATGCTTGTATCTCTTGGAAGTGGACCAATTGACCAGTTATTTGGAGGTGGTAATTCGCCGGCCTTTGCAGTAGCAGCAATGGCTTCATTTCTCAGTGGGCTTGTGGCAATAATTGGTCTTCCCCGACCTTCTACTGCAAGGACAAGGGACCGCAGATGAGGTACTACCAAATATTTTGTGATCTGCATTCATATTTATGTCATTTATCTATGCTTCTTCTGAGCACCTGTTTCACAGGAAAAAGTATGTAAATTGTATTTTCTTTGGGTTAATAAATTTAAGCATATTCTTTTATTTGATTTCTCTGAATTTTTTTGAACTTATTGCCTGGAGCTGTCAAATAGGCTTACCCCCTTTTCTTGTTTCATGATGTATCCCTATAATAACAATCTGAAATAACAGTTGGAATTATGAAGCACATAGATAAGTTTGATGGGCATACATTGAAGATTTGCTTGCATGGTCATGGTTGTAAGACACAATGCATGCAATGAATCCATCTAGAGTACATAAGTTTAAATCTTTTCTCAAGCACTTCACACTACAGATAATGGAGGCTCTCTGTGTGTCACACTGACATCCTTTACAAAAAGTTGCGCATAAACTGCATTGCTCATGTACATTGCTCGATGTGGTTTGTGGGGTGTGCATCTTTGCCTATGCATTTTTACTGCAGAAAAAACCTCTTTAAGGATGGTTTTGCCATTTTACAAGTATTATTTTAACAATGCAGGAAGTCGCTGCATTCAACTCCAAATTAGTTACCATATAAACTGATTTTTTTATTTGGTTATTTATTTATTCATTCATTTATTTTTATTTTATTTTATTTTATTTTATTTTGTAATAGAAGACTGATAAAACCTCATGTCCACCACGAAACCTTGTTTTACAGTGTATATGATCATATTTAAGTTTCATGTTGGATTCACATGCTTGAAACTACTGTACATAGTAAACGATATGTTAGGGATCATCAGAGCCAACTGATCTTACATATTAGTGTAGGGAAGTTCTAGAAGTTGGAGACAATATTAGATGCACGTTTCTGTTCTGAGCTTTAAAGCATTGAAACCTCCCAATGGAGTCGCAATGTGTGCGTATGTGAAGAAGATTTACACATTTCCCTTCAGAAGATAGCTTAGTAGCATGGCTCCGTCAATCAATTTTCTAAGGTCTTTGGTTCAATTTTTATTTGCTTGAATCATTTCCAAATAGCTATTGCGCTTGTTGATAGTGATGTTTGGCCACATGGCAAATGAGAATGTAATGAAGTGTGATTAATTCGTTTGAGAGGGACATTCTCTGAGCTTAGTCTCTAAGAAATTTGATTTTTACAGGCTATTTAATATTTTTGCGGCAGCAGATAAAATTCCTGGGAATTATCTGACTGATTCAGCAGAAGAATGCCAATGGTGCTGCTGATAGGGTTACAATGCCTCGTTTCTCTTCAGCTGTTCGTCCAAAGGATTTGGCAAGTTTCCTTGTTACAGCTCACTCTTTATTGAGTTTTAAATACGGCATGGGATGAATAGATTTGTTGTACTTTTACCATTCACAAAATGTTGTTCATATTACATCAGTTGGCTCTTCAAACAAACTGCATTTTATTCTTTGGCTTGTAATAGCCTTTTGGGATCATTGTTGTACTATTCTTTAGATGCTTCTCTTTTCTGCTGAGGACTCAAACTATGCGCGGTATTTCACGGTTGTTTGTAATGTCTCTTTGGATAACATTTTTCAATTACATACGCCTTTTTGTTGTGATTTTATTCTTAAAACTTGCACCTATGAAACTGTTAGTAGAAGAATTTCAATCATTGATCTATTAGGTAAGACGTTTCTTCGCAATATTTTAACTTTTCTATTTACATTGCTGGTGATGGTTAATGTATATCCTCTATGAATAGAGCATGGATGTTGTGAACATAAATCACAGATTTGAAATAGGTTTCAAGATTTAATTTTGTCTTACACTTCTGACGTCACTTGTCTCTAATATGTTTCGTGGATGATTTGTTTTTCTTTCAAATGTTCACAAAATGGTGATCCAAGACTAGTTGCTCATCAACAATCTGTCTCATTACACGTTACATGTTACATGTTTCATCTTTTGCCGTCACATGAGAACATATCAAAATCGGAGAGCACTGAAAAGGTACTATTCATACTAGAATTTTCAGATGTGCTAAGATGTGGCTCATTTATATGGAACTGGGACCCTATACCTCTTAAGATTCAGAACCATCTATGCTCGTATTATGTAGATAGGCTAAATTACCATATTGGTCTGTGCAATTGGACCCAAGACATCAATCACGACACCAAAAACAAAAACAAAAAAAAAACCCCCGTGAAACCTCTTTTTTCAGTAATTTTTGGCTTCTCATGCTTTATCTACACAATATCTCAGTATATTTTGGGGTAATACTATGTCATTCTTTCTTTTATCCCAAAATTTACTTCCTCGTCGTAGACTCAACCTTCTTGCATAAGATTCAGCATAGTTATTATCCTTATATAATGTGTCAAACAATCTTCTAGTACTTTCCTCATGAATATAAGATAGCACTAACAACATCAAGTGAGGTTTCCGAGGCTATTTTTCGTTAGCAAAGAAGTTTTGGGCGTAATTGCACATTTGACTCCAAAAAAAAAAAAAAGAGCCAAAACGTCTCCAAAACTAGAAACAAATACCAAGCTGATAAGAATAGTGTACAAAAAACAACAATATAGTAATTTAATCTATATAGATATTATAAACGTTATATATGGATGTTGTGCAACATGTTCCCATTGCGTACGAGATTATAGCAATGGATTTAGATAAAGTGGATTACTTCAGACTGCTGTAAAATTCTGCCTTCTCTCGTCACAGAAATGATTGATTTCCTACAATATGCCTTTCTTTCTCTAGATTTCTCTCCGTAATATCGTACAATCCAGTAGCTGAAAGCCTAATCCCATCAAAGATTGGTCCCTAAAATAATGTCTATTGAAGACCACAATGCTGCGGACAAGAATTTGAATAAGTAGACAATACCTTTGCTCCGGGCAGAATGCTGCGCTGCATATTATCTTTCGGAAGAATGACATTGACTGGATTTAATGGAGGAATGTGCTTATATGATAGTAATACCAAAGTTTTGTGTGTCATAAAATCATTCCAAAGATTCACCTGCAAACTGAAGGAAAGAGAAGAAGTTCAGCTATCTGGGTTACTAATTACTATCTTCCCTTAATAGCCATTATGCCCGCGCTCGCGCAGGTTGATTTAGTTTTTTATTTTATTTTTACATCTAATTGTTTGTTCTCTATGAATTTCTTTTATTCTTATGATTTTGCTTCTACAAATTGAAATTACTTTCATTAAAAAAAATATACTAAATTTCTTTTGGCTGTTAATCGTTATTCAAAAGTAAACTTGAACCGAAGCTTTTTTTGTTCTTATTACGAAAATGCCAAATAAGGTCCTGGATAATTTTTATATCAAACTTTAAAATTTAAAATAGATGATTTAACCACCAATTCCTCCTTTACCCTTTTTAATAATATTCCAAAATTTTAAAAAAAAGTACTATCTCACTTAACAAGTGTGTGGATAGTTTTTATTTTAAATTCAAATTAGGAATGTACACATGGTAGTTTTTTAAGATGCCTATTTATATAAAAGAAGAGAGGGGTGGGGGGGGGGGGGGGTGGGGTTGTAAACCATTTCTTTTCCTATCTCTAACACTAGTATTTTATCCCGTGCTAAGCACGGTCAAAACCCCATGTTTTGCTATCTTACTTTTAAAAAAACACACCGAAAATGCACTTATCTCTTCCAAAACCTATCGTATACAATTTTATCCCCTTCCAATTTCATCTCATACCTCCTGTTTCGATACCTCGATTTTAAAAAACAATCTGGTACTTATCATTATTCAATGATTTTTTATAATAAGAAATCTAAATTTGTTTATTTATCAGTTAAAATTGGTTATTTGGAATATTTATGTGATTTTTTAAATTCTAAATATTCATTTAAATTTTTAAATGGATGAGGCTTTCCATGTGTCACCCTTAAAATGATTTAGATTTCGATGGATGGCCGTATGATATTTGCAACATGTCGAATAAGAATTTTAGTTAATAAGATATTAGGTAATAATATTTTCCGTATAAAGTTAATAATATGTTTCATATATAAAGATAAGATTTTCTGTATATATAAAGATATAAGGAGATATTTCTGTATATTTAAAGATTAAATTTTTGGAATGGATATCTTCAAGAATTTTAGTTAAAAGATATTCGCTAATAATATTTCAGTAGTTAATTTTCTTAGTTAATAATATTTTCCATATAAAATTAATAATACTTTTCATATATAAATATAAGATTTTCCGTATATATATAGATCTAATAAAATCTTTGGTAGTTAATTTCCGTATATTTAAAGATAAAATTTTGGAAAATATATCTTTAAGAATTTTAGTTAATAAGATATTAGTTAATTAATAGTATTTTCCTTATATAAAGATACCATTTTCTTTATAAAGATAAAACTAATAAATTCTCACTAATTAGTTATTAGTTATATTATACCAAATATACATTTCCTCCTTCTTTTTAAAAATTCAAAATTTTTCAAAATAAAGTAACATGTAAATATGCTATAATTTCACAAAACTAAATAGGAAATTGTTTTAAAATAATCTCTAATTATCATTATTCAACAATTTTTTTTGTAAAAAATCAAATTTGTTATTTAGCAGTTAGAATTGGTTATTTAGTATATTTATGTGATTTTCTAAATTATAATCTTTATTTCGTTTGAATTTTCTCTCAAAGTTAATAGATCACTTTTGTACTAATGATGTCAAAATATTTACACTACGCTCATTAATTCTACTAATAATATGTTTTATATACTTTGTGAAAATAATAAATATAGAAGATGAGGACAAAAATAAATAGTTATACTTAAACACCCCAAAATTTTACCTTTTTTAACTTTGACCTTGAAGCTTTATTTGGACAACTTGATACCCCAAATCTTTATTTTTTTGGGTATAACAATATTCAGTTACTCCATTTATTCTATTTTCAAACTACGACTTTTGAATCGAGTTTGTAATCAAACATCAAGTTAATCATGACCTATTTAAACTTTTAAGTTTTAAAAATCAGGTAGCAATAACTAATAATATTCAAACAAAAAATGTAATTAAAAAATACAGAAAAATATAAAGTATAAAATACATTTTTTTGGTATAATAATATTCAGTTACTCACCTATTCTATTTTTCAAAATAGCTCTTGAATTGAGTTCATAATCAAAACTCAAGTTAATCATTTCCTATTTAAACTTTTAAGTTATAAAAATCACGTAGCAATAATTAAAAAACTTTATACCGCAAAATATAATTTTAAAAACATAAAAATATAAAATATAAAATATTTTTTTGGTGAGCCATTTTTGTGTTTTATAAATCATGAAGCAATAATTGAAAATATTTAAACCACAAAAATATAACTAAAAAAATACAAAAAATATAAAATATAAAATAACCAATGAATACAATAACTAAAAATTCAACGGTTTAATTAGATAATAATAGTTTTAATGTAAATAAATTTTGAAAATTATCTAAAACCAAAAGAAAAGAACCTTTCATGCGACACATCCAGATTTATTTCACTCAAATTTAAAAATAGTAAAAAACAAAGTTAAAGAGAATGATACTTTCAATATGAGTTCTAATTAAGAATATTAGTTTTTAAATAAATCAAAGAAAATTACAGTATAATAATAAAATAAAAGTGCAAAAACATACTTGTGTAATTCATTGTCTCACTATCTCTTTGAACTCGAATTAGAGCCTGTTTATTCTAATAAGCATAGTTGAAATCAAATAGAATTTTAAAAAAAAATACAGTATAAACAAAGCAATTTCAAAGACGTTACCTAGAATTCAAATAATCGTTTGTCTTGAATTCGAGGTTATTTATTCAAATGACCATAGTTTAAATCTAATATAACTTTAAACATAGTTAAAAATCAAAGAAAGATAAATAACCATGCAAACAAACCTAAATATTTCAATAAAATTATCACCGAAATCTAGCTTCTGTACATCGCAATTTCTTGCACAAAGACGTTAAGTAGAGGTTAAATAAGATTCATATATAGCCGAAAAATCCTTACTAAAAAAATAAAATTACTAAATATTTCCCTTTCCCTCATTTAGTTTAAATTTAAATTTATCTTATTTTGGGAAACTGAATGGCCTATCTATTATAGCTACTATTATCTCATACTATTATTAGTTATATTATGATTATATTTTATATAATTATGGAAGGAAATTGGGATAAAAATATCTGGTAAAGAAATATTTTCATAGATATTATCAAATATTATAGTTTATATAATTATGGAAGGAAATCAAAATAAAAATCTGATAAAGAAATATTTTCATAGATATTATCAAATATGTAAAACGAAATTGGAAAGAAAATCCAAATAATAGCAAGAAAATTAAGAGAGCTTTTTTGAGATTGTTAAGTAACGAAGACTATGGAGATTGTTATGGAATATGATTCTCCATAGATATCATTGTAACAATTATTAGCATTTATGGCCGGTAATTTTGTGGGATTTAAAAATTATTAAGGAGATGGATGAATGAGATTAAAGACAAGTGGCAATTAAATTAGAGAAGAGGGATGTTGACGTGTCAATCTTTGGGAGGTTTTGAGGAGGAGGGTTTTGCCTTAAGTTATACATATAGTAACAAATTTTATGTAGTTTATTTGTTCTTCTGCTCACAGAATACTAGATCCAAATTTTCTTTATCTTTAATGGCCTTTCAATTGATTCTCCTGTTGATTTTAGGATTATAGTTCTTATCTTAATTTAACAGCTAAGGTATGTTGTAACATAGTAACCACTAACCTATTCTTCAATAAACTACCAATACATATCTTCTCTATAAAACCTGAAATATGAGTAAATTTAACTAAACTTCTAATAAGATTGGGTGCTTGGCACTAAACCCCCAATACCTTTCAAACTCTCACTAAACCCCTAGTAACTTTGGGCAGAAAGTTTCCAAGTTAACATTGTTAGTTAATGTGTGGTCAAATGACCAAAATATCCCCAATAAATTTTGGAAGAAAACACCCAATAAGTGTTTAATTTTCTTACTTAAACCCCAATAACTTTTAGTATAAAACCCCTAATAATGGTTGTTTATTGTTTTCGGGGTTCTATGCAATTTTCAAATTTTTCAAGAGATCATTTCTAATTTTCAAATTTTAAAAGGGGTAGTTTATTATTTTTTTGAGGGGAGCTACTTGTAATATTCAAAATTTTTGGGTAGTTCTTTATATATTTTGAAGTTTTAGGGTCTTCTTGCAATTCATAGGATTTTCAGAGGTCTTTTTGTAATTTTAGATTTTTCAGACGGTTGTTTATAATTTTTATATTCTTAAGGGATATGTTTGCAGTTTTTAGAGTTTTAAGGGGGTTGTCTATAAATTTTTTTTCACTTAAAGAGATAGTTAGTAGTTTTTAGACTTTTTTAGATGGTTCTTTGTAATTTTTAGAAAGAAAGAGGATTTGTGATTTTCAGATTTTTCAAGAGGTTGTTTGTAGTTTCATATTTTTCAAAGGGTTGTCTGTAATTTTTAATTTTTTAGTAGTTGTTTGTAATTTTTTGGTTTAATCTGCAAATAGGAAAGACTTGAGATGTATATATTAGCCTTGAGGGATAATGTTTATCAGTGTAAAATTATGGGGGTTAATAACGTTATAGGGTTAAGCGCAAAAAATTAATATGTTTTGGTGTTTTGTTAAAATTTGAAACTTATCGAAGGTTTTTGAATTTTTATAGGCTTAGTGCCAAATGCCTAAACTTATTGAAGATTTAGTGAAATTTATCTTTTAAAAAAATTTAAGAGAGCCTTGTGACAGTTTTTTGAAATGTAAGGATGATAGTAAACCATTAATCCCCCCTTTACATATAAAAGAAAAGAAAATTAAAAATATGATTATTAGATTTTTTGTCATGGATAATTAAAAAGAACTAAAAATATGATTATTAGATTTTTATTTAATTATGGATAATTATGATTTGATTAAGATTGCTAAATATTTGATTAGAATTAGAAAATTTTAACTATGAATAGATTTAATTTGATGAGAATTCTAATTATGGATAGAGAATACCCATCATCATATAAGAATTCTAATTTTAACCCATTAATATTTGGAAGATTATACGATAACACCCCATAACTCTCAAAGTATCAGAACCCCCCCCCCCCAACCACCACCACACGCACACACCTCCCAAAGTTTAGGTCTTATCAGGAAACTTTCTTTAACTTTAAGATTTTTAAGCAAAAACCCCTCCTAAAAGTGTTGACTGTAACTTTTACATGGGTGGATACAATTATGTAGTGGGATAATTCTTGCCCATGAAAATTACGGTTCATGCTTTTAAGGAAGTTTTCTTCAAAAAAAAATTAAAGTAAAAGGATGCTTTCTGATAACCCCTAAGCTTTAGGGGGTGGGGCTTTCTGATATTTTGAAAGTTATGAAGGGTTATCTAATAATTAAAGTAACCATGGGTGGTTTTCTGATGTTTAGCAGTTAATCAACTATAAAACTACTAAGATCTTAGCATGCACTTTAGTTTAACCAATTTATTAGATGAAGATTTTGTGATTTTTGTACTTAAACTCCATATTGGAACACAAATTTGCACCCACCAACTCCTAATCTAACAAATACAAGGAGTATGATTTTTGATTCCAATGTTTGATGTAACCATTAATCCATGAGTTACTGATCATTATATTTTATTATACTTTTATATCTTTACTATCTATTTTATTAAATAAAGATACTAGCTAATATCGTTTATTTTATGAATTTGTAGGGAAAATAAAGAAAATAAATAAGAGCTTAAATGAAGATATCTTAAGCCCGATTGAAGCTCAATGAAGCCTGCAAAGGCCCACTTAAAGCCTAAGAAAAATTGAAGCAATAATGACAATGATAGTTCATCGCTGGAGGTTCTACAACGTGTTTTAAGTGAGTGCACAAGATAATCGTATTTGATCCAGCTGAGAATCATATAAGATTGCTCGTCTTTCAATTATGAATTTAACGAATCAAGTTTCAGTCAAATCGGGGTTGTAACAGAAACTATTCCATGACCGATTTTGATTTATTAGAGCCCAAGCTTGGTCCAATGGCCGATGTTGATTGATGTAGACTATAAATAAGGGGTAGAGAGTGAGGGTAAGGGGTACAAAAAATTTTATAAAAACTCCATTTAGAGAGGAGGGTTACTCTTAATTGAGAAGACCTTCCAAAATTATAAATTTTAGTTTGCAATAAATTATTAAAAATCTCTTTTCAATTTTCTTCATCTTCTCTTTGGTTGATGAAGATTTACTTCACAAGGGACCAACCCCTTGCAATGTAAGTTTTTTTTCTCTTTTATTTACGTAATTTTATTTTTTTTATTTTAGAATTACATGTTTAGGATTTTATTTCATATTTTTATTTCATACTTTGTAGTGTAGATTTCTTTTTATGCTTTGTAGTTTTGATTTTTATTTTATGCTTTGAAGTGTAGATTTTTATTTTCTTGCTTTTTGTTCTTGCTTTGTAGTTTATATTTATTCTCTTATGCTTTATAGTTTAACTTTTAATTCCTTACTTTTAATTTGTAGAATGAGTAGCTAATTTTTTTAGGAGTTCTATGATTAGATGAGACTAGTTTAATTTCCTTTTGATTTTTAAATTGCTCTCTTTTGTGCTTAAAATGATCATCCTTAGGATAATAAACTAGAGCACTAATTGGTAGAAAAAGAGTTTGATAGACTATACTTATCTTAAATGTTTTGATAGTTTATACTTTTTCAATTCTAGAATTACTATCTAGCTGTTTATCTCTTTCCATGAATGGTAATATTGCTTTAATATGTTTTGATAGGTTATGCTTATTTTGAGTAACTTGATAATCTATGCGTAAGAATTCGAAGTAATATAAGACTTAAAAGAGAGTAGTTTTTAAATCCAAATTGAAATTAACTAATGGCTTCAATTCTTGATTTTTAGTTTTATCACTTGATCTTTCCCATCTCTTTAGTTGCTTCGTCTTTGGTTTTATTCTCTTTTTCATTTCTCTCTTCTCTTTCTTTCATTTTCTCTTCTTGTTTTAGTCATTTTATTTGCAACAACCCTCACCTAAATCACACTCTACTCTGTCTCTATTTTCTTACACATTTCGAAAGCCACTTTAGAAATTTTTTTCTAATACACTCCTTCCTCGTAGGATTGACATATGTATATACTATAACTTGATTGTTGTACACTTGCTATATTTTATTTAGAACACATCAAGTTTTTAGCGCTGTTGCCAGTGATGGTGCTTGTACTTAGGATTTTCCTATTTTGATTCTTTGATTTCTATGTTTCATTGTGAAGAGTTGAACGAGAAGAAGATTGAAAATTGAAGAAGATTTTCTTCAAGGGCGACCAACCCTTACAAAAGTTCTCTTTCTTTTGATTTTAAATTCACCCTCTAGTTAGGTTTCTCACAATTAGAGACAATTAGGAACTAATAAAAAATTCTCTTGTTGACCATAATAAAATTCATCATTCACTTGAATAACTATTAAATAATATAATTATTCATACAAGAGCTCTTTTTCTCACATTTGTTTGATTGTAGAACCTAATTTAAAAAATATTATTTTAGCATCCTCTTGTAGTTAATTTTAATTACTAGTGTTGTATTTGCAAGGTTTAAGAGTTGTGTAAAGCACTCTGCAATGAAAGAGGGTCTTAAATGGTCTTTGACCTCCCCTTAGTACTATTCTTACCTGGCTAACTGATCAAGTAAACTTGAATCTTTTCACTAAAGAAGTTTTTGGTTAGCAGCTAGTCTAGTGCAGTTTAGGGTTAATCCTAGAAATTAAAAGTGATTGTTCAAGTGGTTGTCTTTTGATTTGTTTAGTTAGGTTTTCTTTTCTCCTTTTTTTTTAAAAATCTTTTAGATCTTTTTAGTTTTCTTAAAAGAAGAAAAAACAAACAAAAAGAAAAAAATTTAGATTTTTTTTCTTAGGTTTTATAAAAATAAAAAAATTACAAAAAGAGCTTTCATTAGTGTAGGCATATTTGGATTAGGGATAATACAAATCGTTTAGTTCATGTTGAATTTGAGCAAGAAATGGCTAATCTGAATCCGCCTGTTCTTCGGGATATGTGTTATCCTACTAGGAATGCAATCACATCTTGCATTATACTTTCTTATATTAATGGTGTTAATTATGAGCTTAGACATTACTTCATAAACATGCTTTCCAAGTCTTTAGAAAATGAATCCAAAGATGCCTACATTCCTAGTTTGAGGAAGTTTATCTCATGATTAAGACTAGAGAGTTATCTAATGATGCAACTTTGTCTCCTTTGCGCTGAAAGATGAGGCTTAGAAATGATTATATCGCTTACCCACAAATTCTATCTCTACTTGGGATGAATTTTTACCCTTTTTTTTAATAACAATCTTCCTAATTCATCAAACGGTAAAGCATAGGAACAACATTCAATTTTATAGAATAATTCCATGGGAACCATTCTGAAAGTATTTCGATAGGTTTAAGGATCCTTTTATCTTATGTCCTCATCATGGTTTAGAGAATGACGTTTATGCCTAATTATCTATTAAGAATTGGATTATTCTTCAAAAAAGATTCTTAAAATCTATGTGTCAAGGAGATTTCATGAAGAAAAATGATGATGAAGGCTCATGTTTTTTAGAGAATTTATCTAAAAAAATCATGCAATAGGAACACTATGATGAAAGTGCAACTTCATCAGTTCCCTCAACCAAATCTAGTGGGCTATCCTCAGAGTCAGATGATCATCACATTTTATTATATTTTTATATCCTCATTATCTATTTTGTTTGAATAAATATAACACTAATAACATGTTTTATTTTAATTTACAGGCTAATGAAGAGTTAATGAATAAGAGCCCAAAAGAGTCACATTCTCTTATTTTCTACCATTAACTGAAGCCCAATATGAAGACAAAATAAGACCCAAAAAAGTCGAAGGAACCAAAAATAAATCGGGTCAAGATGTCAATAAAATATGCATTTCGGTTACAAACTAATCGGTCATCCAACCGATTGGTTCGCAATTGAATCAGTTTATGGATGAGATTTAATCCTTGTTCCCCAAGCTAAATCTAAGGGTTCTTGTTCATTGTTGTCGGCTATAAATAGGGGTAGATGGTGAGGGGTTTGAGTGTAGAAAATTTTGTAATAATCTCCATTTAGAGAGGTGCGTTAATCTTAATTGAGAAGACCTTCCAAAATTATAAATTTTATTTATAATTAATAAAAATAGTTTTTTCCACCTTTTAAATTTTATTTTCTTCTTCTTTATTGTTATAGATGAAGATGCAGATTTTCTTTCAAGGGTCCAACCCCTTGCAATATAAGTTTTCATTTTTTTCTATTTTCTTATTTTAGAAATTTGTTTAGGATTTTATTTTCTTTTTATGTTGATAGATGAGATTTATTTTCATGCCTTGTAGCTTAGATTTACTTTCATGTTCTTTTATTTTGTTATTTATTTTTCATGTTCTTCTATTATTTTTATGCATTTTTCTTTTGTAGTATAAATTCACTTTTATGCTCTTTTATTTTTATTAGTTAGATTTTCTTCATACACATAGTTTAAATCTTTATTTTCTTATTCTTATTTTTGTAGTTAGTTTTTATATTTATGCCTTTTCTTTTATGTCTTCTAGCCTATATTTTATTTTCTTATTTTTATTTTCTTAAATTTGTTAAATCTTGTAGGAATTCTAGAATTGTATAAAACTAGTTTCATTTCTTTTATAATTTATGGATTGCTCTCTTGTGCTCAAAATGATCTTGTTTAGGATTATTAACTAGAGAACTAATTGGTAGAAGAAGAATTTGATAATCTATACTTATGTTGAGTGGTTTGATAGGTTATCCCTATGAATTCTAGAATTACTATTTAGTTACTTGTTCTTTTTGTGAATGTTGATTTTGCTTGGATGATAATTTGATAGGTTATACTTTTGTTAAGTGGTTTGACAGTCTATGTTTAGTAAATCTAAAGTAAAATATAATAAAAAGAGAGTAGTTTATAAATCCTAAATGAAACAAACTAGTAGATTCAATTCTATATTTCTATTTTATCTCTACTTGATTTTCTCCATCTTTTACTTGTCTTGATTTTCCTCTTCTTGAAATTTTCTCTTCTTAAAATTTCCTCTTTTTGAGTTTTTCTCTCCTTAATTTTGTTCTTTTCTATTTTCATTATTTCTCCTCTATGTTAATTCTTTGTTTTTTTATTTGTTCACTCTCTTTCTCCCCCCCACCCCCTTTCTATTTTTCTTTTATTTGCAAATAATCACACACTCTCTATATCTTTACACTTTCATTCCTCTTTGTCTGCACACAAATCTAGGATCCAACTTAAAATTTTTCCTACGCACCTTCCTCGTAGGATCGTCATTATACTATACTATAACTTGATTGTGTACTTGCAATCTTGACAGTATCTTCACAACACATCACGTTGTTGGCGTCATTACCAGGGAAGGTGCTTATAATTAAAAATTTTCTATATTGGTCCTTTAATTTGTGTGTTTTCTTGTGAAGGAACCACTTTGAAGCTTGAAGATTGAGGATTGAAGATTGAATATTGAAGATTTACTTTGCTTGAAAATGTAAGTCATCTTTCTAGTATTTTCAGTTCCACCCTCTAGTTTAGTTTCTCACAATTAGAGACAATTAGGATATAAAAATATTTCTCATATCAACCCAAATAAAATCCACCCTCCATTTGAACAACTACTAACAATATAATAAATTTAAACAATAACAATATTTCTCATATTTGTTTGATTGTTAACCCTAAAAATATTTTTGCATCCTTTTATAGTTGCTTTTAATTCATAGGATTGCATGGCATATAGTTAGTAGGAATTCACCAAAGTGATTTGAGCATTTTAATTTGAGCACTCACTTGAAAATACTTTTAAGGGTAAAAACCATAATCAAGATGAGGTGAGGAATTTCGTCACCCTTTCCTTAGCCCACAAATCACTAATTCTTAAGTACACATTCTAGTCTTTAAAACTCATTAGACGTTGGTCCCTAAGGACTCGAGCTCATTAAGGAACAAGAAATTCTTAAGGGAACCGGTTTAAGTTTACTTGAATCAGTTGATGTCTAAGACAAGGTTTAGGGGTTGCCTAAAGCGCTCTGCAAGGAACGAGGTACTTAATTAGTCTTTGACCTCCCTCCAGCACGATCCTTACTTGGCTAAGTGACCGAGTATACTTAAATATTTTCACTTAAGGCGTTTTTGGTTAGGAACTGGTCTAGTTGAGTCTAGGCTTAACCCTAGAATTAGAGTGATTGTTACAAAGTGGCGGCTCTTGATTTATTTTAATTAGGTTTTTCTTTTATCATTTTCCTTCTCCTCTTTATCTTTTAGGTCTTCTAGTTTTCTCTTAAAAAAATTTAACTTGTGTTTGTTTTAGATCTTTTTCCTAATCCCCTTTTTAGTTATAACAAAATTCTCTTTTTTAATTCACTTGTGTTTTTTCTAGATCTTTTTCTCTAACTTTCTTTTTAAATATAAAAAAGAAAAAAATTCTTTGAAAATTTTATTTTGGTATATGTAAGTTTAGATTAGGGATAATATAGATTGATTAATCTGTGTTGAACCAATTTTTGAAATAAAAAAAGGCTAATCCTAATCCACCCATTCTTAAAAATATGTGTTATCCCACTAGGAATGCAATCCTGTCTTGCATTAGGCGACCCGATGTCAATGGAGCTAATTTTGAGCTTAGACTGCACTTCATGAATGTTCTTCCGAAATTCTTAAGAAATAAAATTGACGACGCTTACATTTTTATCTCCGAGTTCGAGGAAGTTTGTCTTCTGATCAAGATTAGAGAATCATCTGAGGATGCTATTAAGCTTAGGTTTGTACAATTTGCTCTTAAGGATAATGCCAAGAAATGACTGTATAGCTTACCCACATATTCTATCTCGACCTGGGATGAATTTATTATCATTTTTCTAAGAAAAATTTTCCCATACGATAAAATGATTAAGCTTAGAAACAACGTTCAAAATTTTAAGATAGTCCCATGGGAGCCATTCTGAAAGTATTTTGATAGGTTTAAGGATCTTCTTATCCAACATCCTCACCACGGTCTAGAAAAGTGGCGATTATGCAAAATCATTTATGAAGGATTGGATTATTCTTTAAAAATTTTCTTAGAATCTATGTGTCAAGGGGATTTCATGAAGAAAAACTCTAATGAAGTTAGGAAATTTTTAGAGAGTTTATCTGAGATAACTATGCAGTGGGAACACTGTGATGAAAGGGTTGCATTAGTTCCCCCAACCAAATACAGTGGTCTTTCCTTAGAGTCAAATATAGCCTATGAAGCAAAGATGGCCACAATTTTGCATAGGTTAGAAGACTTAGATACCAAAGAATGAGATCCAGCTCAAATCAATCAAGTTTCTACCTCAGAATATCATAACTGTCTTTCTCCAGCTCATATTTCAGAGGAATGTCCTCTCTTAGGAAACAATCAACTACTAGAGCAGATGAACGCTATTTTCTAGTATCTCGGAAATGATCCGTTTTCTCCAACCTATGAGCCGGGATGGAAAATCATCCCAATTTTATATAGAATCAGAGAAACTACTCCAGAAATCAAAACTTTACTTCCACTTCAAACTAACAATTTCCTAGAGGAAACGCAATTCCATTCAAGTCATCAAATAATTTTCAACAACCAAAACTGCCTTATCCAAACCAACCTCATCATCATCATCAAAAAATAAATCCTCCGAGTTCTTATCACAATAAACATCTCAATGTCTTAGAAAAGAGTTTAGAGGCTATGATTAAAGCCTCTACACAGACCAACAACATGTTGACTCAATCATCCAACACTCTAAATTTCTTCACATAGACAACCGGTCAAATACTCAACTCAAACACTCAAGCTATAGCTAGATTAGAAATCTAACTTGGTCAACTAGTCAATGCCATGAGTGAAAGAGAGAAAGAAATTTTTTTTAGTCAACCTGTTGCCAATTCTAAAGACACAAGATCAAGTTCAACCCATCTAGCTCAAGTGAATGTACTTCATACATTACGATTAGGGAATAGATAGATAACAAGTTAGAATGCCTCCGGATCAAACCCATTCTCCCATCCAAAACACTCCTTCTAATAAATCAACTGCTTCTAAAGACCAAGAAGCTAAAACCAAGACTGAACCTAATCTAGATAGGTATAAGCCCGTTGCTCCCTTTCCAGATAGACTTAGACCTAGAAAAAACTCTCCCAAGGTAGAAAAAATTCTAGAAACTTTCAAACAAGTCAAAGTCAACATTCCTCTCTTAGATGCAATTAAACAAATTTCCTCCTATGAAAATTTTTTAAAAGATTTGTGCACTAAGAAAAGAACCACTAATGTTCCCAAAAAAGTCGTTTTAGCTGTCAACGTCAGTGAGATGCTTTCAAGGCCCATGCCCTTGAAATAAAAGGACCCTGGTTGTCCTACTATTTCATGTGTTATAGGAAATACATTTATTGATGAGGAACTTGTGGACTGAGGAGCTAGTGTGAACTTTCTTCCCTATTCAGCCTATCAACAGCTAGGGGTACGTGAACTTAAACCAACCAGATGCACCCTACAATTGGCTGATAGATCCATAAAAATTCCTACGAGAGAGGTAGAGGATGTTTTGATCAAGGTTGGAGAGTTTATTTTTCCCGTTGATTTCATTGTCTTAGAAATACAGCCCGTTTTCTATCTCAGAGTTCAACTCCCAGTAATCTTAGGTAGGCTGTTCTTAGCAACCTCAAATACTTTGATCAATTATAGAACTGGTCAAATGAAGCTATCTTTTTAGAACATGACTATTGATCTCAATAATTTCAACCTAGGAAAACAACTTAGTGATCCATCTGATCTACTCTTAGAAGTGAACCTTATCTAGAGAATTTTTAGTGAACAGTAAGAAGGAGAGTGTGGGTCAGATTTTTGTCTTGAGGAGATTTTTGATGATGAAATCAGGCTTTTGGAAGAGTTAGATCTGTCAGTCGATCATGTATCTATAATTAGTTGGCAACCTGGACCCTTGGATATAGAGTCCTGAGTCCAACTTCGCCCATCCATAGAGAAACCCCCTAAGTTAGAGCTCAAACATTTACCGAAAAATCTAGAATATGCCTTCTTAGGGGAAAATGAGACTTTACCAGTTATCATTTCTTTTGATTTGACACCCGGTCAAAAGGAAGCCCTCTTAGATGTTTTGAGAGAGAATAGGAAAACCATTGGATGGACCATGGCTAATATCAAAGGGATTAGTTCAAACATTGTTCAACACAGAAGCTATTTGATAGATGATACCAAATCTACTAGAGATCCCCGACGTAGCTTAAATCAGTAATGAAAGAAGCAGTTAGGAAAGACATTTTGAAATGTCTTGATAATGGGATCATTTATTCCATTTCGGATAGTTCTTGGGTAAGTCCGGTCCAAGTAGCTCTAAAAAAATCTGGGATCCCCGTGATCTAAAATGAGGCTAATGAGCTGATTCCCACTTGAATCCAAATTGGATGACGAGTTTCTATTGACCATAGGAAACTCAACTTAGCTACTCGGAAAGATCACTTCCCTCTTCCTTTCATTGAGCAAATGCTTAAACATTTAGCAAGACATGAGTTCTATTATTTCTTAGATGGATATTCAGGTTACAATCAGATCCACATTGCTCCTGAAAATCAGGAGAAAACCACTTTCACATGCCCATATGGAACTTTTGCTTACCGACGCATGCCTTTTGGACTGTGTAATTCACCCGCCATAGTCCAACGGTGTATGATCAACATTTTCTCTGATATGGAGAACGCTTTCTAGAAATTTCATGCATGACTTTCTATTTTTGGTGACACATTTTTCTAAACATTTGCATCATCTTAAACTTGTCTTGTCACGGTGTAGGGAGAAAAATCTAACTCTCAATTGGGAAAAATATCACTTCATGGCAAACAATGCATTGTCTGAGGGCATGTAGTTTCCAATAGGGGTATTGAAGTTGACAAAGTTAAGGTAGCTCTCATTCCTAACCTTCCTCCTCCCAAAAATATCAAGGATGTCAGATCATTTCTTAGTCATGCTAGTTTTTATAGATGGTTTATCAAAGACTTTTTATAAAATTGCTAGACCTTTAATTAATCTCTTAGCCAAGGATACACCATTTGACTTCTCTCACGAATGCCTTAAGGCCTTAGATCATCTGAAAAAGGAGCTAACCACAGCCCCTATCATTCATGCACCAGATTGAATCTTACCCTTTGAGTTAATGTCTGATGCATCCAATTTTGTAATTGGTGTTGTCCTAGGACAACGGATTCATGGAAAATTTCATACGATCTACTATGCTAGTAGGACACTAAACGAGGCACAGTAAAATTACTCTGTCACTGAGAAAGAGTTTTTAGCTATTGTCTTTGCCTTAGAAAAATTCAAGTCCTATCTCATCAGGTCTTTGACTAAAGTTTTCACAGATCATGTCGTACTTAAGTATCTTTGGACCAAGAAAGACGCCAAAGCATGACTTATTAGATGGATCCTCCTGCTTCAAGAGTTTGGCATCCAAATTCTTAATAGAAAAGGAGCAGATAACCCTAAAGCAGATCATTTATCTAGACTTCCGAATGCACCAACGCCAAATGTCCTAATCAATGATCATTTTCCGGATGAGCAACTCCTACAAATTCAATATGTTCTGTGGTTTGCAGATACTATAAACTACTTGATCACGAAACATATCCCTTCACATTGGTCAAAACAGGATAGATCCCATTTTCTCTCCCAGGTGAAAAACTTCTACTGGGATGATTCCGTATCTGTTTAAGTATTGCCCTAATCATTCTTTAGAAAGTGTATTCCGAGTGAAGAAATGAGGAGTATTCTATCTTTTTTGTCATGAGCAAACATATGGGGCCACTTTGGCCAAAGAAAAACAACTGAGAAAATTCTCCCATGTGGGCTATATTGGCCCACTTTGTTCAAGGATTCGTACAAGTTTTACAAAGCCTGTAACCGTTGTCAGCTCTTAGGAAGAATCACTAGAAAAAATATGATCCCCTTACAACCCATTCTAGCTATTGAGCTTTTTGATTTGTGGGGTATAGATTTCATGGGACTATTTCAGAATTTTTTTGAAATATTTATGTTCTAGCAGCCGTAGAGTACATATCTAAATAGGCTGAAGCGAGTACATGTCTAAATGGCCTGAAGTGGCAGCTTGCAAGACCAATGATAACAAGGTTGTTGTCAGGTTTTTGAAGAAAAATATATTTTCTCGATTTGGAGTGCCCCGAGCAATCATAAGTGACAACAATACATATTTTTGTAACTATTCTTTTAAGGCTTTGATGAGGAAATATTCAATTATGTGCAAATTATCAACAGCTTATCATCCCCAAACCAGTGGTTAAGTAGAGGTCACAAAGAGATAGATCAAACAAATCTTAGAAAAATTCGTTAATCATAACAGAAAAGATTAGTCTGCTAAATTGTGTGATGCTCTATGGGCATATTGGATAGCCTTCAAAACTAATTTGGAGATGACACCGTACAGGCTTGTGTTTGGAAAAGCGTGTCATTTACTAACTGAGGTGGAACATCGAGCGATGTAAGCAATTAAACAATTGAATTTTGATTTAGACTTGATTAGAAAAACAAGAATGCTCTAATTAAATGATTTAGAAGAGATTCGAAATGATGCATATATAAACTCGAAAATCTACAAAGAGAAAATCAAGATTTTTCATGATAATTCAATGTAACGGAAGAATTTTACACTGGGACAAAAAGTTTTACTCTACAACTCAAAACTACATCTTTTTCTAGAAAAGTTGAGATCACTATGGATAGATTCATATATTGTTAAACAAGTTTTCTCACATGGGGCTATCGAGATAGAAAATCCTAAAATGGTCATATTTTTAAAGTTAATGGTAAATATTTAAAACTATTTTTAAAATTTTCTACGCTCGAAGAAGAGGAGGTGTTGGTTCTTCATGAACCACACTACTTGTAATAAAAAAAAGTTTAAAAAAAAGAGAAAACAAAAGAAGAAGAAAAAAGAGCAAAAAAACAAAGCAAAAACAAAAAGAAAAAATCCTCAATTTTTTATATATAGCCCATGTGAATAAATAAGGCTTAGTTAAAAAAAAATTAAAACAAAACCGAAGCCCATTCACAAGAGGCCCACTTAGAACAAGAAAAAGGTTTTTTTATGTGGGCTGCGACCCAGCTCACACCGAAAACAATTTACAAAAGATCCAACTAGTTGGCCAATCAGTTAGAGCTCCCGCAATCGTTCTCTTCTCCAAATCTCCTCTCAAAATCTCTCTAACAACAAAAAAAATTGCCGAATTTCATCTCTAAGTTGAAGAAAAGAGAATTAGGGAAGATCTCAACTCATAATTTTGCAATCAAATCAACCCAATTCAATGTATAAATCCGAAACTCTAACTTGTCAATTTTTATGAAATTTTTTTGATTTATGGCGTCATTTGTGGTATGAATTGGTTAAAAATGATGATAGATCAGTTTGGTGATGTAATTTGATAGAAACTGTATAAAATTTGACCGATCAATTCATCTGTTCGACGAACCGATCAATTGGCCAGCCGATTGGCCAATCGGTTGGCCAATCAATCAGCAAATAGGTAGAGACTGCATTTTTGCATTTTAAACCCTAAATATTAAAATTTCTTATAAAATGGAGCCGTAATTACCTCAATTAACATATTTTCTTGTAATTCAAGATAATGGCTTCTAAAAAACGACAATGAACTATAGAATCCTCCCTATCCATTGACAATCTACCTATCCACTTTAAGAGAGGATTCAACCTTGATAAACTATTTGAATTCCAGCCCATTATTGAGGTATTCACAAAAGGCAGGATCAATTCTATGATGTCTCGAAGACCCAAATTGGCTAACTCTACACTTGTCTGAGAATTATACATCAGGTGAGGACTCAGCTTTTGTCATTATTAGGGGGATATCGATCACAGTCACACCTAGGCTCATTCAGAAGAGTCTAAGACTCCCCATACCACCTAGAGGTTGCCCGGATTTCTTCTGAGTTTCTGCTGAGTTAGGGATAGTCTCTGATACATACAACCAGATAGTGGAGTATTTATTTGTGTCAATACCTTGGGGCGAGATCCTACACTTAGGCATGCTTAAGAAAGAGTTCATTCTCATGAACCTCTTTCTTAAGTTTGGCTTATACCCGAGCTCCTCATACGTAGTGATCACCACACAAGGTCTTGTCCTACTTTACTAAATCAGCACTAGTCAGTGTTTCGATGTGGCTGATTTGATATTTAGGATGATAGCGGGTACAGCGACCAACAACAGCGAGTATCTCAGCCAGCAGTATAGGTAGAAGGTCCATCTAATTTACCTATTTTTAATACCCAGATTTGTGAGTCGCTCGGTGTACCCGTGAACTCTACTGATAGACTTGAGGCAGGGAGAGCACCACTGACATTTAATACAGTGAAGAAGAATGTTTTTGCCTGGGCAAGGGGTATGCTACATCCACTTCCACTTCTTCACATGTACCAGCACCCGCTTAGCAGACCCTACTTACACCACCTCCGTCACCTAGTAATGCACCGACAGAGTGGACACCCCATATGCTTAGTGATTGTCTCTATGCCCTCGAGACGGGGTTTCACTAGTTTTAGACTCAGTACATAGATGATCAGGCCCATCAGGCCCATCTCACAGCTCGGCTGGACCAATTTCAGCAGTACTAGTACTGTATAGCCTTAGCCCTTCACGAGATGAGAGCTGGACCTATGGCCTCCTCCATTTTATTAGCGTCCATCCCTTCCTCCATCACAGCAGGATCCACAACCATCACCACCACCACATCATCAGTCTGCTAAACGACTAGAGGATGGGGAGGGTATCGGCGGTAATATAGAGATAGATGATGATGTAGATGTCACAGGGACCGATGATGAAGATGACGATCAGGGAGATCAGTCTAGTGATGAGCAGTGAGGGACGTTTTTCATTTCATATCACCCCTTACTTGACTTTTATTTTGGCATGTACTTATTTTATATACCGTGATGTTTATGTTTTTGGATGTTATTACTAGTATTTGCATTGAAGACAATGCAAAGTCTAGGTGTAGGGGTGGGACAAGTTTTTCTCTTAAGTTCTCTTTTATTCATCTTTCAATTTTTTTCCTTTTCCCTCTTAAAAAAAACTAACTCTTGTTTTTCTTAGATCTTTTTCCTAATTTTCTTTAAGTTGATAAAAACTCTCACTTACCGATTTGATAGAGTTTATCAATAATTGATCTACTTGATAAATTTTTAAATTTTCTAAATTTTAGTTAGTTTTATACTCAAGTTAACCTTTTCTGATAACTCTAAATAAATTTATTAAGAAATAATTTTCAAAATAGTATACTTCATTATGGTCCAACTTAGACTTGTAATTAAAGTAATGAAATTTTTATATGCTTAGCTTAGAGTGAAAAATATTATTTCAAGTTCTCTTAATCCAAATATTTCTTTCAAGATACACACACACACACACACACACACACACACACACACACACACACACACACACACACACACACACACAC
>JBAKGM010000139.1:27367509-27392801 GCA_037177215.1 Asparagus racemosus
CTCTCTCTCTCTCTCTCTCTCTCTCTCTCTCTCTCTCTCTCTCTCTCTCTCTCTCTCTCTCTCTCTCTCTCTCCACCTCACTCTGTTCGATCTTACCTTCTACTTTAAAAACCTTCTACCAAATAGAATTTCTTGATTTGTCCCTCACCTCATACTACCTCTCCCTCTTACTAAAATGTTAAATTGTTAGACTATAAATTAATAAAATGTTTCAAGTAAGCAATGGTTTCAGATCACAATTAACAACATTAGGAAGGAGGGGCACAATCTAATCCTAATGCTACCCCGCTGGAGATCTATTCCCCACATGCATTATCCTCTTCTCCTTTTTCTTGTTCCTTTCTCTAAGACTAGTATATTGCCATGTGCAAATGCATGTGCAAGTAACATTAAATTTATACGTAAACAGTTCTTAGTCCTACGTGTTAATTATGTTATGATCATTTAATGTGTATTTATAATATTTTGGTGAAAAAATGTTGTGATTAAAATAATAAGAATTTATGAAGAAAAGTATATATATCTTTCATGCATCTAAAAACTTATATTGTATCTGTCACTTTAATAATAGGATGAAATTGAACTTAGAATCCATATAATGGTCTTCTTGAATATTAATGGATATAAATAAAATAATTTTATTTCATTTATTTTTTGAATTTTCTGGTTTCTCAATTGTGAGGATATTTATTTTAGTTTGAAGCAACAAATACCACTATACATAAGAAAATTCATTCAATCTTTATAACTTTATTAACGTAATTATGAAAATTATAATTTTTTATTTCCCAAAATATATTTTTAATTATGTATTATATTATGTTAAATAAGATTCTTATTTAGAATATCTCATTATCTAGTTTACGTTGTGTCTTTTTTTTTTCCAATTATATGATCTTAAAAAGGGTGGTGCATGAAATTTACAAATTTTAGAAGGAGATGGAAGAATAAAAGTACTAGAACCTTCTAGAAAGAGAAATGAGAGCAACGGAACCCACATCAATACATAACATTGACAAATGACCAAATAATCCTTTTTTCCTAAAATGAACCTTTATTCTTTAACAAATTGAAGAAATAATCATCCATACCTCCAAATTTGCATACCCCATAATGTTTTTTTATATAGTAGTACAGATAATATGTGTAAATTATAAAAATCTTCCTGTTATAGAAAAGCCTACGTTTAACAAAACATATTTCATTAGTAAAGACCATTATTTTTATGGCAAAATTTTGTTTTTAGACGTCTGGAAAGATATTTACACTGATGAGAAGTTTTTGTACCAAATAATGATAGATTTGTTCAAAAAATCTAGAAATCTAGTTTAGAACTAAGAGAGGAGGAGAAATAAAAAAACACTTATTATGGAGATCTATCCAAATATCTGGAGAATAATATTTTGTTACAAATCTATTGATGATCATTAATGAGAAGTTTTTTATTTGACTTAATTAAAGATCAGCTAAATTGCACTAAAATGCCCTATAGTTTCACCGACATTGCACTTTAATGCACCCTAATCTAAAACTATACACTTATATGCCCCTATTGTTTTAAAGTGTTGTATATAAATGTCCGAATGTTCTAAAATGTCTGTGTTTTCTGTTAGTAAATTGTTAGCAGATTCTTAGAATATTCCCATGTAACATGTCACATGATACTATGATATCTTTTGCTACCCTTAAAATCTATCTAGTTTACAAATATACCATCCCTATGCTATATTACTCCTTTTTATCTTATTATCACCCAAATCTCACATTCTCTCTAGTTATTCCCCAATTTAGCTGTAGGAAATTGAAAATGGGAGAGCTTTTGGAGGAGAAATTAAGGGAGAAGAAGCTTAATTTGAAGGCTAGAGAACGTAAATTTGTTGATAATGAAAGCACATTAAGAGATTGAGAGAGATTTGAGAAGATATAAAACATTGATAGAAAAAGAAGAAAAACTAATGGAGAAATGTTTCAACATATAAAAGAGGAACTTTGTGTTTGATTTGTGTTTACTATTTATTTTTGGTTTTTCTATGAGGAGAAAAAGAGGAGAAATTTTATTGAGGAGGGGCATCTTCATCTTTATAGAAAACATTACCGGCGTCTGGGTTTGTATGGTGGAAATAATAGAGCATTTAAGTGCACAATTTTAAAATAGAGGGTATGGAGGTGCAACGATGGTGAAACTATACTGCATTTAAGAGCAATTTAGCAAATAAATATCACTATATTTATTTAAAATTATTCTATAAATAAATAGTTTTTGTGCAATTCGTTCACAAATTTTTCCACCTTTTCTTTTTCATAGCATATTAGGTTGTTGATGTTAAGAAAAAAGCTAAGGGGACAAGAGTAATTCTAAAAGCTAGAGAGTAGAAAATTTATAATGACAACCACATATGTGTAGTATGTTCTGAGCCATTCAAACAGTTGATAGCAGGCAATTTAGAGATTTCAACTAGCTTGTGTTTAAAACAGAATGCTTCTAGATGGAGTGTGCTAGTCAAATTAATATTCATGGTCATAGCAATAAGGGCGTGAGCCAAAGTTGAAGGGTTGATATGAGCTTAAAGAAAAGAAATTAATAGTAAGGTTTTTTGTTTTTATGCGCATTTTGTACATGAGATTATTTTTAAATTGATAACCTTGCAAATTTCATATTAAACTAAAAATATCCACTATTTTATTAATTTTAAATCCAATTTATGTATGTATATATTGTGTAGTTAATCAAAGTTTTCAAATTACTTTCATCTTCTTCCTCAAAAAATATATAAGCAAATGTTACCTATTTCCAATAATATTTTTTCTAAAAAAAGAAAAAAAAAGATAGATTTAATGTTGTTGTTTTACAACTAGTACGAGACCGCATAAATACATTAGTAAATACATCTAGCACTTTTATAACTAATGTATCATGGCAAAAATATGTGATTTACTTTCCCTAGATAGTAGATGAGACTCTCACCTTATTAGAAGCATTTTTTGAAGCTATTGCACTTTTAGGCATCCCTCTTGCACAACATTTGAATTAAGATAAAATTATTTGACATGTAGAGAAGAATGTTCGACAAGAAGTGTTTACTACTTAGCTTGCAGGATTCTTTATAACAGAGAGGATTGTGTGTGTGTGTGTGTGTGTGTGTTGGCGGGGGGGTGGTGGTGGTAGGGTTAGTAAAAAATATTGGAGGAGATGTTGGGCGTATAAGATATCAAAAAATGTTTGTACTTTTGGGTTGAGAGTTAGTAGGAAAATTCTTGCAATGAGAAACTTTTTGCTGCATCGACATACTAGTGTCCTTTGTGCAATTCTGACCTAGAATTAGAGAATTATTTATTATGCATCTATCCCATGGCAGTTCAGGTATGACAACATTGTTTCATAGCATTATTTTGCTTGCAAATTGGCACTAATTCTACAAGACAATGGTGGAGTATAGTGTTGCAACGTTATGGTCAGGAGGTTCACGAAAAGGTATTAGTTGTGGCCTGATTTTTGTTGTTAAATTGCAATGTGCGGATGTTTGAAAATAAAGTGCAGGATGCTAACATCTATGCGTCAAGAGCTTTAGATTTCCTTGCTGAGTTTCATCGTGTAAACAAGACACAAGTTGGCTAGAGTTTAGCTACTCATGAATGAAATCAGCTTGATAGTGGACTAGTGAAAGTTAATTGTGCTGATGCGTGTAATCCTCCCCTTGGGTCATCTACCATTAGCGTGGTGATTAGAGACAATAACAAAGTTGTATTAAAAGTGAAATCTCAACCCTTTAAAAAACTATTAAGCCCAATTATTTATGAGTTGAAGGCTATTAAAATGGACATTCAATTTGCTCGTGATGAATGCTTTAAGTATATTGAAGCTAAATCGGATAGTTCATTAGTTATTGCAGCATTGTAGTTGAAAATAACTATGCCCTAGCCCCATTCGGACGGACATAATGCTTAGGATATTAATTTGTCAACTCAAGGTTTTGTGTAGCTTCGATTAGAAGCTAATATTGTGGCTTATTCTCTAGCTCAGTTAGCAGCCAGATCTACTATGGAGTGATTGCACTTCTCTATACTCACAACAGTTATGATAACTATACCACATATTTTGAACTACTCTTATACTACACATGACCTGGCGCTGATGTAGAACAGTGAGGTGGAAATTATTAGTTTTAGCAATTAATTAAATAATAAAAAATCTTTTTTCATATTCCCAAAAATATGGTTCTTCTTCTTCTTGGTCTTTCATTCCCTCACCAAATCATCTAAGTTACACAAAAAAATAATCTGATAATCTATAGATTCAAATCGAATTAGGGAAGTCCCAGTAATTTTTTTTCTTCTTGTTCTTCTTAAACCTAGTTGAGTCAAGTTGGCATTCTCAACGAAAAGAAAAATAAAATAAATAACTTGTATGAAATAAAATCATCCAGAACCAGCCACACCATTCAACCCAAGATTTCCTTCATCCTCCCAACATCCATCAAGAAAAAAGAAAAAAAGAAAGAAAGACGAAAGAGTAAGAAACAACAAAGAACATTTTCATAAATCTTTATGACTCCAATGGCTTATATGTCCCAATCGAAGATTTATGTGAACAAGTGTTGATAAAGAAGCATGGATGAAGTATATTAGGAGATTCCTCATAGGAGAAATTTTTGATATGAAGTTTCTCCATCTAAAATCTAATATTTAGATGGCTTGTTGATAGAGTCAAGAATGGAGAAGAAGATGATGAACAGGTTCTTCTAGGGTGCTGGGAAAAACTTTTCTATTTTTAATATTAAAATAATGATGTCTACTCAGCACTATCACATCAGCCCCGCATAGGTGTAGTACAAGAGTAGTTTAAAATTAGAGAAAGTTTCAAAATAGACTATTTCATAAAAGTATTTACCATTTTTCACCTACTACAAAAATATTTATCATTTTGACGTAGTTTTAGCCAGGTTAGCTGAAATTAGGTTGATTTAAAAAAATTAGTTCACAAACTCTATGGGATTACCAATCCCTAATTACTCAATTAAACTGCACGGAATTGCCAACCCCATGTAGTTTAACTAAATAAACTCCACGGGATTGCCAATCCTATGGAGTTTATTTATGTTGGAAATCTCTACGGGATTGGCAATCCCGTAAAGTTTATTTCTTTTACAAAGCTCTACGGGATTGACAATCCCGTAGAGCTATACTTAGCCTCAAGCCTCATCTTTCCAGCATGAAGCTTCACCTTGTTGCATATACATTGTATTCGCCCTTAAACCTAGATCACAATCCACAATATCGTCCAAACATACACAATACAAGAATATACTCAATCAAAAAATCAGTGTCTCCCTTCTATCAATCAAGCCACAAAACCAGAAACACATAATCCAACATACATAATTTAAATCTCATATCATACAACATCCAAATATGAAAAAAAGTCACATACATCCAAGTATGCCTCCCCTCTTTCCTCTTACTCCCTTAACCCTACACTGCTCCGAAGGTCGTCCCTAAAATCTAGCACGAACCTCAATGATCTCACTATCTAGTTGTGTATATAGCTATGTAGTTGGTGGTTGTGCATGTGGATCCTCCCCCGCAGATTGAGCATGGTGAGAAGTGCCAGCTCCATCATTAATCGCACAGTGAGAAAAGTGTCGGCTCCATCTGTACCACTAGTCAAAAATCTTGGCCTACATCTTCGTCGCACATACATGGCCATGTGCTGATATGTTTCGTCCTCACGCCGTTCCAAATTATAAATTACAACAAGCTATTCAGATGAAATAGAGGGTAATATGCAGAAAATTTAAAAAAATTAAAGTTTAAAGAAATTACCGAAAATTAGGTTAAAACGCCTAAAATTGAATTCCAGTGAACTCCTGCGAGATCATGGCCAACGGGAAGTCGTCGGTAGTGGGAGGCAGTCAGGAGAACTAATTGGAAGCGGCAGAGTGGACAGAGACAGTGGATGGGTAAAAGCCCTAGGGCGCAATGAGAGAGAGAGAGAGCACACTCAAGGGCGAAGAGAAATGAAGTGGAGTGAGGAGCGAAAGGGGGTATATATACAATCAAAGTCCATGAGATTCCCAATCCCGTGGACTTTGAAAATATTGTCGTGAGCTCCGTAAAAAAAAGGGACTAGTAAAACTTTTGTCTATAATTGAAAATTGCAAGATTGTCAATCCCGTAAGTTTTCATGCTTGTAAAAGTCCACGAAATTGAATCCCGTGGACTTTCACTGAGATGTTAACTATATGGGATTAGGAATCCCATGTGAATTAATGTTTATTAAACTATATGAGATTTCCAATCATGTTTAATTTGAGAATGATTTAATAAATTATTAAAATTGACATAGTCCATCACTGCAAATGAATTCAATAACGGCGGTGCCCTTGTCAATAATTGTGCTCCTGCGGTTCATCATACCTAGCCGTGCTCCCAATTTCGACTCCCCATCACTTTCTTCGAAGCCTCATTACAGCAGCCGTCGACGACTGTCGTCTCTATAAGTCGACAGGTTCGTCAATTGAACACAAATTATAAATAAATAAACAAAAACCCTAACCCTAGCATAGATTTCTTCCCCAGTCTTCGTCCACTCCTCGATCATGGCGTCCACCAATCTAGAGACCGCAGTCGTCTCTGACTCCAAAACCCAACAGAACGGAAACCCTAACCCTAACCCTGCCCTCAACGATGTAGTCATCGACGTGTATTCAGCTTCGGCCTATGGCGACCTCGATAAGCTCCGGCGGTTCGTTGAGAAGGAAGGGCACTCCGTCTCTAAGCCCGATGCTAATGGCTACTACCCTTTGCAGTGGGCGGCGCTCAATAATTATACTGATATCGCTTATTACATAATTGAAGTAGGTTTGGTTTCCTAATTCTTGTGCTTTTGTCCCAATATGTTGAAGACTGCTTGAGAATTCCCCCAATTTTTGGTTTGTGAAGCATGGGGGCAATGTAAATGCAGTTGATAGCTCTCAGCAGACTGCTCTTCACTGGGCTGCGGTTCGAGGGGCGACTGCCGCTGCAGATGTTTTGCTGCAGAATGGAGCCCGGTTGGAGGCTGCTGATTTGAATGGTTATCGGGTAATTTTCTGATCAAATTGTAATTTAATATATTAAAAATGGACATATTTTATGGTAGATTAGTGAAATATTGGTCTTTTTTATTTGTTTTCACTGAAAAAGGAATGGAGGCATAACGATAGGAAACGATACTAGATTATGGTGAGTTATTACTTGATTATCATGAATGATGATACTGAATAAGCTTACTTAAAGTTTCTAAATCGACATGCATACAAAGTATTAGACTGTCTCAGCAAAATTTGCAGAATAAAATATACAAGGACATCAATTCGTTAGATTTTTGTTTGCAAATGGTATATGTGAAAAGCAAAAGAAGTCATTAAGTTCCCATTATGAACTCTAATAAGATTATACCCTTTTTCTGGTGTTAAAATTTATGCCTCCCTGGCATAACATGAAATGGTTATAATGATATTTTATATCTCTGGTGTCTGGGTGTGATTTTCTTTGGGGAATTAAGAGAAGTTTTCTGTTAAGGAGAGAAAAAGAAGATTTCAAGCAGGGTTGCCTATAACCAATATTTTGGATATAAGCAGGTAGCAACATAATTGTACCAAGTATTTGGCATGTTTTTTAGGGAGAATTAAGTCTTTATACTCCGTTATTCCTCTGTGGAGCGTTAATTTGTTAGTTAATGATTTGCAAGTGATGTTGTCGGTTACAGTGTCATGTTTGTTAATCTGTTTAAATCTAGGTTGACTTTAGACTTGCAAATACACTTTCATAAGATAAATGAACACAGAAAACTTTACGGAAAATTTCAGTGATGGTACCTGAGCTTCCTGAAGTTTGCATATTTTAACAATTGGTACATGATCACTCTGGGTACCTAAGACTCATATTTTGTTACGGCAGTTAGTTTCTGTTAGAGTAAGGTCATGTGACATGTAATTTATTTAAGGAAAGCCTTCTCGTATTTTTATACTGGGTAACTGATTTTTAGAAATTTAGAACCCATCATTGCAACCAAATCTGATAAAGTTATGTCCCCTAGTTAGTCATGAATTAGGACTTCGTTAACTTCCCCTCAAAAGTTGGAGAATAATTCTCTTGTGTCTCCTTCTAACCTTCTTTTACTCTCTAAACCTTAAACCATTTAATTTTACTCTCTAAACCTTAAACCATTTAATCCACCTTCTATCTCTATCATGTGTCTCTCCCCATCTTTCTTTTCTGTAACCTTTCTTTCTTCTTTGATTCTCTTTCTCTACTCTACTTTGCTCTCTAACCTGCTTTCTTACAACACCTTTAGGGAGACAGTGTTGTTAGAGTGAACAAAATTAGTAATAGAAACAAGATCAGGGATTAAAGTGTGTTTGACAGAAAAGGTAGATAAGAAAATGGTTTAGGGCAAGTAAAGTTGGTGAGAAGACTTAGACAAAAGTAGGTTAGATAGTGTAAGAGACAAAAGATAAGACTTGAACCATAGAGCGAAGTAGGTTCGAGAGAAAATGAGCCTTAAAGGAAGAAATGGTTTAGAAAATAGAGTTATTAGGAAGTAGATTAAGCAGATGAAGAGAACTAGAGAGAGAAATAATTTAAAGATAATATAAGTTAGAGAGAAGAAGAAGTTAGGAAGGTGTGTGGGAGAAGTTAAAGACAAAAGATTCGAATGAGAATAATGTTTAGAAAGATACTTTACATGGTAAAAGATGAGTAGGTTTTAGAGATTTCTCTTTAATCCTAACTATCACATCCATCTCTAGAGACTCTTCTCTCCAACCACTCCTCTCTGAGATCTCTCTGAAGAGTTAGAGATAGAAGTGTTAAAGAAAAGAGACAGTACACAGCTATAAGAAAATTATGGATATAAATACAAAGAACAATTATCATTAGCAATGGTAAATTTGTCCAATTTACATGTTTATTAACCCCGTTAGCAGGATACCATTTGGAGGTACTGAAAGCAATAGGGAAAAATATTAATTCCAATTGTGAAAAGATGCAAATCTTGGGTATCATTATTGTAATTTGTTTAAAATTAATATTAACGACAATTCAAACGCAGAATCTACTTTTACAATTCACCAATTAAAGTATATTGCAAAGAACTTGTAAGCAATTTTTTTGTTGCTTGTACCAGAACCCAACGTAGTTAGAAGGACCTTCTTTATTTGAAAAGAATTTTTTTTCCACATTGCTCACCCCACCCCTTCACCCTGTATCAGCAGCTGTTAAACTGAAAGGACTCTTGTTTTGCATCCTTAAAAGCACTAACCTTTGGTTCCCTATTAACATCTGATAAAATTAGTGCATAGTTTGCTTACAAGTTGCCATGCCATCATTTTGCTATGTACCCTAAGTCTAAGCCATTTTCCCTTCAATGTGTAAGATAAAAGTACTTACATGAGATGATTAAAATGTTTTGATAGTTCCCGAGGTTTATAAATCATGCCGTTCAAATTGTTTTTGCCGAGGATAGGTGACTAATCTATAATCTTTTTTAACATTGAATAAAACCATTCATCTCCAACCCAAAGGTTTCAAATACTAAGGTTCAACCGCATGTTTAGTTTATTGAACCCAAAATCTCCTACCTTCTCATATTACTCTGGGTTTGCTTTCCCCTCCTCATAAGATAAGGTCACCCCACTAAAAAAATTAGTTAAAAAAAATCTTTTCCTCAGGTTATTTTATTGTCACTTTCTTTTCTTGTCCTTGGCTTTTTTGTGCCTCTTCTTTCTCCCAGGAGTGTTGGGATGAACCCATACCCTACCCCAATGTGTATAGAAGCGTACATGACTACCAACTATAACCTATGATTTTGTGATAAGTACCTGTACTATTGAAACATAACATCTGCTGTATAATATAATTTCAAACAAGCTTATTTGCCATAAACTATCATTTATGAAAATTAAATGACCAAACCTTAATTATCGATACAGTCAAAATGGATCTTATTAAAATCCAAATTTGTTCCATACTCATGCTTTCAATGAACGTATCACTACACAAAGCTCAATTTGAGCAAGCTTTTTTTTATTCAAGTGATTCCTGTGTTTTCATTTGCCACATCTTGATCATGGCTTAACCTCTCTTGTCTGGATTCAAAGTCTACAATATCTATCGGGAACCTGGGGAGATGATCAAGTTATTTGTTATCACTTTATGTGTTTATGGGGAATTGGGATTGCTTGTTTACTTTAGCAATGGCTGCTTAATTTCTATTTTACAAAGACCAACATGTATTTGGCAATTATTAAGAGGAACAGAGGAAGTAGTTGAACTTCTCCACTCTAGGGCTATTAACTAGGTTTCTTTTGTACTAACTTGACTTGCCTACTATTTATGTGAATAAACTATAATATGGACGTTTAACATTTTTGCTTATATTTTTTAATAGTCATGCTGGAAGTTCCATTGCTTATTAATGTGCTGCAATGTATGTACTATTCATGAACTATGTTCAATGGAGTACAGAAATTTTTGTGTTGATTCATGGGTACTCTTTCATAGGCGGTCCATATAGCAGCACAGTATGGACAAACAGGATTCTTGTATCATATCATGGCAAAGCATGGTGCAGACTTTGATGCAGCTGATAATGATGGAAGGAGTCCATTACATTGGTATGAGTCCCTTGTTCATTGATATTGAAAAATGGATGTTTCTCTATAAATAACTAGTCTATAATCTTTTTAGTATTTTGACTAAGGAATGATCAGAAAAGGTGCGCATGATCTTCATGTGGCTGATAGGTTCTGCTTGTCTTCTTTTGTTAGGTTGTTTGACCACAATAGGCAACCTGCTTTTTTTTCGTTTTTGTTTTAATTGCTCATCTTTTGTAGGAAATGTAAGCTAAAACCACATCCATGTAATATTAGTATATCAACAATAAATCAAAGCATACTGCATTGAGAAAGGTCAATAAGCACTGTGGAACCACTTCAATCTTTTTTTGTTTATTTATTCTAATTTATTAAGTTTAAAATCTAACCATCAAGGTCAAAAAAGCCTGTTGCTTAGCTCTAAGTAGCTATTGTTAACCATCTATATCCATTTGTACTTGATTCATTTGCCTTCTAAAGTTGGGGCCTGTCAGAGAGTTATCATCAATTTTGTAGTAGATAAGTGAGAAGGGTTTCACATGGTAGGAAACGTGCCTAATCCTGGTTGCACTTTCCTGGATATGCTGCAGTATCACTATTGGTGATTGGGCTGGTCCTGTCAAAATCATGGTAAATATGAGGACCACTGTGCAATTTTGGTCAATATCAAAGTTGTCAACTCTGTAGGTGTTGATTGTCATGATTGCTGATTCTCATCAATTGTATTTGTCTTTACCATGGAGTAAAGGCACAAAGTCTAGGATTTATAGCTTTGAGCCAATGTGTATCCACATATTGCTACTGTAGGGCAATTTGTCTTTGTTGTCGCTGCAAAGGGGTCAACAGAGGAATTTTTTTGCGTCCCTCTCTGTTGCACATACTAATGGGAAATTATGTTCTTGTCTCGCTATATTTCCTGGCACTTTAGCTTCTTGCTTAATGGCAACTACAACTAAAAAGGAAGATGTTCCCACTCCTTTACAGAATGTAACAAGGAGTTGGATTTGGAGCTTTACTGTCTGGTATATACATATCCAATGCTGGACTAATATGCTATAAAAGACTGACGATCTCTTGGCTGTAGGCCTTTCTCTGGTATCAATCGATTAATCCATCAAACTAACTAAATCATGGAAGCTGAATTGTAAATGAAATTGTAGAGTAAGGGAAGGGGCGCAATTTTGTTTAGGAGACAGAGTGGAGGGGATAACACCGCCATTGCTTTTTCGTAGTTTCTGTTTTTGGTTGTTATGTTTAGAGTATCCTGATTATGCCTCTGAGTGCTGGGCTTCAATCAAAAAAAGGGTTTTGACATGTAATTAGTAGCCTATAGAGGACTAGCCTTTGTCCATAAAATAAGGTGAAACTGCATGGAGTGCTGTTTGTTTATATTCATATCCTGATTTTATTGTTTCTTCTTGAAATGCACTGTGCTCTCATGTCTCTTTAACAGTAGAAGCCTCAACTGCGACGGTAATTGCGTAATTTGTCCATTTGTCTTAAACATGCACTTTCACTGTGCAGGTCTGCATACAAAGGATTTGCAGATACAGTTAGGTTGCTCTTATTTAAGGATTCTCACCAGGGGAGGCAAGATAAGGATGGTACTCTCTGAAGGCTTTTTCTCAAGCTGGTGTTATCATTTAACTCTTTTTTCTTTTCATAATTGATCTACATATCGAATGTTTGAGCGAGCAAAAAATTTAAAAAGTTTAATATCTAGTTTTTCCTATATGTAGGCTTAATAGTCAGCTATATCCTCTTAGGCAGATTTTTCTAAGATGATCAAGTCTGTGTTGATGAATTTTGCCTCCCAACCTTACCTAATAAGTTATTCTGTTTGGCTTGATATGATTGGAATTTAGGTTGCTGCACTACATGCTGCTATTTTGCTAATCATAACAGGATTGTTCATATATCGTTTTGGAGCAATGACATAACCTCGATGCTTTAAAAAGGTTTTGAGCATAATACGCACTCTTAAAATAACATCTCCTAAGAGGAGATTGTTGTATCTAAATAATGTTCACATGCCAGGGCGGAGCCAAGGTATATCTGAGGTAGGGCATGTGGCCTACCTCAAGTTTGAAGAATCCACTGCATAATCTAATTCCTATACAATTATGTTCTTTTGTATATATGTGTGGCCAATCTCAACTTTATGTTTGCTCTTCTATAACAAACATTAAGCGCTATCTTTTCAAACTTTCAATTAAATTTAGAAATCTTGTTAACTTGATTAAGTTGTCAAATAGTGTCCCTCAATAATTTGCTAGATCCATATTAGTTTTTTTTTTGTTTGTTAAAGAAGACATAAACAAGAGAGAAAAGTATATATAGAAGTTTCTCATTTCAAATAATAGGCATGATCAGGAATAAAATGATAGTCCAATACTTATATTTGAAATTCCAATAGTTTGTATGTTTAATTGTTATATAAAAAAAATTCACGTGCTTTATGATTTCAAGTGACCTGATACTGTGCTCAACCTGAACAAAGTTGCTGGTTCTGCCCCTGTTCGCATGAAAAATCATGGTTTCTTATGTCCCAGAATTGAATTCAAACTTGTGTTTGATTGTAAAACAATTTTGTAATGTTGAGAATGTTCTTGGTTTACGTACGCATATAAACTGCATTCGAAAATCTCTTAATGATGTCAGAAAAGAGGTTTTTACTGAGTCAGTAGTTGTAAATATCTAATCTAGTGGAGCCAAGTCAATCCTCTTTCTCAATGTCTTTTTCCCCCCTTCCTTTTATCCAAGATTGCAATAGTCTGCACAATGCACAATTGTGAAAATTGGACCTGCTAAAACATATGTTTAATTAGGTGAACTTTAGGATGCTAATCCTTAATGTGGATAAGGATATCATACATAAAATTTGCTGGCAATAAAGGTTATATTTAGAGCTCATAACATTAACCATATTTTACGTGCTATGTTGATAGGCTGCACACCCCTGCACTGGGCTGCTCTGAGGGGCAATGTGGAGGCATGCACTTTGCTTTTACATGCAGGTACTAAGAACGAGCTTCTGGTGAAAAATAGATCAGGATTTACTCCTGCTCAGCTGGCCTCTGATAACGGTCATCGGCATGTTGCCTATATGCTCGTATGTACTGGTGTTTTTAGTAAGCCTCTGGGTTTTATAATATACTTTGCAGTTTGCACCTTTTCTCACATCCATTTATTTCAAGGTCATATACAGATACATACAGACTCGCATGTGCATATAAATACGCAGAGAGCTTGAATCTTGGAAAATCCTTCCTGTCCAAATTCAGCAACAGGCACTTCATATGGAAATTTCATTCTATCCAAATTGACTGTATTCATATAGAGTGTCCATAAAAAAGGGAAAACAAGAAAGGAAAAAAAAGTCTTCTTGCCTATACATCTAATAGGTATAAAATGTACCATAAAAAATTAACATTTTTCTTAGATCTGTTCTTTGGTGTTGTTTATTTAAACTCTTGATTTTAATCCAAAATTGTTAAAGCCTGTGCATATCACCCTTTTGTCTGAATTTAAGATTACTTCCTATCCAAATTTTTTAAAGCCTGTGCATATCACTTTTTTCTCTGAATTTAAGATTACTTCCTAACTAACCTACATGCTAGTTTTGAAAGTGTTATCTGAACACTTTTTCGCAAACAATGTCTTACTCTGCCTGAGAAACGATCATGGCAGTTCACCAGGGCACAAGTGTCAACGGACTCGCACATTACTCATGTAAAAATAGGGGAGAAATAGGTGTTGCTTAAAGGACTCGATTAGAAATTAATTTAAAGAAATCATAAGAGAAGAGTATAAACAACAATTAGTCATAAGTGTTAAGATTTATTTCTTTATTTTTGTTGTTGCTTCCATAGCCATTCAAAACCCTGTCTTGCTCTTTCAACTATGTCAGTGTCATGAAAGATACGCTAGTGTTAAAAATCAGCCTATTTCATCTCTAATATCATACCAAAAGATGCGTTCCCTGTTCTACTGTTTAAAATTTCCTGTGTTGACGCGGACACTCAATGCACTTGATATACATGTTCAGTGCTCACTTTGCGCCTACTTGATGCATAGAGAAGAAAGATGAAACCTTTTTTTTATTTTTATTTTAGGCATCATAAGCAGTGTAAATCAACTTGAACAGAATTGGTTTTATATTTGGATTGTGATTACATTGGAATTAGAATGATTTGGCTCCAAATCCTTTTGGAAGACACCAAGTTCCAACTGTACATGTATACACAGCCTATGTGCACACACAACACCACATACACGGACATGCTTCCTTCAGTTGGAGACGACTTTTCCTACTGATTCTTTTACTATTTTTGATCAATATGTTCTTTACTAATGTTCAACTTTCTGTGCTTTTTAGTCCAATGCTACAAGGGTTCGTGGCAATATCTTTGAAGATAACATATGCTCCAGAAAGACAGGAAAGATTGGATATGCTCCCATCTTGCTGTTCATTATAATGATTCTTATTGTTCTTTTTATTAACTCTGTTCTTGCTGGTAGGTAATGTTATCTTTATGGAATGTCTACTAACAAGTAAATATTTTACATAATTGATTACTAACTGTGCCCTCCTCTGTCTAGCACCCAATTTTCCGAAAGTTACTGCCATGGTTGGGCTGTGGTCGTTGACTGGAATTTCTCTTGCATTTGGTTCTCTGTATATGTTCTATAGGTGTAGCAGGTGACTATTTTATTTCTTTCCACAATTAATTACTGAATTACCAATTTGGTTAGGTTCTTTTATTATATGTTATTATAATTGTTGTATCCTGTACATCCCTTTTCTTCTTTTCATAAAAAAATTGGGCTGCTGCTATGGTTTGAATTCTAAAGTGAACAGGAAGGATAATTATGTTAATGTGTTTTTCCCTTTTATTTTAAGCATCAAAATTAGTATGTTTTTGAGTTTAATGCACAAGCTTAAAAATTAATAATTGTAATCTAAGCCTCTTGTGTAGGGCCTGATATTGCATTCAGTTCGATTTTAATAAACCACATATTGTAAGCTGTAGACCCTATAGTTATGTACTATCATATAGTTATGTACTATCACTTTGGGAAATGGTTCACAATATTTTAATAGGCGTTACATATTATGCTTTCTTTTCTCTCTTATATACCCCCTAGAAAGCACCTTTAAAAGAGGGTCATACTGCAGAAATCACATTTGATTGTCAATTAATACATAAACCGCATTTAAAGTGTTTTTGGTTGCAATTGACCACATGGACCGACTTTTCAGTATAGTTTTCTCGGTATTTTATCAAGCTAACTTCCACTAAGGATCATCTCTCCAATATACTCGGGTATTCGTTAGCTAATCAGTACAGCAAAACTGAGAAAACACTTAACTCAAAAGTGAGTCAAGGTGGTTGATTGTAACAAAAAATCCTTTAAAGGTGGTTTATGTATTGATTGAGAATCAAAAGGTGGTTTCTGTAGAATGACCTTATTTTCAAGGTGGTTTCTAGGGGGAAAAACCCCTTATATAAATATCAGATGAAAGACCTTCTCGTTTCCATGACTTGTTTCCAGTTGTCAAATAATAAATTTCATATGCTCTTTTTTTGTGATGTTTTATGCCTTATGACTCATTCTTATACATTGTATTTCCTTGTCGGTTAATAAGGCGTACATGATATTTGCTTTTAGAGCCTTTGGCTTTGTAAAGTGACTTGCAACAATTTTATTGCCTTACTGCAGCAAGGATCCTGGTTATATTAAGCCAAATTCTGGAGGTTCAGCGACACGTGCTGGTGGCAGTGTATGCTCCCCCCCCCCCCCTCTCATCTTTATTGCTATTGACCACCTATGACTTAATGAACCTTGCCTTTTGTTTTTAACAAACAACGTTTCAGCTAAACTATCTTATCCTTGGATTGAGATCATAGGATGTGGAACCGTGAAGGTCGTATCAGTACTCTGTTGATGCTTATGTTATCGATAGTATGGAAGTGTAGAAGTAATGATTAAGGCTCTTATTCATATTTTTTAGACACAGAATGTACTGTCACACTGTTGATGGCAAGCGTTTCAAGACTTCTTTAATGGAATGGGTATGGTGGCTAGTGGATGATATGTTGTTCACCTGTAGGCTGTAATCAACTAGTCAATGAAGTGTGAACCTTGAAATTTAAAGTAAATTATTTAACAACCAGTAACGTTTTCTAAGAATGTAGTTGGACACTTTTGTGCTTCGGGTAAAAACTTACAAAGAACAACATTAACAGCTTGCAGAAGAGAATTGTTCAAAAAAATCACTTTTTTAAAAAAAGTCCATAGGTGTTCCATAGTAGGAAAATAAGTACTCTTGGGTGGTGTTGCACTGGCCTGAATTGATGTTTAGACAATTAAACTATGATTGTTTTGAGGTAGGGATAGTAAGGTGATTTTGTGCATAAAAGTGGGGAGTATAATGAATTAGTTTTAGGTAGGTTTGTTATTGCATCTGACCATTCCAGTAAGAACTTGGGAAGGGAAATAGGCGCTACCTTTTCGTACTGGAAGATTGGCTGGGGATGAGACTCCTAAGAAAAGCTACCCATGAGAATGCAAATATGTGTCATTATGCTTACTCGAGTGAGGCTTTCGTGGTGATTTAGTGTATGCAACTGAAGTGAAACGTAGGAGTTATTTGCTAGTCTGACTGGATGGCTTTGCCACACAGCTGGCTGTAGGATGGACCATGGGAACCTTTGACTTTGTTTGAAGTCCAAATTAATAGTTTGGAGTCTTTGGACAGGTCACAACTCACCCACATAATATTTATTATAGTTGATATTGTTATTGATCTATGTATTCTTTCCTAAGAAGCATGTACACATACACGATGCCAACACGGGACAAGGATACGAGATGTACACAAATAATGATAGACAGAACCCTCAAAAAGTGGAGTGCGGATGTGGAGATATGACAAAAAGGCTATGTAGTTAGGCCAATACTCTATAACTCTACCAAGAAGCTCATTGTATCTTCTTGTATAAAAAAATATATAAATTTTCGAATAGCATTATACAAGTAAACATTTTGGTAGTCTTTTCCACTAAAATATAGTTATTGATGATTTAAGAGCAGTAAATAATATATCAAGCATGTAAAAATTAACAGAAAAGTGTATGACGTGTCCAAGAAATACCAAACACCTAGACTCAGTTGAGAAATGTATAAAGTTGATGATACCTGAAAGACTTTAACACGCGGCTTAGTGTCAGTGCATCATATATGAGTATGCTTTTATTACAAGATTGTTTTTCGTGTATAGCTTCTTGCTGATGGATTTATAACTTCATGTATTTGTTTAAGTGGATTTTTCTGGTTCATATGTTTTCAACTCTATCATTTCTTTTGGTTCTTTGAGAGTATTCTGACACGCGCACATGGGCGCACAGACCCACACTAGTGCATGCACACACGCACCTGCGCCCTACTACCACATCTGCGCATGCTCTCAAACACACATATATGCATGCACGCACACACATACAGACATACGTATATATATAGATTTGCGCCCACACACATACATTTAGATAGATATACATGTGCACATATGTACAGTGGTGGAACTAGGATTCCAAGTTTGGGATGCTGGGGGAGGGGGGTGGGGGGCAAAATAATATATAAACATCTAAAAATATAGCATTATGTCAAATAGTAACTACTAGAAAAGTACAAATACATATTACTCGTAGCCTATTTACTTGGGTATTTGGAAGCCATACGTGTACCCAAACTTCTTGGACACTTCCTGAATATATGCATACATTCGTTCAAGAGTATTCTCAATTATATACTATATGTTTTAAATTAAAACACTCAATACACTTCTTGGATGTATATTCTACACTTCACACCTATTTTTGATCTCATGTAAATGAAAAAAGAATATTGGTCTTATATAAATTATTAGTTTTAATGCATATAAGAATACATAAAATACATATTTATAGCCGTGTCCCTATACCCTACCTTTAACAAATCTTTCGTGTCCCATACTGATACCCATACCCATGCAGCTTGGCTCTAATGTTACAGAATGCGCTAGGCGGACTAGGCATTCGAGCTGGGGCCTAGCGTCACGGTGCCTAGGTGGTGCCTAAGCGTTTGCCTCTTTTTTAATTTATTTAATTATAATAATTCACAAAAATACGTATTAAGTTCATATAAAATTACAAAAAAAACATAAATAATAAGCTTAGATACATAATCAACCATGCATAAATACTAAATAGCCAAATTAGTATTCGAATACTAAGAAACATCACCATGTCCAACATAATAAGTCATCGCAATAGTAAATAATATCACAAACTCAAAAGTCTAATGCTCAAGAAGGAAAAAGACGAATGGTCTAAATTAGCTAAAATTAACTAAAATTAACTAAATTTGAACAAAATTAAACTAAAATTAACGAAATTAACTAAAGTTAGCTAAAATTGAACAAGATTAAACTAAAATTAACTTAATTAAACTAATTAAATTAAACTAAATTGAACAAAATTAACTATTTAAAGTTCAAAACAGTTTATAAGTGCTAAAATAGTAAATAAGTTTAAAAAACAATATAAAAATAAAAAATGAAAATTTTACGTGTGAGGAAGGCTGACGTCGGCGGGAGAGGCTCTGGCGGCGGTGGTGGGAGATGACCTGCTGGAGAACTTCCGGCGGTGGCTAGAGAGGGTGCGACGGTTTTGGGTAATGGGTTAGAGTGAGAGAGAGACTGTGAGAGAGAAAGTGAGAGAGTGAGACTGTGAGAGAGAGAGAGGTGGCTGAGATAGAGAGGGAGAGAGAGTTAGAGAGCTGTTAGGGTTTGTTTTTGGGTTCGGGTAATGGGTTTGGGTAACGGGTTCGGGTATGAGTTTAATTTTTTTGTTTAAAAAGCTAGGCGGCCCGCTTAAGCGGGTGGCCTAGCCCTAAGCGGCACCTAGGCGGAGCAGCCGCCTAGTCTGGCCGCTCAGGCCAAAATTGGGCGGCTACAGCTCCGCTTACGCCTAGGCGGAACCCCAGGTGTCCACCTAGGACGCTTTTTATAACACTGCTTGGCTCATAATAGTTACACAAACTTCTTCATTCAATTTTAAGTAATTGATACTAGAATTGTGAGCGATGTTTTTTTATAGAAATAAAATCATTAAATAGTGGATCTAAATCAATTATCTTTGCAATTTCTCTATCAATATAAAGAATCAAATTATCATCGGGAAATTCATTCTCCATCTTGTTACGCAATTTGGTTTTCACAAGTTTCATGGCTGAAAAGAATTGCTTAATAGTTGCAGTAGACACCGGTAAAGTCGAAACAAGACGAAGTCTATTGATAAGGTGACACGAATTGGACTTTTCCATCTCAACTAAACGTCGCCAAAGCTCTGTAGTGGATGACATTCTCTCCTAATTAGGACGGTTCAACACATTGATATAAAAATGTTGCAATTGAAATCTCAATAAATCTTCTCTTGCTCTGTGAAATCAAGAAGATAATACTTTTTTAGCAAGGCTACAAATTTCATGAATGTCAAAGGATCAAGGTTTTAAATATTGGTTATTGGAAATATATCAGATGACCAAAATTTATATCAGATTGCTGTTATCGGGATATATCGGGGATAAGTAGTAAAAATCAGAGTGTCATATCGATTGGTGAGCATTTATAATATAATGTCATAAAATGTAATCTAAGCACACTTACTGGTATGTAAGCATACCAAAATGCCTTTGAGAGAGGACTCAGAATAATCGAGCGATTGAACTTGAGGAGAGAGCGAAGGAGGTGAAGAGAAATTAGGACTGGTTGCTCTAAACGCGATGGGAAACAATTAATGGGATTGGTGGTTTTGATTTTATTTAGCGCGTATTGGGTTTGGGTTTGAAAAATAAAGGTTTTGGCACCCAAAAGCCAACCAATAATTAGGATGTTTTTTCTAACAAAATCGGCCGATTTAGACCCTGGGTTTGAAAAATAAAGGTTTGGCACCTAAAAGCTAACCAGTAGTTGGGATGTTTTTTCTAACAAAATCGGTCGATTTAGACGCTATAATATCGGATTTTCACTGATATATTGGAGGAAATCGGTGAAAAACAATAACCTATTTAATTTTCCAGAAATTGTATCGACAGTGGTCCAAACCCTATATATTGGCGATAACACGATAAACATGGCCTATTTTTAAAACGCTACAAATGATTTATATCCATCTATTAGATTCAAAGCAACACTACACTTCAAAAGCTCAACTACTTGCTCATTGAACCTTGTACTTATCTCTTATAGCTGAAAGTCTATCACGCGATTGAATTCATAAAAATGATAATAGTGTTTCACAGTAACATCATTGTGTCGATGACAACTTCGACCTTCAAAGTGGGTAGCATTAAAGTCTGGAACACAAATGCCATGATAAACGCAAAATGACACAACTCCAAAAGAAGTCCATCCCTCATCCCTTAATTCCTGGATGAGCAAATTTTGTGCTTGATGCTAAATGCTTTGCATTCATAATAGCTTGAGACTTTTGTGCCAGAGCTTCACAAAGAAAATTAGTTTTGCCCATGGTTTCTTTCATAAGATAGCAATGTAAAAATTAAATCAAAGGACTTCATCATTTTCAAAGCCACGCTAGGATTTCCTCTTTGGTTAGAGTCACTACCATCTCGTTTAATATTTTCAATAGCTTGTGTTTAATATTTTCGACAACACAAGCTGTATTAAACATTCCATTAAGATTACAAATGGAAGAGAAATGAGAACTCTAGCGAGTATGAGCTGCTCGCGTCAAAGTACCAATTTGGTTTGCACTTGTTCTGGTTTCAATTCATCAATGGTAAGCATGCAATCTCATCAGCTTGAGCGGCTTGTAACTCATCACAACGCTTATAATAACCATCAATTGCATTAATAATGAAATTTAAATTTAGAAAAAACTCATGCACAACATCTACCTCTTTAGTAGTTATTACCAAAGCTAATTGAAGTCGATGAGCTATGCGGTGCACATAATATGCATGAGGGTACTCTCTAAGAAACAATGCTTGCAATCATCTCCATTCACTACACATGTTGCTAGCCCCATCATATCCTTAGCCTTGAATATGTTGAATATCGAGATCATGATGGGAAGAATAAAACACAATGTAGAAAATAAAGTGGTTGAAGATGTGTCTTTAACATAGGCAAGATAAGAAAAGCGCTCTTGTATGTAGCCTCTAGTGTCCACAAATCGAAGAACAAAAGCTATTTGTTCTCTTTTAGCTTCATCAATTGCAAAAATTATACAAAATTTAGTTTCCCAATCTCTTTCTGAATCTTCTTATGTACGTTATTCACAAAAACATGCAATATTTCCTTTTGAATGATTGGAGATGTATATTTTTCATTCCCCGGTGCATTTTCCAAGATACATTTACCACTTCATTAATTGATGTAGCAAATTTAATCAATTCAATAAAATTGCGATGATTATTTGAATTGATACTTTATCATGACCTCTGAAAGCAACCCCTTACAGTGAAAGTCAAAGAACACTATTGAATGAAGTTGTGGCTCAAAGTCTATTTTTTTCTTCTTTGCTCATCCTATTGTCTACGTATCACTTTATCAATATGTGAAGATTGATTTAGTAAAGCTGTAGAATATCTTAAAGCATTATTATGCGGAGAACATGGATCCTCTCCGATGTGTTTCAGTAAACCACAATTCTTTCCATTTTTCACATTTCTATAATTTCTAAAACCAATAATTGTAAATGCATCCCAACAATTTTGCACACCTGGTTTTCAATAAAAAGATAGCGATGAAGACAATATATCGCATCTTTTGTTGGAGAATACTGTAACCAAGAAACTTCAAGAGTGCCAAAAAGCTTGGAAACGACGAGGAGGCTTTTCTAATCCTGATAATGGAAAACTAGTGAGATGGACTTGGTAAGAGCCAAATCTCAAATAAGGTCTACTTATGTCATTTCGTAAATTGGCCGGATATACCCATATTGGTTGACGTAATCATGGATCACGTTCTATTGAAGAAAGTTTTTAAGGATTCTCAACTTTGATAATGGAGAAGGTTGTGTTGGAAGCGTCAGAGATTGAGATGGAAATTCATGATCTTCAACCAAATACTGGACATTGGGATTGAAGGATTCATGGTTCTTCCTTTGGCTACTACTTTCTCCCCTTGATATATTTTTTTTGAAAAATGAATCAAGTCTTTTCTACTTACCACTCATGTGAACTGCCAACATATATTATAACTATGAAAAGTTATATAAATAATAATATAGTTGAAATGCATCAAAGAGACAAAAAGCAATTGCTAGTGCCAACAAGCTAACATTAATAATCTAACATTTTTACCTTTATTAGATAAGTGGAGTAGACTAATATTGTTGAGTTTTTGTTTTGATTATAGAATGTGAATATGTTAATAAACAAAGATAATGAAATGTGAATTTGAAATGTAAAATTTACATATGAATATAGAAGCAAAGTGATTATTTTTTGAGGTTCAAGACTACTTTAATGCTACCTATTTGCCCATGAGTTTCTGGTCTTAAGTCTCAACCGTAATATGTTTTATACTGTATGAATATGATATTGTAGTTAGTAATCTTCCACAATTAAGTTGGTAGATTAATTATTTCATCAATTAGTTGTTGACAAAGGCACTAAGAGTCTGGGGAAATACCTTATATAAAGACGATATTAGTAACGATTGAGAGTACCTAATGGACAAGAGTATAACGATGATGACAAAGAATAGAGATTAGGGTTTAAATGGTATTCTCCATCATTAGCAAATAATGATAATTTTTCATCAATAAATCATAATAATTTATAAATCACAACAAGAATAAATAAAGTATTACTATCAAAAGGAGAAAAGAAATGAAATACAAGAACACAAAAAACTAGGGTCTGACACTAAATCAGGCATTTTTGTTTCTCAATGTTGAAAAAATCAAACACAAAGCCACTAATTAAAAATATACATATACAAACTAGAAAGTATATTAAACAAGGTATGTAGTGATTCTTTTCCTTAAATGAAAAGGACTACAAAGGTTCAACAAAATATTCATTGGGACACCCAAGCGAAGAGTTCCTTATGCATCATTTCCTCCCCTCTGGTCATGTGTACAAATGATCTTCCAATCTTAGAGAGAAGAAGAAATCTATTCATAACCGAGTTCCTCGTGTTGAAGCAAGCTGTTCTAACATGCAGTCACCTTTTACAATAAGTTTTGCAACTGAAGTATGTCAACGGAGTTCAATTCAAAACCAACATGCCTTTGCAACATCGCCTTTGTTTTCGTCAAATTTCCACCACTTCAACTTCCCCGTCAACATCTATCGTTGCCCCGACGACCACATTGGATCACTCGACATCTTTGAACCAATGGCGGTGAAGAAGTTATCACCCTTCGAGATCCACCATCTCTGATATTTGTAGCTCCAGACACATAGGCCAGTCAGTTAGTTATCAGAGATGAAAACAAGATGTGGGAGGCTCCTCTTAGTCTCCGTAAAAGAGGAAAAGAGTCGCGCCCCTGCCTAATTTGGATTCTGATTCAGAGGAAAAATGTTGTAATTCCTGAATTCAGGTAGCCTGAAGCTTCCAATCTTAGAGAGAAGAAGAAAACATATATTCAAGACCGGAGTTCCTTGTGTCGAAGCAAGCTGTTCTAACATGCAGTCGCCCGTTACAATGGGTTTTGCAACTGAAGCATGTCAATCGTTTACATCATTTGTAAATGTGACCAGAAGGGGGGAAATGATGCATAAGAAACTTCTTGTTGGTCTCCCCACTGATTCAAGTTCCTTTCATTTATTATTTACGAGCTGAGTGCGAGTTAAGGTTGGATTTATTAAATAGAAGTGAAAATTGGCAAAATTTGGCAAGGAGAAAGAAAGAATTGAGAGTTAGGAGAGGTTTTGGTTAAGATCTATGAGAAGGAACTAGAGAAAGAAGAATCCCTTTGTTTTTTTCTCCAGCCTAAAACTTTCCATTTTTATTTTTTTATTAAATGTGAATTGACTTGGGTGAGTGAGGGCATTTTCAAACTTGGTTGCTGGGGGGCTAAATTGATAAAGTCAACGGATTTTTTTGGGGAGCGGGGGGAGGGGGGTTAATAAACTCAATGGATGACTACCTAACCTCATTAACTTTAACAAAAAATTAAAATTTCTGCGGGAGTTGTGGCCCCCTGCCAATGAGTGGTTCTGCCATTGCCTATGTACATTAAGTAATATGCTCATAAAATATATGTCTATATATGTTCATATATACATATATATGGGAATAATGGGTATGAAGTGACAACTCATTTTACTAAATGACCTATTAAGATATAGACTAGTGGTAATGCCCATGCTATCAGTTACATCGAAAGTTGAGGATCTCACTACTTCTTTCTCTTGGTGGCTTATTTTTTTAATTATATGACAAGTCATATCTAGGGGTGGTAAACGATCGAATCGAATCGAATACTAAGGTGTTCGTATTTGTATTAGTTTAAAATTATCGAATTCGAATGTGGACTCTAATATTCATATATGGAGTTTACGAATTCGAACTCGAATGCTTGGTATTTGATAAATATTCATGAATATTCACGAATACTTATCGAATATCAAAGTATA
>JBAKGM010000139.1:27404334-27422336 GCA_037177215.1 Asparagus racemosus
GAGTTCAAGCCATCTGATCTAAATCGGTTTCGGCACATTTTGGTTGCCTATAGTCCCGGGGGTATAGTTCCACTTCCCCTTCGAATGTTGGCTAGGATTTCCATATGGATTTACTGTGTCTTGTTATCATATAGGGATGGGTTGGTGGATGCTCATCGAGTCTTGCGCTCCTGATTGGGATCATATAAAAAAAATGGCTAATGATCTTCAGTAGAAAGACGACGAAGATGTTCTCAGACTAGTAGTATAAAGCTGGGAGCTTAAGCATTGGCTTAGCTCTTGTTGCAAGTATCTAGAATGGTATACTCTCGCGAAAATGGATTTCTCTTTACCATTGTAAGCTTTTATAGATTCGCCTGCTCTTTGTTTCAGGCCGGATAGGAAAGACCAACTACATTGTTTCAATAAGTATGGTCGCCTATTCCGTGCGTATGATTGTTTACGAACGCCATAGCTATTGAGCTTCGTGGAGTAAGAAAGATAGTTGATGTGGTATATGTTCGACTTTGGTTGAGGGCCTGTTCTTGGTTAGACAGGCTAACGACGACCGGACGTCAGAGAAAAGACTTCCATTGCTCACTTATCAATTGTTCTTGCTTCAAGCAAACCATAAAGGCAAGCCGAAGATTGCGAAAAGGTAATGGAGCCCACTCTTAGGCTCCGAAAGATCAGTAGCCGCCTGGGGCTGGCGAAAGTTCCCGCAGGTAGTGAGGTCGTCGAATCTCCCTTACTGGGATGAATGCTTTCACTCAATGGGCAAGGAGCTTTATGTCACCTCCACGCTGATTCAGAAGGTGTTCGGTCTACCGCACCTGCCAGCCATATTTATATATTATATATTTAATATATAAATAATTCGATTATTTGGATTGAAGGTACGAGCGAGATAGGAAGGACAGGGTGACGGCCGCTTTCCTTGACTTTGAGTTGTCTTTCATTCTTTTTTTTCGTGACATTAAGAGGGTAGACTTCATCCGAGACACATGGGTTCTTTTGCTTCAATCGTCTGATCGCCTCTAATCTAAAAAGAAGCGCATAGTATCCCCAATCTGCCACCTAGATCACCTCAAATGAAGGAATTGGTCTTTGGGTTTGAGTGATCCAATCATTGGCGAATCGGTGAAGTGAGGTAGAAGGTAGGACTGCCGCATGCACATAGCTTTCAACCAACTTATTTCAAAATAATCTAAGTGGAGCTTAGTATATAATTAAAATTTAATTTCTTTTGTGTAGAAGAACATCTATAGAACAAGATGATGAGGCACATGGTTGTGATTATAATCTGAAATTCCGCATTGCTATGACTGCCTTAAATGTTATGATGGATATACGGATGCACACTAATAAATAGGATACAAAATGAGTGCATTCTTAGGAAGTTAAGAGTTTCTCCTATTTAGGATAGGCCCAAGTCCCAACCTATCCTCTAGACTATTAGCTTTGTCCCTTACTATTATTTTTAGTGCTTACATGCCCATGAACCATTGAAATTGTTTCTAGCTTGCCTCCCGAACTATGTTGGTATCACATTGCCCCCTGAATTATCACTTTTCATAATTTTATTGAATACACCCGCAAAATAATAAATCAGAGGTGGTAACTAGGTAGTGCAGTTGATAGTTTAGGGGTTTGGGACGATTTTATAGTTTAGGGCGTAAGGTGGGACTGAAAATAGTTCAGGCGGTAAGCACAAACCTAATTTGATACTTCGGGGGAAAAGTGAGACAAAAAAATAGTTTTAATAGTTTTGGGGGCAAGTAGGGGAGGGAACCTTTAGGATAAAATGAGAAGGAATTGATTGAGATGGTTTGGTCCTGTGCAGCAAAAGCCACTATACGATTATAATTAATGGAGTAAGGACGTTTAGAGGTAACATAATAGAAATCGGTCAGAAGCAACTAAATACATGATATTAGTTAATGGAGGTAGCCCTTCGCAAAACTAAATGAAAAAAATAGGATTTAGGTACCCGACCCCAAAAGTTCAGAATAAAGGCTTTCTTCTTGTTATTATTGCTACGCGACATTCTTCCATCTAGGCCGATGGTATTATCATAGAGTGGATTGTTCGGCTGAATATTCATAAAAGAACTAGAATATGGATTCAGTATTTCGACTAACCATAGTTTTGTTCTACACGCTTCATGATGGAATCTCCTAGTCCAAGACCACAGAAAGGACGTGCTGAATGAGATTGTTCTAGGGAATAAAACTGTATTCAGCCCTGGGAGCAATGTAGTCCAAAGGAGCCTAAGGAAGCACTTACTGCTGTGTTCTTAAGTTACTTAAACACTAAATAGCATGTTCCCTTCGTAGGAATTATGTGCATACTGGTTGTTATAACTTGTAAGCGACATCTTCCAGTAGTTCATTCAATCTAATTTCTTAGCTGACACATGTTTCAATGATATGCAGATAGCAAGAAATATCACCACTAATGAGCTTGCTAATGCTGTTCGATATTCATACCTTCGAGGGCCAGAAGGGCGTTTTCGTAATCCATATAATCATGGCTGCCGAAAAAACTGTACTGACTTTTTGATTCGTGGGTATAGCAATGATGATGAAATCGCTTGGCCTTCTCTACAGCAAGCCACGCCATGACACTCATTATCATGAGATTCTTCACTCGAGGAAGACATTGGATATTAAGTGAAGGGTTGCAGTCCTTCTGCCAGCTAAATTGGGCATACATTTATTTCCGCTACACAACCAGCAAGGCTGGGATCATTAGCATTCTTTGGGGACTAGATTTGTTGCAATTTTTGTTCAGTGTTTATGTACAGGTTGAAGATCTATACTGTAGCCATATTTTCTGTATAGGTAAAAAGGGGTTCAGAATAATCATTGGTTTTTCCGTGACATTTGCTCATCTTGTAGGCGCATGGATGTCTGTTTCATATTATTTTGTATATTTTCCACCCCCTTGTATATGGTTATAATTGCTGTCTAAACCTTATACTATTATATGTTTTTGACAGTATACCTCTATACCACGCCTCAACTGATAGGTTCGCATCAATTTCTCACGAATTAAAGTTGACATAGTGGGAACTAACCGGCAAGCTGCGTGGTTTAATTTGACATGTGATTTGGAGGTAGTTTCCATGAGCTTGGTAGGAAAATTTGCAGAAATAAGATGATAGCAACGCGGAGCATTTAAATTATTCAACACAAGCTAGTGCTTTGAGTTTTGATCATCTCTATGGGACCACAGATTGTTGACATGACCATATATTATCAACGAGCTATGTTATTCAACCAGTTATCTTGATCAACACCCATCCTTGCAATGAGCTTTATTAGGAAAATGAGAGCTTTACAACAGTCGTGATTGTCAATTCTGCCAAAGTTCCGAATCTCTCAATACTGCAATCACTAGTTTTCTAAAATGCTCAATCTAGCTCCCTTGACAACAAAAGTTCCAAATTTTTCAATACTGCAATCTCTAGTTTTCTGAAAAGCTCAATAACAGTATTACTCTGATCTCCTTATCCAATCTAGCTCCCTCGACAATAAGACAACAAACCAAAACCAGCAAATCCAGATCCCAACTTGAAATGTTTATCTGACACACTTATGCTTCAATAATCAAAAGCAGAAACAATGAAGTGGAAGCTAGACGCTGCTACTTAAGGTAGGAGCTAACTCCGTTGGATGCCACTGGGCCAGGTTTGATTCTTGACAGGCTCTAGGATAGCTTCAACCTCATGCAGAATTTGCTCATCATGCCCTGTGTTTGATAGTTCCAAAGCAGCAGCAACATTCTCCTCAACCTGCACAGGACTCGGAATCTTTTAGGTAAAGTAAATTGAATGAGTAACAAAACAGCACATGATACAAGGAGTGCAGTAAAAGTTAACAGATGTGTTTGGGATTCATGTTAAGTATATTGTACATGTATGTACGAGTCTGGATGTTCAATGAATGATATAAGGACGTATTGGAACCATCAACTTGATTTTTAGATAAAGAGTGACAGCACAAACTGATGCATGTCCATCATTTTTCACAAACAGCATTCATACCTTAATTACATAAATCAGGTAACACTAATGTTTATCACTTAGCTGCATAACTATGGTCAGAAGAAAGCACTGAGTTAAATTTTCTACTTCCAATTGAAAGAAAGAAAAAAAAAAACAATTTATTTGTTCATTCTTGTTCTTTTTTTTTCATTATCTTGATTCTTGACCTATGAATAGATGTAAGTAGCTATCACATCTCTGACAAAAAAAAAGTGCTATTCTATCCACAATAATGCGACGGGTACACGTTGCATGCATTTTAGCCACCACAAGCCAGAAATGTCAAATAACTCAGGAGGACTACACCTCCAGTTTCAATGTTTATTGCAATACTGCTCCCAAAGAACCCAGATCATATGTTCGAATGCACAGAGGGTGTAATATACTGTTGTAACACACCAGACATACGACTTCATGCAACAATATGTATAATATCGAACAGATAAGAAATTAGACCTGTCTTTAAGATGCCTGATAGATGGGCAATTACGCTGTTGTTATATAACTAGACATAGAATTATAAAATGAACAGAGAATTGAAAGCAAGAAAGATGACATCCTAAGGGTTTGTCTGGTTGTTTTCCAAAAAAATGGAAAACCAACTCCACCTAAAACAGCCATTTCCATGGATTTCCATCTCTTTCTTGGAAGAGTTATTTTTATTTTTGTTTCGTTCACCTTGAAATCAAAGAAAAGAATAGGATTCCAAACATTCCATAGCTGGTGTCACAATTACAAATAGAAAACAAGGTACAAACAAGATAACAGTGAATGAAGTCTAAACAGCGTCATTTTCACATCTCGGAGAAGATCCCCCCCACTTTGATCCACAACTTACTTCAAACCCTTCATAATTTAGGCAAACCACCACCATATCACAATATAGTTATAGATAGCAGCAAAGATCACAGCTTTTTGACAAAATCGACATGAACCAGGCTACTGGAGGTTTTTTGTTTTTTGTTTTTGTTTTTTTTTTCGTTTTGTTTTTTTGTTTTTTTTGTTTTGTTTTTTGTTTTTTGATTTTTGTTTTGTTTTGTTTTGTTTTTTTTTTTGAGTTTCTGGAAGAAGAAGAGAGTAAAAATGAGAGAGATGAGATGGTTATGGGGAGGTGAGAATAACTCCATGAATTAATTCGCGCAAAAATGACCCCACCAACCTCCATAACATTTTAAGGCCCATAATCATCATTTGCCCAATTCCACAAAAAAAAAAAAAAAATCGGAATTGGGTTTCCGAGTTTTGCTGAAGTTGTCATCACTGTTTGGAGAAAATTTTCCCAAAATTTTTGCAAGAGCCAAACAGGATTTTAGGAAACCAAAAGGGGGAAATCGATTTCCACGGTGGGGCGGGAACCTTCCAAAGTTTCACCCCAACCAAACACGTCCTTAACAGAAACCGTAAGATAGATGAACCGTAAGTGGAAATGATCATTATTAGAAAAATCCAGTAAGCATCTGCAATGGAATGTCTATCAAGGGGATACAAGTGAGTTGTGCAATAATACACAAGAAGCATTTCATGCTCTAGGACAGTCAACCTGAGCACCAGCTGGACAGTTTTGCAGCATGCTGATGACTCAAAAGGGAACAATCATATTAGCCACATCAGATCATGAACCATCAGTAGGTGAAGACTGACACGGTACATATCTATGCATGGTCATGCTGGTAGCATCTTTAATAAACAAATAAAAACCCAAGGGAAGAATCTAACTATTGTTGTAATGTGATAGAATTATACGTGGTTGTCAAGCAAATTGATAATTGACATACTGTCAAGCCTCAAGTTTCAATTTTTATTTTGCACGTAATGCGTTCCTCTAAACTCTTTCTTTCCCTGAACTATGACTTTCTATAACTAACCACAGAAGGATTCGGAATAAGGAGTTCGATCACAAAGCCACTTGGCCTACCTTGACTATTTTGATATCAAGATTATTTCTCATGCCTGTGGAAGCAATCATCTAGTGCCTTTAACAAAGAGTTCTTAGGAATGATAATTAAAATTAGCATGAACGTCAAGGAAGTGAACCAATTAATTACTCTATGATTGTCAGAGAAATCTCTGAAATTTGCTCATAAAAAAATATCACATTTGGTGACCAGCAAAGATTCATATTTGCATTGAAACAAGATAAACATGACACGTGGATAGTAAGACAATTGATTTTTTTTAATTACCTGTAGAAACTTCACATTTGGACACTTTTAAGGCATTTCCTGGAAACTCCAATGAAAGTCTAAGTAGTAAACTAAGAATAACACAATCTCATTGCAATCTTGGTGCAAGCGTATGCAAGACACTGAAACTACAATCTTTTAGACCTCTAAGGTTATTTATCTGAAGTCTGTCCCAATTTCATTACTTGTTAGTAATCATATTTGTGACTACGTACATATTTATGTCCGCATATCTGATTTTCAGAAGTTTTCTATATCAGTCACTTTATAGCAATTTGACAATTTTAGAAACCACCCCCAAAAAAAAAAAAAAATAATAATAATAAATAAAATAAAACAATAAATAAATAAACAAAAATTAAAAAAATTTCTGCGTCCCATGTAGCATTAACAACAAGTAGTAATTTTTGGAATCAAGGATTCTTTGAATTTGTTGAGGCAAAATGTTACATGATGGATGGTTGTGCAACTTGATACCAGTTTCTGTCCATAGCACAAAAATGAAAAAAGAACATGAAGAGAAAGGTAGAGATTGGATAATTTACAGGAAAGAGGAGACGTCCATCTTTAAGATTAGATAACTAGGGTTTTAAGGAGAACCCTAAACTCTCTCACCAAGAAGCGAAAGAAAATAAAAACTTGATACTTGGCCTACATTTCTCTTTTCCTCTTGTTTCTTTTATACCATGTGATGCAGAACAGGGCGCTGAAGAATAATGTTCGGGAGAACAGTACCCATGTACAATAGTTTTCTCTTTGTTTTTTTTGTAGTAATAAAAGACTAGATAAAGAAAGATAAAAGATAAATAGGTTAGACCAGATTTACTCACAGCATCTAACCTCTGAAAATAATGGAAAAGGCCAGTTTCACACACGGACGCCTAATAAAAAACAAGGCTTCACGCCAATGGAATCACTCCAAAATCATCTCTCCAACTCAATTTTTATTCATCAATTTTCCATCTCTATAATGGAACATTACAATCTTATTTATAGCAGTAAAATAAATCCTAATTCTAACCAATAGATTAAATCAAATCTAATAAAATAACAAATCTAACCAAATAACTGATTTAATCCTATCTCAAATATCTAAAAATCATATCCTAAAAACGCTCACTAATCTAATCTTTTAGATATCCTACATCAAATCTCCCCCTCTCATCGAGAATGCAAAGAAGAGATCATTGGCTTCTGTGATGTCATCATGAAGGCTCTTTGACCTTGCTCGGGCTTTGAATCTGGTGATAATTTGAGCTCACGAAGTAGATCAATTTTTTCTTCTTTTTTTTTGGGAAAGAAGATGAATCCTTCAGTTCAGATATCAAATGATGCAGGACGGAGATGATGATGAATAATGATCGGATGAACAATATCCATAAACAGTAATTTTTCTTTTTTATTTTTTATTTGTAGTAATAAAAGACCAAATAAAGAAAGATAAAAGATAAATAGATTAGACTGGATTCACTCACAACATCTAACCTCTGAAAATAACGGCAAAGACTGTTTCACACACGAACGCCTAATCAAAAAAATGTGGCTTCACGCCAATGGAATCACTCCAAAATCATCTCTGAAACTCAAATTTTATTCATCAATTTTTCATCTCTGAAATGAAACATTACAATCCTTTTTATAGCAATAAAATAAATCCTAATTCTAACTAATAGATTTAATCGAATCCAATAAAATAACAAAATAACAAATCTAACCAAATAACTAATCCAATCCTATCCAAATATCTAAAAATCATATCCTAAAAATCCTAACTAATCTAATCTTTTTTATATCCTACATCCGCATGTGCCACTGATATACTAAGTCCTATAAACTTACGCTTTTGCATAACAGTTACAAACAAGTCCTCCTAAGTTGCAATTGATACGTACAATACCTGGCAGCAACTATACTGTGTACTAAAGAAAAACCATGGTTGCCACTTTGCAACTTCTTAGGACTGCCACTTGGCATTTTTAAATCCCATTAAAAATGACTATTATTTTGCCCATGGTACCTATCACAATCTATTGAGATTCCATAACTTTTGATCATACATCTATATTACAACTCGTTGGACTTCCCTAAGCTTTAATGAAATAAATGGAAGAACATAAAGAAGTTATTGGACCATATCCCTTCAATGTCAGTGCAATTAATAAAGGAATAAAAAACACCTAAACAATAATTAATATTCTTCAATTTTGGAGAACATGAAGATCTTTCACCCACTCAAAAGAAACGGATAAGAGTAAACATATAGTGGACTCAAGAACTAACAAATAAGAAGAGGAAGGAGTCCTTCAAAAAATAAAAATTAAAAATAAAAGGAGGAGATATCAAGGTACTACACAATTTGTTTTTTTTTCTTTATCTTTTTTTTTGGGGAAAAAGTTAAGCTTTAGTTAGTTTCTTATTTGATCTTCTACTCTTGAAGTTGATAGTTGACTGCATTTTTGTAAATTTTTTTCAACTTTGCTTCTATGGATCCATCTGAGTGGGAGGGTACAAATATCCATGAGTAGTATTAATCACTAAACAAGCTAAAATTCAAACTTTCCACTTAATTGCACTTAAATACCCTAGAGTTTCCCCTACTTTGCACTTATATACCCTCACTTGTTTTTGGTAGCACTTATATCCTCTAATGTTTTAAAAACCCTTACTTGTTTTGGCAGCACTTATATACCCTAAAGTTTTAGAAACATGCACTTAAATACCCTAAAGTTTTTAGATCTTGCACTTAAATGCCCTAAATTATTCAAATTTGAGGGTATTTAAGTGCAAGTTTTAAAGACTTTTGGGTATTTAACTGCCAGTTTGAAAAAATTTCAGGTATTTAAGTGTTAGTTTTAAAAAACTTTAGGATATATAAGTGCCGCCAAAATCAAGTGACGGTATATAAGTGCAAGTTTTAAAAACAATAGGGTATATAGTGTTATCAAAACCAAGTGAGGGTATAATGGGTATTTAAGTGCAATTAAGCCATCTTTCCCTTGCAACTGTTATTAAGATTGTTCAAAATCAATTACTTTTGTCATATGTATATTTTAGTTTCACATATACTTTGTTCTTAGTCTACTAAAATCTTCCTTTTGATGTCATATTCTAATCTTTTGATGTGTATGTATCTCGGTAGTATTTTTTTACCACCTAACCACGTGAATATTTCTCTACGACTAAAATTTTTTAAAGACATTTTTAGTGAGTACTTCACTATTTATAATTAAAGCCTCTGAACTGCTACCTCCCTCTTCATCGCGCGTGCTAACTTCCTTCGCACAATGACAATAATGTCGTCATAGGCACCTATGGAAACCCTGATGGTATTTATAAATATAGCTTCTCGACAAGCAATTGATAACTACGTTTTGCTATTCGTATGCATTGTGCGGAATACAACTTAGGTTTAAAAATAATTGGATTTAAATATTTGGGTCTAAACATCAATATAGAAGTGAGTGGCTTTAACAATAAGTCAGGCTAAGTTTTTGTTTATAAAAAATCCTTAATTAATATGGTTTAGCATATTAGCACATTGACCAAGAAGCCACAAGAAAGCACCAAATTAAATTTGACCTAAACTCCATGTCCCCATGTACTCTTTCCTCAATAATTTGGTAAGAGGTTTTGAGGAGAAATCATTGAATCAATCATTGAACAAGTGAAATATTTAGAAGAAAGTATATGAATAAAGGGAAAAAACATGATATGCGGTTATGTTGTTGGTTTTGAATAAAGATACTCTAATTTCAAATGCATTTTGTTAGGAGAGTTAAAATGTAAGAGTGACATACAACTGTAAGAATCAAAATGTTATATTAGTTTACATTACAAGGTTATTGGCCGAACTTCGCTTAATGTTTGTTAGAGTTAATACATTAAGTTATGAATATTCGGAAATAGAACCGTATTGGATTATCTATCTGTATACATCTATCTCTTGTATATAATCTATTATGTTCGTGAGTAATACTATCCAATTACACTCTTATTTGTTAACCTGGTATCAAAGCAACCCTAGTCTCTTATCGAAACTCATCCTAGCCGATCATCTACCTCTCAAATAAATCATGACCATAAAAAAAGAAAAACAAAAAAAACCTAACCCTAACTCCCTTTTTATTGTCCCCTTGCTGCAGCCAACACTCCGACCATTATTCGTCACAATTGACCCCCGCTTGTTGCCTCTGGCCTAATCATTATTCATTATTTTTCAGGAGCTAACATTTCTTGTTGCCCTCTTTCTACCCTCGTCATATCGTTGCAATCAAAGAGCGAGAGCCCATGCATCTCTGACATCTTATCAAGACTCTTTTTGAGAATAGATCTAGTCAAGACTTCACTACAAACAAGCAGCTTCTCTGACATAATCATATCAAGCCCTAAAGGTTTGTTGCTTTAAAGTGGGTGGACCAAGAAAACATAAATAGCACCCTACCCTTCACTATTTAATTAATTTTTGCTAATGTCAAAGCTTACATCATCAACCCCTTGGCTATTTTCAATCCTGAAGACTAGTTGTGCTACTGCCCTCTCGTCTCTTGCTTATTTAAACATCTATGCTACAATTAATTGAGTGAAAATATAACTAGATATGTATTTGGCTTGTTTTTTAATTCCCTCAAGTCAAAGATTTTATGCACCACAATTGTTTAACTACGTGTCTATCTACTACTGCCTTACTAGCTATATTTGGAGTTCTCTTTTACTGTCTACAATGACCATCTTCACCTCCGTCTGAAATATGACTTTTTCAGTCCCTCGGCAAAGTATGAAAAGTTTTTGCAATGCCAAGCCTTCCAGATGAGTCATACACCTCATGCATCCTCTTAAGATATAGATGTTTATATTGTCTTCTTTAAAAGACCTTAGATACTAGATTCAAGATCCTCTTCCCATATGACGGGTATAAAGAAATTTTTCATTACCTAAATCTTTTCACCAAATTTCATTCTGTTCATATTGCTGATAGTATCCATCCTCCTATTCTTAGATGATGAGATAGTTAATGCAACCTCATCTTTTATCATTAAAAAATTTTCTTTATGCCTAAATTTCCTATTAGCTTATTGTTTATCAATAAGCTTATGAAACATAATAACTGCTAAGTAACATTTTCCCCTTCTTATTGTGATTTTCAGGACCTCCAGACGGGGGCAATGATTGGTTTGAGTTATGAGAGAGGAGGCACGTACTACCCGAACGATAATGTGTCACCTTCTAGTTTTGCGGCAGACTCTCCTAATGCCCCTTTACAATGGCACCAACATCTAGGACATCCCTCCTTACAGAATCTTAGATCGCTATTGTCTATCGAGTCATCAGTATCCTTAGAATGTGAGTCATGTGAGTTAGGAAAGCATCATGTTCCCTACCCTAGTCGAGTCAATAGTTGTAGTAGGTGTGCTTTTGAACTAGTTCAGATGTTTGGGATCCGTGTTGTTTTCCTTCTGTGAGTGGATTTCGGTATTTTATGATCTTCGCGGATGATTTTCCTAGGATGACATGGTTGTATTTATTGAAAGAAAGAACTCAAGTTGCTAGTGTGATATAATTTTTTATAATGAAATAAAAACTCAGTTTTCTACTTCTATTCATGTGTTGCATGATAATGCTCTTAAATACATGAAAAGTGAAGTGCACAAGTTTTGTGTTTCAAACGGTATTATCCACCAAACTTCTTGTCCGTACACCTCACAATAAAATGGGATTGTCGAATGGAAACAAATACGCATTTTAGATGCCACTAGGACTCTCACAATAAAATGGGATTGTCGAATGGAAACAAATACGCATTTTAGATGCCACTAGGACTTTGATGATTCACAAGCATGTTCTTAAGTATGTATGGTCTAATGCTATTCTTTGCGCATGTCATTTGATTAACTGGATGTCCTTTTCTATTTCTTATGTGAATATCCCTTTTTCATGTCTTTATCCTGATAAACACATGTTTCTTGTAGGTCCTTGTATCTTTGGTTGTACTTGTTTTGTTCAGGATATGCATCCATGTTCGGATAAGTTGTCTCCTAGGTCAATCAATTGTCTTTGTTAGGTTGATTATCACATTTTATTGCACTTTTATACTCTCATTATCTATTTTATTTGAATATATCTATATATATCTGCTAATAATTTTTTATCTTAATTTGTAGGTAATATAGAATTATTGAATAAGAGCTCAAATAAAGATTATTCTGAACCTAACTAATCTCTAATGAAGCCCAGAATGCCTAAATCCAAAACCCACAACTAAATTTAGAAGCAAAATCTCAGCACTCATTACTTTCTTGGTAAATAATTATTAATAACTTTGCCTGCAATTGAGAATCAAATCAAATCAAATCTCGAAAAAAGTCAAATTCGTGCTCAGAATGGTCAACCACAAAGAAAAAGCGATATCTTCTAATTCGAAAAGCAAAATTCAACATATTATATATGAAAATCGCCTATCTCGATGAGACGAAGCCATCCAGATTGGCTCATTCCAGAAATTACATTAGCAGCAGCAGGTTATAATAGAAATTCGAATTTAATTGATATATACATATATTTAATTATTTGAAGGCTAAGCTTAATTCTAAAAAGCCCAAGAGTATTTAAGAGAAGCCCAAGAGTCTTAAAATGAATTAAATGCAAAAAAATAAAGCTCGCAAAACCCATCTCTCAAGTATTAAATCAATGGTGTAGATTATTTTGAGAGATCTTATGATTATGAGTATTACTTAGGGTCTAAGCCAAATTCTATAGTTGTAAGGGTTATTTGGGGTCAAGACAAATTTAAGATTTGTGAGAGATTCTTGTTATCTATAAATATCACTATTTCAAATGTCGGCCGCCATGTCGGATATGTCAGATTTAGGGGCGAACCGACACGATATGGAGCTTTTCAATGCGTATTGCATTTTCAGAGTTCATGTCAGATATATTGGGGGAAAAATCGAATATGTCGAGCGGATATATTAGGGACATGTCGGCTATGTCGGCCGATTTTTCAATTTGAAAATTTAGCTGATTTTTTGTTATGTTTATCTAATCAGGTTTGGGTTTAAAATCCTGATTGTTTTAATATTACTTCTAAAGACAAAACCCGATCAATTAGGGAAAATTGAAAAAAAAAGACTGAAGTCATTTCCATCATTCCTCTTCTCTCTCTCCTTCAACGTCTCATCGATCTCTTTTCCGAGTTGTTCCTTCGACATCAATATCGGGTGATCTTTTCTCTCCTAAACCGCCAACATCAGACTCCTTTTTTCTCACAATTTTCCTTCAACATCAACCCTAAGCATCATAAGTTATTTACTTTTTCATATGATTAGACAATAGAATTTATTAAAGTATGTTTACATTTCATTTGTGATATTTATATTACACATATGCACACAATCCAATATGGCAATCCGATATTTTTTTCATGTCCTCGACATATCCCCGATTTCTGCTATCCGACATGAATTTTAGCTATCCAACATGAACCCGACATCCGATATTTAAAACCTTGATAAATAAAGGGGTAGAGTGAGGGTTTGAGAGTGAAAATTTTTGTAATAATCACTATTTGGAGAGGAGGATTATTCCTAATTAAGAAAGCCTTCCAAAATTATAAACATTGTTTGCAATTAATAAAAATAATAATTTTTCTCCACCTTTTAAATTTTTTTCTTCTTCTTTGTTGATGGAGATTAATATTTGCTTTCAAGAGGCCACCCCCTTGCAACGTAAGTTTTCATGTTTCTCTTTTATTTTCTTGCTTTAAAAATTCATGTTTTAGGATTTTATTTTCTCTTTATTTTTATATTGGTAGAGTAGATTTATTTCATGTCTTATAGCTTAGATTTACTTTCATGCTCTTTTATTTTTATTGTTTATTTTTATTTTCTTATATTTTTCTTTTATAGTATAAATTTATTTTTATTCTCTTTTAATTTTGTTAGTTAGATTTTCTTTATGCTCATAGTTTAGATCTTTATTTTCATATTCTTGTTATTATTTTTGTAGCTAGATTTTATTTTTATTCCATTTCTTTTATGTTTTGTATCCTAGGTTTTATTTTCTTATTTTTATTTTCCAAAATGCATAACTAAATCTTGTAGAAATTCTAGAATTATATGAAACTAGTTTGATTTTTTTAATGATTTGTGAATTGCTCTCTTGTGCTCAAAACGATCATGCTTAGGATAATCAACTCGAGAACTAATTGGTAGAAGAAGAATTTAATAGTCTATAATTATTTTGAGTGATTTGATAGGTTATGCTTATGAATTATAGAATTACTATCTAGTTACTTGTTCTTTTCATGAATGATGATTTTGCTTGGATGATAATTTGATAAGTTATGCTTTCCTTAAGTGATTTGATAGTCTATGCTTAATAAATTTAAATAAAATATGATAAAAAAGAGAGTAGTTCATAAATTTTAAATGAAATTAACTAGTAGATTCAATTCTAGATTCTATCTATTCTCTTGATTTCCTCTATATTTTACTTATTTTGATTTTTCCTCTTTGTGGTTAGTTTTTCTAGTTTTGATTTTACTCTTTTCTAGTTTTCTTTATTTCTCCTCTTTGTTATTCTTTATTTCCTTTTATTTGTCCACTATTTTTCTCCCCTCTTGTTCTAGTTTTCTTTTATTTATAAATAATCACCCACTCTCTTTATCTCCTCACATTTTCACTCCTACTTGTCTACACAACTCTAGAATCCAACTTAGAATATTTGCGATCGACATTATACTATACTATAACCTGATTGTTCAGTTGCAATCTTGACACATATCCATAACACATCAAGTTTTTTTACACCGTAGGGAAGGTGCTTGTAATTAGGATTTTTCTATTTTAGTTTTTTGATTTGTGTGTTTTCTTGTGAAGGAACAACTTTGAAGCTTGAAGAAGATTGATGATTGAAGATTGAAGATTGAAGATTTGCTTCAAAAGGTAAGTCCTTTTTCTAGTATTTTTAATTTTACCCATTTAGTTAGTTTCTGACATTAGAGGCAATTAGGATCTAATAAATAAATAAATAAATAAAAATTTTCTCTTAATGACCCTAATAAAATTCACCCTCTAGTTGAATAACTACTAACAAGATAATAAATTCAAACAAGAGCTCTCTTTCTCACAGTATTTGATTGTTAACCCTAACTAAAAAAAGATTTTATTTTTTCATCCTTTTATAGTTGCTTTTAATTCCTGGGGCTATGTTGCATATAGTTAGTAGGAATTCACCAAAGTGATTTGAGTATTTTTTATTTGAGCACTCATTTGAAGATAAGGTGAGAGATTTCAGTACTCTTTCCTTAGCCCACAAATCACTAATTTCTCACTACTAAAGTGCAAGCTTTTAAAACTCATTAGATGTTGGTCCTTAAGGGCTCGAGCTCATTAAGGACTAATAAATCCTTAAGTGAACTAGTTTAAGTTTACTTGAAACCGTTGGTGTCTAAGGTAAGGTTTTACGCTCCGCAAGGAATAATGTACTTAATTAGTCTTTGACCTTCCTCTAATGCTATCCTTACCTGGCTCGACCGAGTAAACTTTAAATTTTTTCACTTAAGAAGTTTTTGATTAGGAGCGGGTCTAGTTAAGTTTAGGCTTAATCCTAGAATTAAGGGTGATTATTTCAAAGTGGTTACTCTTAACTTATTTTAGTTAGGTATTTCTTTTTATTCTTCTTTTATTCTCTCATTAATCTTTTTGGTCTTTTAGTTTTTCCTAAAAAAATGTAAACTAACTTTTTCTTAGAACTTTTTCCTAATTTTTTAGTATAACTTTTTTTAAAAGAATTTATTTTGTTGTATGCAAGTTTGGATAAGGGATAATATCAATCGATTCATCCGTGAAGAACCAAATTTTGAAATCAAAGAAATGGCTAATCATAATCTAGCCATTCTTTAAGATATATACTATCCCACTAGAAATGCAATCCCATCTTGCATTAGGCTACCTAACGTTAATGGAGCTAATTTTGATCTTAGACTACACTTCATAAATATGCTTCCCAAATTCTTAGGAAATGAATTCGAAGACGGTTACATTTTTATCTCTGAGTTTGAGGAAGTTTATCTTATAATTAAGATTAGAGAATTATCTGAGGATGCAATTAAGCTTAGATTTATCCCATTTTTTCTTAAGGACAATACCAAAAATGGATGTATAGTTTATCCACAAATTCTATCTCAACTTAAAATGAATTTGTTACTGTTTTCTAAAACAAATTCTATCTGTCATTGATTTTTATTAGTTCATCGCTCAACATGCAAAGGTTGAGGTGATTAGTCAAAATCGACGATAGAGATTGCATGATAAATGATTAAAGGTTGAGATTCAAAGGTCCTAGATATGGGAGATTTCCTAGATGTGGGAGATTTAACTTCTTTAACTTCTCTCTCTTCTCTACCCTCCACCCCTATCTTCCACTATTTTTTAATGGTTCAGGTAGAATGTTTGATATTTGGTCTGAGAGAAGAAGAAGAAAAGGACGTTGAATTTTTTATGATTGGAGGGCAAAGAGGGAGTGGGAGAGAGGAAGAGGAGGAGGTTAGGTTCTTTTTATAGAATGTTGGACACTGGATGTCTGGATCTGAGTGAGCAAGAGAAGGAGGTTTGATTTTTTTAAAGATTGAAAGGTGAAGAGAGAATGAGCGGAGCAAAGAGGGAGGGGGACTGGTGGAGAGGAGGGGGAGGTTAGGGCTTGAGAGAAGAAGAGAATGAAGGAGTTGGTGGAAAGGAAAAGGTAAGAGTGAGAATATAAAAAAGGAGGGAGAAGGAGTGAGAGAGGGAGAAAAGGTTGGTGATCTGGAGGAGAAGAGAATGGAATAGATGGTGGGAAGGAGGAGGGAATAGACGGGGGAAAGAGAGGGTTTTTTAATTATCTATAAATTTTAAAAATTTGAGGAGGGGGGTTACCCTAAAAAATATGGGATATTGAGGCGTTTATATGCAAAAATCTCTAATATTTCACTAAAAAATTACCTCCAGCTATTGGAAAGGCTTATGTGTTGTCAATTTGTCCATTTTTAGGTCAAACTGTCACAAGTGTAACTTTTTCAGCCAAATTGGTAATGAGGTGTCATTTTTAGGCTAATCTGGTATTTTAGCCAATATTTTAATAATATGTTTAATAGAATTAACATATATTAGTTAGTTGAAATATGAGCGATAAAAAACTATCTCACTTACCTCAAATTGTTCTAATGCAATAGTTGAGGTAAATTTTGGATTGAGGGCTGATATTTTTGTATGTGGGTGGGAAAATTTTACACTTAGTGGGATAATTCTCCCGTTACTTTCTAAAAAATCGATAATATGAAAAGTTGAAGTCTCAATCTGAATGTCCCAATGAATTAAAAAAAAGTACTCCAAAAATTATTCCTCAAAAACCTAAATTACACAAATGAATAACCCCCTCTCTATTGAATATGAGTTGCATTGAAACAATCCTTATTTTGATTAGGATTGAAAGTTTGACTTTCACTGGAAAGATAAATTACAATTGGAATTGAATTTTATTAGAAGAGGACTACGATTTGAATAATTCTAGAAAGCATCATGAGAAAGGAGTTTATGGAAAGTAGGAGTTTGTAAAAGACATCATGAGAAAAATTCTATAAAGATTAGAATTGGTCAAAGGAAGGAATCTTATATGAACTCAAAATAGGAGAGAGAGAAATCTATAAATACCCTTGAGAGGCTCATTGTAGATGCATCAAGCCACACACACACAGAGAGAGAGAGAGAGAGAGAGAGAGAGAGAGAGAGAGAGAGAGAGAGAGAGAGAGAGAGAGAGAG
>JBAKGM010000139.1:27422436-27432441 GCA_037177215.1 Asparagus racemosus
TGTGTGCAAGAATTTGAAAAAACACAAGAAAAGAATTTGAAAAAACACAAGAATATTCTTGAAAAAACACAAGAATTATGAAAAAAAACCGCAGAACCCGGGACTGCTAGTCCCGGTTAAAACGTGCACAACAAACATGCACGCAGAATCCGGGACTAGTAGTCCCGGGTTTTAAACAGAGAGCACGTTCTCTGAACACCCGGGACTAATAGTCCCGGGTTTTAAACAGTTATCTCCCCTGAACACCCGGGACTAGCAGTCCCGGGTGTCTCAGCGCTGCAAAACCGACCGTTTCCCCTCAAAACGGTCGGTTTTGCTAATAAATACTCAAAACGGTCGATTTTGCTCTTTAATTTTGAAAATTGGTTGATTTTAAAAATTTCTCCTTTATTTTATTGTATTTTCTTTTGTAGTATAGATTTATTTTTATGCTCTATTAATTTTGTTAGATTTTCATTATACTCATAGTTTAGATCTTTATTTTCTTATTGTTTTTTTTGTAGTTAGTTTTTATTTTTATTCCCTTTTTTATGCTTTCTAGCCTAGATTCTATATTCTTATTTTTATTTTCCAAATGCATAACTAAATCTTATACGAATTTAAAAAATGTATGAAACTAGTTTGATTTCTTTTATGATTTGTGGATTGCTCTCTTGTGCTCAAATGATCATACTTAGGATAATCAACTCGAGAACTAATTGGTAGAAAAAAATTTGATAATCTATACTTATCTTAAGTGGTTTGATAGGTTATGCTAATGAATTCTAGAATTACTATCTACTTGTTCTTTTCATGAATAATGATTTTGCTTGGATGATAATTTGATAGGTTATACTTTTCTTAAGTTGTTTGATAGACTATATTTAATAAATCTAAAGTAAAATGTGATAAAAAAAGAGAATAGTTCATAAATCCTAAATAAAATCAACTAGTAGATTCAATTCTAGATTCCTATCTTTTCTCTTGATTTCCTCCATATTTTACTTGTTTTTCCTCTTTGTGGATAGTTTGTCTACTCTTAATTTTGTTCTTTTTTAGTTTTCTTTATTTCTCCTCCTTGTTATTCTTTATTTTCTTTTCTAGTTTTCTTTATTTCTCCTCCTTGTTATTCTTTATTTCCTTTTATTTGTCCACTCTCTTTCTTCCTTCTTGTTCTAGTTTTTTTATTTGTAAACAATCACTCACTCTCTTTATCTCTCCACATTATCACTCCTAATTGTCTACACACAACTCTAGGATCCAACTTAGAATATTTTCTACACACCTTCCTCGTAAAATCGACATTATAACTATATTATAACTTGATTGTGCACTTGCAATCTCAACACTATTTCCACAATACATCATAGGTATTCTAGAATATCAATGTTTTGACCCAGAATCTTGCAAATACATAACTTCAATTGATGTTGCTTTCTTTTAGCCAGTCCCATATTTTTCTCAAGTAAAGGAGAACCTGCAACATCTATTGCTCTCTCAACTTGTGTCAAGTTCTGAAGTGCAGGAAAAGTCTACATTGCCAAAGCCAATATTGGTGTATACTAAAAGGCCGGAGGTTCTATCTCTCCTTCCACTCATCCTTCGTCTGCAGCTTAAGGCCCTACACATCAACAACTCTATGTTTAATCTGATCTTGATGTTCGATCCACTACTGCTCATTCTACTTCACTTTGTTTTTTATGATCGTCTTGCCCTATATTTTCACCAGTTTGTCTTGTCCTTGTCTTTTGTTTCTATACCCATGACCTATCAAGAAGCAATTTCAGTTTCAACTTGAAAGTAGGCTATTGATGAGATGGATACTCTTATTTCTCGAGGGACTTAGGACTTGGTACTTGCTTCTTCGAGATTCAATGTGGGTTGTCACTGGGTGTTGACTATTAAATATAATCCAAATAGTGCAGTAAACAAATTTAAAGCCAGACTTTTTGCTAAAAGCTATACTCAGACATATGGGGTCGACTATTTTGAGACTCTAGTCGCTCAACTCAACTCCATGCTTATTCTCTTCTCTATTAATATTAATTTGGAGTGGCTGATATTGCAGTTGGATATAAAGAATGCCTTTCTGTATGAAGATCTTTAGGAGACTTATATGTAGCAAACTCCAAGATTTGTTACTCAGGGGGAGAGTGCCATGGACAAGCTTAAGAAGGCGATATATGGACTTGAGCAAAGTCCATGAGTATGGTTCGACAAGTTTAGCAGGGTTATAGGTGGTATTGGATCTTAGAGGTGTCATTCAGATCATATTGTATTCATTCATCGCACTGCTTCTAGGAGAGTCGTTTTGGTTATGTAGGTTGATGATATTCTACTAACTAGCAGTGATGTGACTAGCTTAGAAGAAACCAAGGAGTATCCAAAGCACTAGTTTATAACCAAGGATACGGGGTGACCTAGATATTTCGTTGGGATTGAAGTTGCCTATCGTAAACATTGGTTAATTCTCTCTCAACGAAAGTATGTGTTGGATCTTTTAGAGGAGACTGGTCCTTTGGATAGCAAGCTCGTGAGCTCCCCAATGAAAGATTTAAATCTTTGGCAGAGAATGGTGAGCTATTTGAGGATACCAGACAGTACACCAACCTGATTGGTAAGTTGATATATCTTACTGTCACCATAACATTATTTTATTTAATAGTAAAATGGCCTTGTATTTGGCTCAAATATATCTTTTGTCGAAGATTTGGTGAGTCAATTCATGCATAAGCTAAGAGAGGTTCACTGGAGAGCCGCACTGAGGATCTTAGCTTACATCAAAAGCTCTTCGGTAAAGTTTACTGTACAAAAAGCATGGACACATTCACATTTGGACCTACTCAGGTCCAGGTTATGCGGGAGATAGAGAAGACATGAAGTCTATGACTAGCAACTGTACATTTGTTGGAGACAATCTTATCACGTGGAGTAAAAAGTAAGATGTGATGTCTCTATCTAGTGCAGAAGCTGAGTATCAAGTAATGGCTCATACTATATGTGAGATGATGTGGTTGACGAATTTTATCAAAGAACTTGGTTTTCTTCGACCGGATCCTATGCTTATGCATTGTGAGAATCAACTTGCCACCTATATAGCAACGAATCCAATTTTACATCAAAGGATTAGACATATTGAGGTTGTCTCATTTTATGCGGGATGATGTAATGCAACTTGATATGCACCCGTTTTACTCGTTCTTCAGAACAGTTGACTGATATATTCACCAAGGCTTTGTCTTCCAAGATTTTTCTCCTTTGTCTAACAAGCTAGGAATGACAAATATCTATGTTTCAGCTTGAGGGGAAGTGTTAGAGTTAGTACATTAAGTTGAGTATTCGGGCGTAGACTAGTATTAAGTTACCTATCTGTGTCCATCTATCTCTTGTATATAATCTATTATATGTTAATGAATAATGCTATCCAATTACAGTCTTCTTTATTAGCACTCCTGTTAGAAGGTTATAGGTGGTAAAAAAATGCATACTGTCAAATAAGATCATCACCATGTCCACTAAGGGCAAATTGGTCATTTCAACGCGATCAATGGACTTCGTGAACACCACAAAGGTCCACGAGTTGACTAAGGATAGGCAACTCCAAGTTCACACAGGCTAAGATTTGCCTCACTTCGCCTAGATTCAAGTATGGTCACGGAGCTAAGTAATGCGGACTTGATAACCCTGCCCCAGTCTTAGTCTCGCATCGTAGGTAAAATCCCGCATAGCAATGTAACCACGCTCCAACGTTAGCCTCACACAAGAGTTAACCTCGCACTGCAAGAAAGATCTACAGTCTTCGCTAGACTAGCCAAGGAGATGAACCATACCAACGGTGACGTGTCAGAAGTCACATCGAAGGTGGCGGCGCTGAAATCTACAACATTAAATGCTACAGATATGCTAAAGCACAGTAAGCTACGCTGCTGAGTTGGATTAGCTTCGTGATCAGTCGTGGAGCTAATAAAACTGTTACCTGACCATACTACATTAAATGAGTTCTGACATTGTTGCATTGCTTGTTAACTTTGTTAACTCCGAGACGATAAAGTGACTACACTGCGCCGTGTTGCATTAAATGCTAGTACAACGATGCAGCTCTGTGACTCCAAGTAGCTCCACGACACCCATTGATTTCTAGCTATAAATACAACTCCTTGGCCTCCATTTCCAGAGTCTTCATTATCATTCCCTTGGCTTTTGTTGCTTCTTCCAAGTAGCTTTGTTCACAAAGGTTGGTGTTTAACACCTCACTACTCGTGAGTTACTACTAGTCCTTGCAAGTTTACTTTGTCTATAGAGGCAAGCCCTCATCGATGAAACTAGGTTCTTCACCTAAACAAGCTCCCTTCCCTCCAAACTTGATAACAACAACTACTAAAGAAGAACACAATTTAGCGACAATGTTTGTGTGGTCAAGAAGGACAAGATTGACTCCACCGCCTCGTGAGGTCAACGGGAACAAGATCGTCTCCACCGCCACAACACACCAGAATCAAAAATTTTCTAAATTTTGCTTTCTTTTCGAAAGAGGAATAAAAATGAATACTTCAATTGCTCCTTCTTTTGGTGAGAAAACAAAGGTTATTGGTCGAATTTGCCTTATTATTCATGAGGATGATCTAGATTCTAGCATATCCAATTACACTATTACTCATTAACACTCCTCTTATTGGCCGAATTTGCCTTAATGTTCATGAGGATTATCTAGCTTATATCATATCTATCTATCTATCATATCTATCTATCTATCTATCTATCTATTGTATACTAAAACAATTACCATGGTTACAAGCTTTGGTCACTTGGCAAATTCTTAGAACTTCTGATTTCTTACTTCCAACCAATTTTTATAAAATATGTACCAAAAAGAAAGTTTTCCGCAATATCACGCAGGTATAGCACTACCTAGGTATATATCAACACACCCTCATTCATAATATGCCTTGTCCCCAAGGTCTTAATCTTTAATATCCATCCTAAACCCATCAGGTTTTGCATGTGCATTTCCTTTTTTGCCCACCCCACCAATATCAGCTCCACCACGACCAACTGTAGTCTGTATATTCTTCAGGCATGATGATTAAGCCTGCATAGGAAGTAGTTAAAGCTAAAGGACGTTGCATATTAAGACAGCAAGGACATTACCAAAAATGAACCAACATGGTCCGAAGGAACAAACAATGTTAATGGCACAAAACCTATAATGAGCATATAATATAGGCACCAACATGTCTAATAATAAGTTAACCAAGGCATAAATAGATAGAAGAAAATCTGGAAGTTTGATGCACCTCAGCTGGATACAAAATTCTTTCTGATCTTTACGCATGTCTTCTGAGTTCTGATAGTGTTTGGTATTACTTTTGCTGTATTATCAATTATCTCCTTACGATTCATCTTCCAGCTAAAACATTTGAAGAGTATGACCACTTGATAAGTGGAAATTTCATGGAAGAAAAAGCATGACTAACTTATATGAGAACAAAGTTACATACTCCCTAATTTTGATTGATTATCCACTATTGGAAGATAATCCTCTAGGGAATCCATTAATGAGATGCCAACACAATATTGCTTGAGAAGAGTTCAAGACAGGAAATATGCAGTCACACATTGCTCAAATGATAGGATATAATAAAAAGATCACAAACCTGTTTGACAGAATTCATACCGACAAGCACACTGGAAACTTCTCTATTCATCAAGCTGTACTGAAGAGCTAGTTTGGAGATGTTCTTCCCTTTCTCCTTACAATGGAGTGCAGCAGCTCTGCAGGCAGCCTAAATGTAGATAGAACAATTAGTTCCTATACAGAATAAAATGCATATAAAAGTGCGTACCGTTTAAAAGACAATTCTTTTTGTAGGAAAATGCTATAACCTCCAAACTAGCTGTCCTTGCTGCATCAAAAAAGACTGAATTTTTTGCAAAGAAATGGTAAGAGTGTGTTGTATTATTGAGCAGTTAATAGTCAAAAGTTACCCAGTGATGGAGAAAAAAAAATGACTACCTTAAAACAATTAATTTCAAATCCTAGTGGAGCATGAAAGGTAACCTACTAGAGCAGCTAACGTTCTTGAATGTTGACCAATTCAAAATATTTTCTTGTCAAAGACAGCATCTAGTTCAAATTGGATCATAGTGGGATTTTGATCTATATGAATCAGAATCAGATTTTTGACCCTCTTAAGATGCATATTTGATTGAATCGAGTAGGTCCTAGTTTCTCTAGATGTGTTTTGCAGGGAAATAAGATCTGGTTTATGGGCATTGAATCAGCTGTGATCTCCTATGGATTGTATAAGCTGCTCCTATCATGTCAGGTCCAGACCTAATGAACCACTCGAACCCCCATGTAGCAGCAGCACCTGGAAACCTCCATGCTCATGATTCACATGGACACGAACAAAAAGACTAAAGGGAATTATGTTATCCACAGAATGAAGGTTATTCAGTTCTTCATCTCCATGTAGCAGCAGCACCTGGAAACCTCCATGCTCATGATTCACATGGACACGAACAAAAAGACTAAAGGGAATTAATGTTATCCACAGAATGAAGGTTATTCAATTCTTCATTTTCTCTTTCAAAAGAAATGGTTGAAACAGAAAAAAAAAGAAACTCTTACAAAACACGAACTAAAAGGACTAAATTAAAGAAAAAGTACTTGCATTTCTAAATACTAAATCAGGGAATTTCTTAAGTATCTTTAACAGGGGGGGAGGTGTGAAGCTGAAAGGACTTATATGCACAAACTTTTATACATTCTTCATTACTTCTACAGCAGAAAGTTTAGCTCTGCACAAGTAAGGTCTGCACAACAGCATGCTGCTTAAATGACTCACTTCTCCAATATTGATTGTGAATTAAGGAACAACAGCAAGGAGATATTACCTTGAGTTCCGATGACGCAGGGTGCCACTCTGGTGGACCACTCTCAGTAAGAAGGCCCATCGCAAGTGGAGAGGCAGTAATCACTCCTACACCTTTGCTTTTAAGGTAGGGCAACAAATCTACGAGAGCTGTATCATTGATGCTGTAATGGCAATACGAGAGAACCACATCTACTGAACCAGGCTGTACTCGATCAAGAACATATGTAAAAATCTCCAAAGGGAGACCTGTTATTCCAACAAAACGAATCTTTCCGGCCTTTTTGAGATTTTGAAGTGCAGGGATTGTCTCATTTACAATCTATAGGAAAGCAAAAAATAAAACTCTGTCAATTACTTGAATTTTTCAAAAAAAGAATCCAAACAAGTTATGATTTTTGAGGCCTTTAGATTCAAATCCAAGATTTACTGATTAAGACCACTTAAGCTAACAATTCATTAGAGTTAAGTACTCGTTGAAACCGATATATATAATACAAAATTGAAGTAACATCTGAACAGTAACGGCTGATCATTAATAATCTCATATCCGCTAGTCGATGATAATCTCTTTGCCAGTGGGATACCCATAGCACATCAACATAAGGATTTGAAATCAAGATAATCAATGCGCCACTGAATAACCTGAACAAACTTTAATAAATTTTTTGAACAGAAAAGATCATGAAAGTATTCAATAAGGGAGAAAAAAACCACTAAGATGGAATCTTCATTGGCAAGAAGCGACACTTTCAAGAACCAACAAATTCAAGAAAAGCTACCAATTTATTAAGTCAACGCTGATCAATACCGAGATGTCTAATGTAAAATTGAAGTTAAAATCTGAACAAGAATAAATCTCAAACATTGAATTTCACCACGCCCATTAATAAGCCAAAGCAAGAAACGAAGCCAGACCTGATCGAGATCGCCAAACTCGATATCATGGCACTGCAAAATGTCGACATAATCGAGCTTCAACCTCGCCAAGCTCTCATCCAGGCTCTTGGTAACCCTCTCCGCGCTGAAATCAAAGCCGTCGCCGTACCTCCCACACTTGGTCGATACAACGAACTCGTCCCTCGCAACCCCGCTGGCTTGAAGGCAGTTTCCGAGGACCGTCTCGGAGACCGTACGCCCATAATACCTAAATTCAACACCAAAAAAAAAAAAAAAAAAAGTAAGGCAATTGTGAGATTCGAACTTGAGTGGAATTTGAATATTTCGTACTGACGGTGAGGTGTCGAAGAAGTTGATGCCGAGGTCCAGGGCTCTGCGGACGCAGGCTAGGGCTTCGTCAGGGGACACGTGGCCGAAGACGTTGCCGAGGGGAGAGGCGCCAAATCCCACGCAGCTAAGGCTGAGGCCGGTGGTCCCCAGCTGTCTGCGCTCTAGTTTCGATGGAGCCATTTGGATCTTATTAACCACAGGTGAGGGCTTGTATTATGACTACGGGAGGAGGAGGAGGAAGAAGACGACTAGGGTCGTTCTTGGATTCTCATCTATCTACTACTGTGACAAGTAGTCCCAGAGGTGATGGGGCCCACTCGTCGCAAGCAGTGAAGACGGCGAGGAGCCGGCGGAAGGGCAGCGCGATTAGGACCGCCTAAAAATGAAATGGTTTTTCTGGCTAAATTACACTTAAATACCATATAGTTTCCCCCTTGTTACAAGCTAATACCATAACTTGCATTTTGTTACAAATAGATACCATAAAGTTTCTAATTGTTGCACGTTACTGCCATCAGTTACATAAAAGAGGGAACATTCTCCAAAAATTCTCAGGTGATTGTTTTATGATGTTTTTACCTTTCCATCCTTTTAATTTATGATGATGTCATCTCCTTATCATTTCACTTTTTCTTTGGATTTTACCCTAGAATTAGATCTATCCCCTCTTTCTCCGGTCGAAAAAGAGAATGCAATCGGCCAGTGGAGGTTCCTCTTCTTCACCTTTATCAGCTATCAAGGAGGAGAGAGAGTTTAGTGTTTGTTATTGCAATGATATTTCATACATGGAGACGGGTTGGACTCATGAGAATTATGGACATTGTTTCTTTAGTTGTGCCAACTACAGATCTACATCAAAGTGTAAATTTTTTGAATGGAAGGACCAAGCTTTTCCCCTCTAAGCTCATATCACAATGAAGATGGTAATTGATGAGAAAGAGTTACTAAGAGAAGCATGCAAGAAATTGAAGATTAGAGAGGATAAGTTAGCTGAAATTGAAAGCAAATTGAGGGACCAGGGAAGTGATGAGTTGTATTTGGGAGAGAAAGAGAATATTATGAGGTTAGAGAATGTATTTTAGAGGAGAGTTTCAATTATGTCTGTTGTGTTGTTTGTGTTCTTAACTTTGATAGTTGTGATCAAAATGAAGTTTAATTATCTTGGTCATTTGTATGGGTTGTATGAAGCATGTGCAAACAGGTCTTTGCTATATTGTTAACAACTTATTTTATAATTCAAGTGTTTGTGATAACGTCTTCACCATGAATACAACACTACCAACATGTTTGTAAAAATGTCTCAAATAGTATAAGTTTGCCAAAAATCCACATTTCATGAATACAGCACTACTAACATTGAATACAACAACATTTATCATAATATCACAATAATATCATAATACGTAACCATGACTTGATAACGTTCGCCATAATATCACATTACAACACCATCATGAATACACAGCAATATGAACATTACCTACAAGTTTCATAAGACCATAAACTCAAATGACAACATACATAGGATAACCTCTGTCGACCTATCTTAGCAAAATTGACTCGTTAACATTACACCTCTGTCAATTTGCTTATATCAAAAATCGATTAGTTTACATTACACTTCCATCGATTTTCTATAGTTAAGTTAACATCACACTTCCAAACAGTAGTTTTCCTTTGGACTTCTTTCAAACCGACTGGTTAACATTACACCTCTGTCGGTTATCCTATTTGGCACGTTATCACTACACCTCTGTCAAATATCCCTACACTGTTATGTGAACAATACACCTATGAACAGTGTCAGTCTGATCAAACTGTTATGTTAATACCACACATCTGGCAGTTTGATCCCAACATTTTCCTCCCTAGCTAAGATGTCACTACGATATGTTAACACTACACCTCTATCGCACATTCA
>JBAKGM010000139.1:27441916-27455284 GCA_037177215.1 Asparagus racemosus
TTTTCCCCCCCCCCCCCCTCCCCCCCCGCGGGTACCTTCTCTTGGTTCTTTGACTTTGCATGTAGCATCCACATGACTTCTGACCCTTCTTTATTTTCCTCTAAACATCACGATCCATTTGCACTCACTATACACATCGCAGATGGCTCTACCATGCAAGTTAGTCATGTTGGTCAAATCTCTATTGACTCTCTACAATTGCCGAATACTTTTCTCATTCCCAAGCTCATGTTAAATCTTATATATGGTGGTCAACTATGTGAACTCGGTTTTGATGTTTGGTTTTCTTCCTCTGGTTGTCATGTGCAGGATCCATAGATGGGACAGACTCTTGGGATAGGCCGTAAAGTTGGGAGACTCTTTGAGCTCACCTCCGTTCATATCCCATCAAGAAACATTTTCCCAGCATGTGCGACTACTCCAGATCTCCATTTATGACATTTACGTCTATAGGGCACGCTTCCCTTAGTAAATTCCTACCTCTTCTCTCTAGTGGTCTATTAGGCTTGGTTAAAATAAGCAATTTGATTGTATTTCATGTCAATGGGGCAAACAAGATGCTTTGTCTTTTAGTATTAGCGATAAAATAAGTTGTAGTCCTTTTGATTTGATACATTCAGATATTTGGGGTCCCTCTCCAAACCTGACGGTTGGTGGTTCCCGATATTTTGTTTTATTTATTGATGGTCATTCCCTTTGTATTTGGATATATTTTTTGAAAAACATATTTGAACTACCACAACTTTATATTAGATTTGCAAAAGTGATTCAAACTCAGTTTTCAAAAATCATGAAAGTGCGAAATCAAAAATCATAAAAGTCCTTTGCACAAACAACGCAATGGAATATCAAGACAATGTTCTCCCAACCTTCCTACATCAATAGGGCACCATGATACAATGCTCATTAATAGGTAAATATGAGTGTACCTAAAGTTGCAAGTATGCAACTATCAAGTTATAGCATAAAAAGTTATCGATCCCACGAGGAAGGTATTGTAAGAGTTAATCAATATCGGTTTTTATGTTGTGTGTGTGGCAATTAGGAGTGTGATAAAAGAAATATGATTAAAATGATTGTGGAGGGATTAAGATGGTGTTTGTGATTGATTGCAAATAAAAACAAAATGAGATTGAGAGTGGAAAGATAAAGAGTGTTTGTGATTGAGTGTAAATAAAACAAAATGAGTTTGAGAGAGGAGAAAGAATGATGAATAAAAGGGAGGGAAATAAAGAAGGTAATAAATGAAAAGAAAAATCAAGAATATAATAAATTCACCAGAAGAGAGTCTAAGTAAATTCATTGATCCAAAAGTGAGGCTAAATTATAATTGAGATTGATATGATGTCAAAGAAGTGATTTCAAAATAACCCTACTTTTATTTTGTTTTTTCCTCCCTGCTATTTCCTGTTCCAACTCTTTATCAAAACTTTTCCCAACAAATACCTTTATGAAGAACATCGTGGTATTTTCAGTAGTGCAAAGATATGAAAATGGAAGCACACCAGCACACCTTTTAAACTTCTTTAAGATTAACTCTTCTATTATAGGCATTAGAAATATTACCTCCAACTGTGGTAAGGTGCATGCTTCTCCATCAACAAGCATTCCATCCGTAGCCCGGAGAAGAAGATCAGAAGCGCTTGCCAGAATAATTAATGCATCTGAGCTATCATGGTTTCTCATAAGCTCCACAATTAATGTAACTATTCGCTGGTTGGTTCTCCACATTCCTTGGCCTTGCTCATCATCTCTTGCAATCCATGGCTGTAAATCCCTTTCTGCCTGTCAAATAACATAGAAAAAGTGACAGAAAATATTAGAGATAATAATAACAGGAAAACTCTACAATTATGGGAGTCAGTAAAGAGAAAATAGAGAAAGTTTGAAAATTTAGCTACATATCGCACCTGAAGAACAATAGCAGTTGATGCCTTTGTTGGTGAAGCTGAAACGACGTCACAGAGGGCATCCACCACCTAAAATATAATTGAAAGAGAAAATATTACTTCAGTAATTAGAGGTTAAAGAAATAATAAATTCATCTGTCATTTCATAATATCATCTATCTTTGTCTCCTGCAATTTGTCGGCATACATTCCTATCGAGAACCCTCGATAAATATGTAAAACAGGACATCTTGACGGTTCTATGCTAATAAATGTGTTTGATTAACACTGATATTTTTCATTTCATCTTCAATTTCAATTGGATCCAACTATGTATCAATTTCTTTCCTGTGTCGTGTTCAAAGCTAGTGACTGTTGTACGAGAAATTGTTTCCTTGTCAGGTTTATGCAATTATGCAATGATGATAATTCACGATGACACTTGAGCCTTCAATTTGAGGCAATACATTTGGATGAGACAAACATTATGATGATTTAGTGTAAGACAATGCTTAATGTGGTGCACTCAAGTGGAAAATTTCAAGTTCGCAATCGCATAATGAGTGTGTTGTTTGGTTAGAAAATAATGAAAGTGTACAGGGTATGTCCTTCTGTCTGCATGATATTGTATGCATGACATACATAATACATGAAGTTAAGACAGTGACGATGAATTCAATGGAACAACACAATGGTGTTACTTCATTCATCTGAATGGTAATGCAACTTGCATATTAGAACAAAGACCCATGGCAAGACTCTCCTTCAGTATGTACTTCCCGGGTAGATGTGAGTTTAAAAAAAGATGAATAATATCTAGTACTAGCCATGCAGATCACAACTATTCAACCATGTAGGCTCAAATTGCTTACAAGGAAGAAGATAATGGACAATTTCCAGACTCTCGGGAGAGCATGCAAAGAGTTGAGTAAATATAACTAGCAGAATGAGTTTCCGACAAACTGACCAGTATACAAAACTTGCACAATAACAAACTTACACACCCCATACACGAGATAAATCAAAGAAAAATTTCTCATGCGCTAACTTTCCACTATTTGGTACAAGACAACCGCAATATGCAAGTTTAAGAAGTTCACCAACTTCCGTTTAATGCACACTAGATTTTGGGCACATTAAGAAGAATGAAACATAAAAATCTACATCGGAAATTGATACTTAAGGTTAACTATGTCCAAATATAAATGTATACCATAATTTAATTTCTATACAAGTATTGCAGAGGAATCTAAGGATGTCTTACTCGAATGATTCAGGTTCAGCATTAAACATTCTCGTGTGACTTGCAGTTGTAGCACATTATAAGTTACTAATGTTTGCAGTAAACGGCACATGCAGAGATACTAAGAAATCTAGAAGATTGCATAATAGGTTAAACGTGGCTGCAAGAAAATTGATGATCAAATGCAGTTCCAAAAATACAGTACATACCTGTCTCCAACCTTGCTGAGCAGATGTACTTTCAGCACACAGTTGTGTTTCTGGTGCTGCAATCAACTTGTGCCACAATAGTGAGACGACAGAGAAACATAGTTCTTGCTTTTCTGCAAGTACAGATCTTAGAGGAGCTTGTGTGTTACAACTATAACCTAATCTGCGGTCAGTTGTAAGAAAATTTGCCAGATCAGATGCATCTTCAGGCAAACTTGTAACACTTCCCTCAGATGTGTTGATAATAGAACTACTTAGAGCTACAATTTTCTGACATTTTCTGGATGTTCCTGAACATTCACCCCTGGGCTGTAAAGATGAATTGTCCTCTTGGTTGGAAACCTTCATGTTTGTATAACTTATTCGCTTCATGCCATTCAATAATTCATCCTTTCGGACTGATGCACGCACTAAGCTTGCTTCAAGGGGTTCTGCCTGAGTAACTATGGAGGCAACAGTTTTACCATGTATGTCAATAAGGTGGTAAAGTGAAGAAGCCCTTGCAGAAATCTCAGTGTCCCATTTGCATCGCATTAAGACAGAGAGGGCATTAATGCATGCTTTTGATCGTCTAAATAAATCAGAAACATGAGCAGCTACCATAGCTGCAGCCACGATCTCATTTGAACTGTAGCTCCACGAGGTGCCAACTGATGATGGTTTCAGTGAGAATAGAGCTTCTAAAATACCAAGGATTCTACGAGTGTGACGGACTGCAGAGCAGATACCATTTTGTAACTCTGTAGCAACTCCATTAGTTTTTGCAGTCATGATCAACCTTGAAGTATCTTTCGAGTCTGAATGAGTACCATTTTTAGAAATCAAGGGGAATAATTGAAGTTCACAAGATAAGGCACATATGGCAGCTAGCACATATGAATCAAATGTAGCAACTGGCCCTTGTTTTTTCTTCTTTCTAGTTCTTGTAGTTGTTCTCCCATTACTTATTTGAGGTTCATCACATATTTCATCAGACACAAGAATGTCAGTACCTGTTGGTCTCTTACTGCCATTAGGAGAAGCTTCGTTACTGACACACACAGTGAGCACAACAAACAACAGACGAGAGGCAAGATCCATAGATGCACATGATTCCAGAAAGAGTGAGTGGATCATTGTACGCAATTCAGCAACAGCTAAGTTCTTAGTGGTGGACCACATACCACCCTGAGTTCTTGACTTTTTGGACTGTTCCATAGACGTTTCCGGTGGAAAGGTTCTCCTGAGTGTTGCTTCCACAGTAGCCACAAAAATCCTGATCAGGCACGCCTCAGATGGACTTCCCCGAGGGAGATACTCCAATACTTTAAGCAGGGGTAGGTACAAACTCCATGATAATGCTGGAGGTTGTAGTGGTGCGGCAACCACAATTTCAGGCAAATCAACAGCAGATGAATTCAGAGGAAGCAGGCCATAGGCAGCTTCCCAGATAGTGCAGATTCGCCACTCAACATCAGGACCGTGAGCACATAGCATTGAAGCAACCCCTTGTGCAGTTGCCTCAATAGTGGCTTCAGCAGCAGGTACTTCTAACTGTTCATGTTTCAACCGGCCATGTAAGTTTTTGTTACAAAAATTAGCTTATGCAGATATTCTAAGTTTCTAACTAATTGAATATAAATCTTATAGTTTAAAGTAGTAGCTTTTATGACCATGAGTATGAACCAGAGAAAATGTAGAACTATCACCATGAGTTATAGTTCAGACTCGTGAAATTGAGCATTCGACATTTAGTCAATGACTGTAAATGCAGAAGTAACAAGATGTACCTGCTTTTTATAGGATGATATATAGCCACCCAGAGGTTCATGGTGCACTTCAACTCCCTCAGCATGCCTTAAAGGAGGAAAAAGTAATGTAGGTTGTGAAAGTATACGAAAGAGCAAAGCAGCAGCAGCATCTGCAGCAATACCATCTCTCATCGACATTGCAGTGCCAATTGCTCGAAGGAAGTGTAAATGCAACCAATTCCTTGGAAGCTACATGATGAACATCAGGATTAGCAGCTATATACAGTAGAGAAAATAGAAAGAAAATAACAAATCACTTCGCATTGTGATCAATTAAATGAAAAGAGAAAAATAATCATCTTGGATGGGTACAGACAAAGGTGCACGCTCCATACATACACTTAAAATTGTCGGAGAAAAAATAAGTTGAGAATCAAACCCATTTTAGATTTAGATATAAAGCTGCACACTGCATACACAACCTTAAAATTGTTGGAGATGAGAATCAAACCCGTTCAAGCTTGTGGTTACCATGGCAGTACATGGAAACCAAAAAGATGCTATTATCAACACTACATTATGAGGTGGTTGCCTTTCCTTTTATGATTGACGGTGTGATGATAATTAACACATTGCAACTTTCTTGTGCAAAAAGAGTCACATTGGTATTCATAAACATTGAGTGCTTTAGGGTAATTCTGTTTTTCACATTCAAGAAAAAAACATACATGTAAAACAACCAAGCCCTCCGGATACACTAACAAAAAATATTTAATATGATTTCCTAAACAGCAGGGCAGAGAATATAATTTAAGCAAGTAACAGCTTATAGTTCGATGCCAATACAGCAGGTCAGTGAGGTCACTATTAGGGTAAATTTAAAAATTTTGAAAAAAAAACATGACAAATGTCTACATTAGCTCTCATCTACTATTAACGTTGACAAAAAATTAACAGGGAAGGGGCTTGCAAGTTTTTGCGCAACATATGTAATAAAATTTGACTTATTTACATTTTCTAGATTGTACCTGGAGAAAGATATTTTCCTGTTCTCTATGATTATATGTTACCCGCCAAATACTATGTCCAACCATGTATACAAGGAACATGCTTCCAAAAGTTTGGATGCTCTACAATAATGAAAGAAATATTATTTTCAGTCTCATAGGTTCCAGGTCCTTAACCTGTATTTCTGATTCACCAGACAATTTTCAAGTAGAAGACATCCACAAAGATTCTTATGATGGCTTCTTTGGAATATTTAATTATACCAGCCATGGATTATATATATCTCCTTTGCTTCTAGGTTCGGTTGTTTTTTTATTTCTGCCACTCCCATTGTGTACCCAGCTATATCAATATAGTTGACCAATCTTCGCCTCTAAATTCTACGGAACAAAAAGTTAAAATTTTCAATCCTCTAAAATCCACGTATGTTAGAAATAATCAGTGTATTAAATATCGGCCGATATATCGCTATATCGGTCGATATATCGGTTTTGATGCCCTTCTGATACAATATTTATGAAAAAATATCGTTTTTCGATTTTTACTACTTTTTTCCGATATATTGGAAATATCGGCCGATATTTCATTGAGGAAATATCGGCCAATATTGGCTAATGTACAAATAAAAACGGTTATTGAGTTTGGGTTTAGTTTTAGTTCCCATCAGACCCGAAAACTTAATAAATTCCGAAATCTAAATTCCCTAAATCCCTAGTCAATTTCATATTTCTCCTCTCTCTTTGTTTGGCACTCCAGCTCAAAAACACTAGGCGATCTTATGTATGAATCTCTCTCCTTTCTCTCCACTCTCTTTCTCTTCTCCAATTCTCCTCTCTCAGCTCCTCCTCAGACCCCTCTGTCCCTCTTCCTATCTCCTCTCTCTCTCAACTTCTCTCTCCCTTCTCTATCTGTCTTCCTCTCTCTCCTCTGTTCATGTCTTCTCTCTCAACTCTCTCTCTCTCAGACCTCTACTTGTATGTCTCTAAACGCCGTATATCATTATTCATGATGCAATTTCCTATGTTTAGAATACATTAAATATGTTTTGATTACATATTACAATGTTATGTTATATATGAACATCATCCGATATGACACACCGATATTTGTTACATATCCCCAATATATCCCCGATTTCCGCAATCCGATATGGATTTTGGCCATCCGATATTTCTGATATTTTCGATATTTAATACATTGGAAATAATAAGTGTCACTGACACTTGTAGAGAAAAATAAGTTAGAAATAATAAATGTGACTTCCACATGAACAAAAAATTTAAATGTTCCCTACTCTTAGCTCTCTAGGTATATAAAGAGGTAAGTATGATGCTATAAGATAAGATCACAGTGACATAAAGTTATAAACCAAATAGCTGACTACAACAGTACCAAAAATAGTCTCTTAAAATGACTTAACATGATAAATAATCGTATTGAGCTTAACTTCTCACAGACTACGAGTCTTGAGAATCGCATGGTTTTTTTGATAATAGTAGTGAATAAGATCGCATGATTTTTTTGATTAGTGCATCTTATTCACAACAGGAAAACCAACAACTGTATAGTTTTTCTTCATATAACATGACAAAAGAACTCAATTAAAAAGAAGAACAATTTAAGAAAATAAGTAACTACAAACAGTGGAAACAGATGAACAACTACAGAACCGAACGAATCATGTTGGTTAACTTTACATTTCTACATACCCTCATGCCAGATGCATAGTCCTCAGCTGCCCTAAGGAGTTCCACAAGTTGTACAGCAGCATCAAGTGCATCTGGAGCCCATGATGGTGGTGCTTCAAGAAGTCCAAGAAGAAGCCTTTGTGTAGCACTTGGAGTTGCAATTGCATAATACCTGAGCCAAACATTTTCAGCAGCTGGATTAAATATTTGCAAATGCAATGAAATAACAAAAGCAGCCAAAATTCTGGAGATTTACCGATGAAATAAACGGGCATATGGCTCAAGTGCAGGTAAGCCTGCTACTAGATGCTCATCTAGGGCAGTTGTAGGAGGAGGAAGCAAAAGAGCAGGTACAGCTGCGGCTGTGAGATTTGCAGTTTCATAGCGGACAACTTCTTCATCACAAACACTCAGTATCACTCCAGCACCATTGGCAACAGCCCATCTTGGGGTCGATGGCATAAGTTGAGGATGCTTTCCGGATCCACGACTACTACCTGAACCAGTTGGGTTAAAAAAAAGTTTTATAATAGACTCCCAGGTTTAATTCCATGGTTGAGAATAAGATAACCGAAGATAGAAAATGAAACTCTCATTGAAAACCAGCAACCAAGCATGTCGCAGGTGCACTCATATGTAGACATGCACAGATGTACACACATGAAGTATATAACCGAATTTTCACTATGGAATAAGCTACCTATTTCCCAAGGATGTTGAGAATCATTGTGAATACCAACTTGATGCCGAACTAGACTGTTATTACCTATCTTATGTGGTGCATACCTCAAAGTAACACACGCACACACTGATTTATTACAATTGGCTTAAGGAATAGGAAAAATTTGTACACCAGAAAAGAACTATACTTTACATATAGTGTTGCATTTTTTTTCACCATAAAACTGCAAGCTTCTATCCTTGTAGCCTAAGATTTCAAGCACAGTATACTCATACCTATATCACCCAAAGGAATTCTTTTATATCGTAGAAGTTCCGTAGTTATGTTTCCGATGGACCGATACTTATCAAAATATATAATGAAAGTATCAGCAGGAGCAAATGGCTAGTACCAATAGAGAAATGATAGCAACAGGATTATACACAAGAATGGTCAAAGTTCAACTTCATTCACTTTCTAGCACCATAAAAGGTAGACAAAGTAATGAAAATTAAATTTCTTTATATTCAGTTTAAACTTCTAGACTGAAACAGTATACATGTATTTTAAACAAAGTGGCTTAACCCTTTATATTGGAGATAGATTTGGGAGCTGTACAGAGCACCCAGGGTTATTTACAGGACCAAACATGAAATAGTGTCCATATGGACATAGAAAAGTTCATGATAGAATCTAACAAAGATTACTTACTAGTTGTTGGAGGCTTTAATTCTCCACCAGCTGCATATTTGCCCATGACCCCACCACACCTGATATCATGAACAATTCATGAAATAGAATAAGCATGTTATCCCCTCCATATGGTTCACATATCCATTAAAACGCAATGTGTATTTTCAACTTAAAAATATAAGTACATACTCAGTTTGAAATGAGAAATACATATATGAAATAATCCAGACTAATCGTGGTCATGGATGATGAAACGTCCCTAATGTCTCAACACTGAAAACACTAATTTATAAATATTTTTAAGATACTAAAATAGTAAAATGAGTATGAAACTAGTATATTATTAAAATGGTTCCACCTTTGCTAACTTGTGTAAGATAAAGAATGATCGCTTTCTAAAAGAAAATAGAATGTTGTGTGTTTTCTTGACATAAAGAGTTATTTGATAAAGCCCTGGACAAGGATATAGTTGGTGGAATACGAGTATGGCTGGTAAAATAAAGGTCAGAATTTTCATAATTAAACACGAATCAAAATTACGCCACTGACCAGAACTAATGGCAAACTGACACCACAAGAACAATTCCTTCAACACCTCAGATGTATTATCCACAAGTGATTACCAGCTTTAAGCTGCTCAGTTGTGATGCATGTCTTGACTGTCTAAAATAAGAGACGAGTCTGATCACATGATACGGATCAAGTAATTGGATGCCATAGAGGTCATGTGCCAAAATTGTTAATTGCATGAGTATTGGGTTAATCATATTCACACAAGGAATAGTAAGTGGTTATAGTTGACACATAGCACATAGAAGAACTTCAATCACTTACTGACACCCAGAAGAATGCACGTAGAATAAAGAATGAATATGCTAGAAAAAAACATTTCATACCATTACGAGAGAGCTTATGGACAGTACTGAGATTTTGAGGGTTCATGAAGATTGAGGAACGTGGTAAGAGAAGGTCTTCGCGGTGTATAGAAACATTAAAGAGATCAGGGAATTACTTCAGATTGTTAGGAGCAGAGCAACACAAAAGAGATCTGAAAAGCCCACTTATGGCAATAACAGAGAAAATTCCACTTACTGAAATAGGTGAAGGACACACAACTAACCTCAAAGAATGTATATCTATTACATAACATGAACGTTACAAATATATATGTAATAATGACGAAATCTTGATGCTTCTAACTATGATTAGCTGACCATCTGCATCTTGGAGTTATCTATTGCCTATATTGGGATAATCGCAAAAAGAAATGTGGAAAGAAACGAAAAGAGAATCATCATATAGAAGCTCATGACCTAAACCAAATGATAGGATTCTTAGAGAGACATGAGGAATTTTGAGACTCAGTTTTTATTTATTTATTAAAAGTAACCAGACAAGATATCAGGAAACTTATTAACTAGAAAAAAAAGAGAAAATAGATATTGAATGTCAATGAATAGGAAGGGGGAGAAGAAGTAGAAGTACAACAGACAGAGGTAAGAGGAAATACTGGAAGAAGAAAAAGACCAACTCTAAATCAAGTTGGCATGCTGCTCCAATGTTCCTAGTTGGTCATCTATTCTGGTGTAAGGGGATGTTGATCGAGACCCGGTTTATTAAACTATCGAGCAAGACTCTTACAAAGGTAATGTTTCTCATATCTGACAACAAAAGTAGGTGCATCAAAGAAAGTCATGCAATCCACCTAATGATAATGCAGATTAAGCCATTTTGTACTAGCATGTTTTTATGCAAAGTGAAAAATTGAAGGATTACAAAAAGAAAATTAGAGTTGAACACATACCACCGAAAGTAATCACTTCTAATGCCCAAAGGTGCAGTGATCAATATATCTGTAATCCATGGAGATAAAGGCCGCATTGGCTTCCTATCGTTTTCCTGTGCAAGAGAATGACAAGCTTCCCCCTCCCTAAAGTCACTTGTTGTGGCATGTTTACTACTACCGCTCCTTTCCGCCTCACCCTTATGATGTGCAACCTTGAATATTGGTCGATTGTAGTGAGTTAATACTCGTAAAATTTCTCCACATGCCAGAGCCCACTGTTCAGAGTATTCTTTCTGCAATTTAAAATAATCATAATAGAAAAGTTAAGAGATAACAGGATAATCTTTTCATTAGGGGCTGATTAAATGTACATGAGCTTAGTTACATGATATTGTAATCCACTGATGTCTTGTATGCTAATCATAATTTGTGTGGTATTTGGCAATTGAAATAAATTACCCATGTATTGCTTACCTCAGAAGTTTGGCTAAATAAAGATATGAAAGAACAAAAAGGAGGATCGTGCTTGTCATACACCAGAGACCCATCAATTATGCAAGAAAGTATTGGATGGACAATTGCATGTCCATGCTCTGGATGATGCAGAACAAATGTTGCTGAAAATTATGTGACAAATAATCAGCATATTTCAGCAAAAAAGGACAATTATATGAGACGTTCATTCGATAAATCTGATTCAAGGAGCAATATTTGACTTACCCAATACTTCATCCAGAAGGCGTTTTTCTTTAGACGGATAGTGAGTTTGAATTAGCTGCATAGGAATATAACAAAACAAGACTAAGAATTTTAAGTATTATTCAAAGTTTCTAAATAGAATAAGAGGTTATATTTTGTCACGATTAGACAAGTCAATGACAAGATTTTTTTTGGCATAATTATTTTTGACAGTTTTCATGGCGCTACTCAGGTTGGTAACGAGTAACAGACATTAAGAGGTTCACACCTGAGCCACATCTTCTGGGAATTGCCCGGAAGTGAACTGGCCAAAGTACTCAACATAGGCCATAATTTGCACCTGCCAAAATAAAAATTATCTCATTGAGAATAAGAAGACAAAATGAGTTGTCACAACTTGACGAAGGAAATATGGAAGCGCACAACGAAGGTTCTCCAAGAACTAATACTCCCTTATGCAGTACAAAAAAATGTAAGCTTAAGATTCAGGGCAAAGACTTCTGGAAGAAGTAGGAAAAGCAAACTGAGTGTTCAAGAGTTCAACAAACCACAACGTTACACCACCAATATCAAAGCCCCGTGGCAGCTGCGTGGACTCCCTTGCTTTCCACAGCATCTGTATAATTGCTTTCTCTCAGCGAAATTGACACCTATTATATACTTTTCAAGTACCTCAAATATGGGCTTAGTTTTGGTCTATCCATAGCCCAGCAGCTGTGTAAACTATGATCTGATGATTCCCAGAATGGCATCATCCCAGGTGATTCTCCCTCATCTAACACCAGATTGGAGCTATCTTAAAGAGCTCGTTTCTTGAACCAGCTCTTGATTTTCATGGTGAATACGTGTACGATGTGTTAAGCCGGCATATATGACATGTATTTTGAATGCTACTTGTGCGTTAAAACCAGTGTAAAATAGGTACAACTTCAACGAGAGTACACCCGTGACATGTATTTTGAATGCTACTTGTGTGTTCTACGGTTATTGGTGTTTAGTTTTCATGATTTATATGATTTCAGAAATTAGAATTTCATTAGAACCTTGATGTCATATCATATTTTGGCCCATCACTATATAGACTTAAAGAGTAAGGAAGGAAAATTAACGAAAGAAAGACTCGGTTACTTCTAGAAAGATTTAGATACAAATCCTTTCCTCTAGATTTTGATGATTGCAGAGCCATTTCCAAGATCTATTCCGTTGATGTTGATCGACATCTTCGAGTCCCCAAAATTCAAAAATAATTTGGAATTTTCTTGCAGGCATCAAATAGCCACAAAAAATGTCAAAAAGTAGCATGTTATTTCATTATATGGTCCTGAGCATACAAACATAAAAGCCCAACCCAAACCATTGATAATGACCTAAATCTTATAAAAACCTTAGACACCAATAAATGCTAGGTTAGCAATACTATAAAACTGAGGAATTAGCCGGTTTCAGCCTTAAATCTAGAATATGGAAATTTAGTTTTGAGGTGGGGGCATGACCCCTTCAAACCACAATGTAGCTTCATCCTTGTAGACAGAGAGATACCCTAAATATTAAAAACCCTAGGATATGAAAATAAAGTAATATGCACAAACACATATATGGACATACATGTATTTGGGTTATTTAAGAGGGTTTTGAAGGCAAATACAAGTATAGAATAAAAAATTTGATTTAGAGTGCCTGTGAGAGACACAGAGAGAGAGAGAGAGAGAGAGAGAGAGAGAGAGAGAGAGAGAGAGAGAGAGAGAGAGAGAGAGAGAGAGAG
>JBAKGM010000139.1:27477084-27530751 GCA_037177215.1 Asparagus racemosus
TTTAGAATATTTAAATAGATTTATATTTGACCGCTATTTGACTATGCGCCGTTTGCCGCTATTTTGCCGCAATAGCCCACAATAGCCTTAGCGGTACCTCCCCGCGACGCGACGCGACACTATCCGCTATGAGCAACCTTGCGTATGAACTGGCTTGGAATAAAGCATGTCAGTATCATTAAGAAGATCGAGAAGATACATAGAGCTAGCCCCTTAGAGGAACGAGAAACCTCTATCCCAAGAAAGTACCGTAAAACTCCCAGAGCTTTCATGTGAAAGTGAGAACTAAGATATAACTTCAAATCTCGAATGCCTTGATGATCATCTCCTAATATAACAATATCATCCACGTATACAACAATGATAATAGTACCAGTACTAGAATGCCTCACAAAAATGGAATGATCCGATGTAGTACGCTTTAAGCTATAGTTGCTAACCACCATACTAAATTTATCAAACCATGCACGAGGAGAATGTCAAACCATATGACTTTTTTAAGGTGACAAACCTTATTAGGCTCCCCTTGAACTTCATATCCTGGTGGCTGAACCACATACACTTCTTCTTGCAAGTCATCATGGAAGAAGGCATTCTTGATGTCTAGCTAAAAAAGTGGCCAGATTTTCAGAACTGCAACCGATAATAAAATCCGCACTGAATGCAAGCGAGCAACCGGAGAAAATGTCTCAGTAATCCATGCCAAAGGTTTGAGTATTCCCTTTAGCAACTAAGCGAGCCTTTAATCTCTCCACTTGACCTGTCGAAAGAAATTTTACTACATACACCCATCGACAACCAACTGCAACTTTTCCCGAGGTTACAGTAGTAAAGTTCCCATGTTTAATTAGAATGCAAGGCATCAATTTCTTCATCCATTGCACTTTTCCACCTACGATCTAAAAGACCTTCACGAAAGGATTTAGGAGTAGACACAAAGGATAATGATGAGGCGAAGGCAGCATAATGTGGTGATAAATGACAAAGGGAAACAAAGTTTTCAATAGAATTTTTTCTTGGTACAAGATTGTTTACCTTTTTGAAGGGCAATAGGAAGATCAGAGTCATCAGACTCTTTAAGAACAGGAGCAAGATCTTCAGGCAAAGAAGTAGATTGAATAGTAGGTTTAGTGGTGGGTTGTGAATTTTTATTTTTGCGTCGCTGATAAACTTGTAGCAGTTTCATTACCTGCGGCGGTGATGTTGCTGATTCCTCAGAAATAGCCGATATAGGTAAAGGTGCATCTATAGGAGGAGACTCAGATGTGCAGGATGTAAAATAAGGAGTATCTTCAAAAAAATATAATATCAGCACAAACTAAGTATTTTCTTGTTTCAGGATTCCAACATCGATAGCCTTTCTGAGTTCTTGAGTGTCCTAATAAAACACATTTTATAGCCTGAGAATATCACTCCCTTTATCAAGAATTTGAGCAAATCAAAGACATCTAAAAATTTTAGGAGGTATGTCGAAAACCTTTTTATTCTTATCATTATATAGCATAGATATAGGTGTTTGACTATTTAAAACAGTTGAAGGCACACGGTTAATCAGATAGCAAGTAGTTAACACGGCATCACTCCAGAAATGCTTTGGTACATGTATATGAAGTAATAATGTTCGTGCAATGTCAAGAAGATGATGATTCTTACGCTCAGCAACACCATTTTGTTGTGGTGTGTGAGCACAAGATGTCTAATGAATAATACCGTGTAAAGAACAATAATCTTGAAAAGTTTTTTGCATATATTCAACAACATTATCAGAGCGCAAAATTTTCAAAGAACAACCAAACTGTGTCTTAATCTCTTGATGAAAAATTTTAAAAACTGATAGAATCTCAGAACGATCTCTAAGCAAAAATAACCATGTCATACGAGAATAGTCATCAATAAATGTCACAAAATAAGAAAAACCTGAAAAAGATTACAAGTAGGATTCCAAATATCCGTGTGAATAATATCAAAGATTGAATTACATCTGTTATTTTCCCTAGAGACAAAGGTAGTCCTATGATGCTTTCCTAGTTGGCATGAAATACATTCTAATTTAGAGACAGACTTAGTAAAAGGAATGATAAAATGCAATGACCTAATAGATGCATGATCTAAATGATTATGCCACCAAAGAGCAGAAACATCTGAAGCAGCAGCTGTAATGTTACCAAATTGTCTATCAACACCCTAAAGATAGTACAACCCATCACGTTCATACACCCCACCAATCATTTTCTTCGTGGGAAGATCCTGAAACCCACAAGATGAAGGAGAAAACTTTATGAAGCCGTTTAAAGATCTCGTGAAGATCCTGCAAGTGATCACGGTCCTTCTTGGCAGTAGCCATGAGTAGTTGTTGAGGTGGAGAAAGCAAAGGATAGATAATAACAGTAGAGTGTCAAAAGAAACTTTGTTGTATAAAAAAATTATTTTAACTCACAACAATCATGATGATTGTCGAAGGGGATGAAGAGTAGAGGGTCTGGAAGTGCATTGTTGATGGGGGCAGCGATGATTTGATCTGAACTATCATCCTGATCTGTGCGATGTCGTCTAGATTTTGTGATGTTGGAGGTGGTTAACTGTAGAGGAGGCTACTGTTCACGAGATGATTTCGAAGTTACTGTTCGGGCGATGAACAATGCTGATGTTAATGTTTGCGTGATGAACAGTATCAGAGTGAGAGAGGTTAGGAGTTGACTGGGGTTAAGTCTGGAGAGATGGATGAGGATTGTTTGAGGAGGAGAGATGGAAATTAGGGTTTGAGGAGGATTAGGATTTGAGGAGGGGATTAGGGTTTCAAGAGGGAATGAGGGAGTTAGGATTTTCATAACATGCTCTGATACCATGTTATTGTGGGAAAAGTGACTTGATTCCATTGTGGATCAGTCCTCTTTATTATATAGATAGATAAATAGTTCAAGATTACAAGTGTACCTAATGTGGGACTAAAAACACTTAATAAAGAAAATAGGCACCAAAAGTACTCTCTACTCTAATAGACACATTGTGGGGTAACTGATTTTTGCATCAATCAATCAGTGATAAAATAGGCATGCAATAAAATGCATACTGGGTCTTTGAAACAGTTCTAGTCATCTATTATTAAATCAGTTTATTTTTAACGAGAAGATCTAGATCTCAAGTCTATCTTATTCCAATACGACTTCATCCGGTTACTTTTTGCTGTTATAGGTGAAATATCTTTGTTATGGTTTGGATCTTGTAATACTTAACAAACTTCACATATATAAGAAAGGGTTTAATTATCATGAAACCTCAAGTTTGGCCACTTATTAAGAAACCACATATCTTCATCCTTTTATTACAAAATTCCTGTCTTTAAAAAACTGTAAGTTCATTTAGAACAGCATGTACTAGTCCAATGCATATTTATATTCCAAATCTGCCCTCTGTTTCATATTTAACATTTTCTGCTCTCTCTCACTTTCCCTTCATGATGAAAATATGCTGCAGTTTTCCTCCATGATAAAACTCAATTATGTGTATCATCCTGCAATTATCAATCTAAATTAATTACAATATGCTCTTGCTGGATATAGTTAAGATTTACGATAATGCAAATCTACGCTGGTTATATTCATTGAAACATTTCATTTAGCATGTATTTTGCATGACTAACATAAGTTATTTTCTTTGAGAACAACACCTCAACGGCACCTCATCACAATAGAAAGCTCCCATAAATAACAAAGAAAGCATGAAAGTTTCAGAAATGAGCAAATTACCCCAAATAGAAACTAAAACCAAAGGGTCTAGCATTACTTTGAGTAAGAAGAAAAGCCTTGTTGAGGGGTATTTGAGAGAAAAAAAATAAGAGTGTGCCTTGCATATACTGTTTGAAATGGAACTTAACAGTTTATTTAACGAAGGGGGTTTTGCAATAACAATTAAAAGATAACGGTGGGGAGTTTATCAACAAGTTGTCAAACTTGGAGTCATGATAATTATCCTGTAAAAAATTAAGAGCATGGAAGTTTGTATCCTCGCGTATAGAATATTATCCTCAGAATTTTATTGTTCTATCTATGTCAGAAATTTATGTTCATTTTTTTATTATTTAATTAGAATGGAGTTTGAGTTCTTGCCAGACACTGTCATAATTTCAGTATTATCCAAAGCCTTTTCAAAGAAGAGTTTCCTGTAGAACATCTAAGTTGTTGAAACGAGCACATCATCCTCCGGACATTAGAAAACAACTTAAAGTCTATAAATTGCCAGAGAATAATCATAATTTACGATCAGCTGTCTAACCTGTTACGCGTACTGTAAATTGGTGCAAAATTCTGTGGCAAGGCATTTAGTGAAAGCGGGCCCTTACTAGGAATGACAGATCACAAAACGGGTTAATTGGTAGAGAAATTTAACTCTCTTATCATATGGTTTTAGGCCATTACTCATGGTTGTAGCATGTTATGTCTGCACATGATTTACTTAATTAAGCTTTGTTTGTACTTCACGTGAAGCGTTTCGGGTTTTTGATGTTTTTATCTGCGCACCAGTTTTCACTTTATTTCTTCCTCTATTTGTCCTTTTACTTTGTATTCCTGGAGAGCAACGTGTGTTGTAATTCTTTGGAAATTGTATTAAGTAGTAAATATGATAATATTCCTATAATTTTCCAGGTTCAGACCAGAACTTTAGGAAGTAAACCAGCTGCCGAGTTATTGGACCAATTGAAACCACATTATTGGTTTTCTGCTCATCTTCACTGTAGATTTCCTGCTATCGTCCAACATGGGGAGGACGGACCAGTCACCAAATTTCTTGCACTTGATAAGTGCCTTCCAGGACGTCGATTTCTCCAGGTAATTGGCGTTTATATGCACTCTTTTAAGTAACAAAGTGTAAGCCCATGCAACTTATTTTGTCCGAAGCATGCTGTATTACTTTATATGTAGGTTGTTGAAATTGAATCAGATCCAGGACCTCATGAGATTCAGTATGATGAAGAGTGGCTTGCAATAACACGAAAATTTAATAGTATCTTCCCTTCAAGTAGGAGATCTGTATATCTGGGGTAGGCACTACTATTTTGTTTCAAGATTTACCTTTTATTTTTCACCAGAAGTTGTTAATTTAAAAATTTTCTGTAAAATGCAGCAGTAGGCAGCTTGACAATGAAGATCACCTTCAGTGGGTGAGGAATAAGTTAAATGCCAGAGGGAAAAAACCTTTTGATTTTGTTCAAACAGTCCCATCTTTTGATCCATCGCAGCCATTCTCCAGTGATTCAGTATTGGGTAATCTTGAACGTTCTGTGTCCTATTTGTTATGTTCCAGAATAGTTAAGATTTTGATATTGGATGGATGCTAGGCTTTTTAGGATTAAGTTTAAGTTGCTACTAGTGTTTGATACCATCTTATGACTATTAATTTACAGCTACATCCACTAATGCACCATCTTATGATTATTAATTTACAGCTACATCCACTAATGCTATTAAACTATTATTGCTAAGTTGTTCGATGATGTTGTTTTCAAGATATCCACTAGTTTTTTGTGATGTATAAGTGCATATGAATGCGAAACGCTTGAGTGAATAAATAATAAACAGTAGGTTTGTGACATGGACATTGTCACTTTGTAGTTCAGTCTTCTGTTAGTTTGCACCATCTTTGTTCATGCCTTACATCAGCTTGACAAGCATCAAACATGCATGCTCTTCTTTTTCCTTGTAATTTTTCTACCCTAATTTATTGATATCAATTCTATCATTGCTGTAGATCTTATTGGCCCAAAGCACAATACTGGTTTTTCATTAATTTGTCGTTAATGGTCATCTTCTCTGATTGATTTGACTGTGGAAGCTGTAGCAAAGAGTATTAGGTGAAGACAGAGGTATCCTTTCTGCGAATTGTTATTTCTCACGGAGAGTTTGCAATTATGCACCAAAAAAAAAAAAAAAAAAAAGAAAGGAGGAGAGTTCTGTAGTTTCTCTCCTGCCTTGGACAGGGTGTACGTGCCAATTGCAATTTTGTTAAGTTGTGGACTAGTTTTTACTTGATTATTTACCTTTATCAAGTTGTGTTTTTATATATTCTCTATATGGCCTCTAAAGCAATTAACTTTTGATGTACTGCCCATCTTAACTATTGTAAAGATTACAAGCTATATGTTCGTAGTTTATTTTAATCAATTTTTTGCCTATTTTACAGGCCATCATCGGAACCCACAGACAGAGGCTTTGCTGCAGTTTCTGGAGCTGCCATATGTGCTGGATACTGAGGCAGAAGCCAACACACCAACACAGAGTAACAAATATATGAATTCTGCAGGTCTCCAAAAATCATTTCTTGTTATTTTTTGGCCAACGTCATGTACTATGCTTTATTTTTTGGTCATATCAAGCATAAAATGAAAGGATACAAGGAAAACATACATTCAATTGCATAAAAAATCTGAAGAAAGGTAAAAGAGCATAATTCCACCTATTGCATAGTATAAACTATGAATACTAATTCATCAGTCATTACCCTGTTCTGGAATTGACCTGTCACGCCTTGGGCCTGCGAGCTCGTTGGCACGCTATAAGTCGTTGGACCCATTGAATGCAACTCGTTGTTTGGCTTGATCCCCTGCCAAAAAGTGCTAACGCTAGTTGCATTTGACTCCTTGGGACTTACCTTATAAACCCTCTATAATTCTTCTCATTTTCCCATGTGGGATTGAAGTTGGGGAATCATAATCAACCCACCTTAAATAGGCGACGTCCTCGTCGCAGTATGGCAATTGGCCCGTCACAGGATCACCACCAAGCGATGTGCATTCTAGAGGTGGCTCCTTCGGATTTTAGAGGTGGCTCTCACCGCACTCACGCGGTGTGACATCATAGCTTAGTTCCGCACTTTTGTCTAGCTAATTGCTCTGATACCGTTTGTCGCGCTCCGGGCTAGATGGCGTGCGCTAAGCCATGAGACCCACTGAATGCAACTCGTTGTTTGGCTTGATCCCATGCCAAAAAGTGCTAGCACTAGTTGCATTAGACTCCTTAGGAGTTACCTTATGAACCCTCTCCAACTCTCCTCATTTTCCTACGTGGGACTAAACTTTGGGCATCACATACTTGTAGTTTATCTCAAAAGTAAAACTAAATGATGTGCATTTTCTGAAGCATTATTCATTGCGTTGCTTGTATTATATTACAATGTAGATTTGGATGACTTCCCTGTAGCTGCTATCCTTATTTCTCCATCTCTATCTTCTTCCAACTGTAAGGGAGTTTAGGAGGGTACAATGTTTCAGTGAGATAAACTTCATGACCATAAGATAGGTCTTTTTGCACCAGCCAACTGCCCTTTGAGGTCCTATTATTTGGACTTTTCTTGCAAAACTTTTTTCCAGGAGTTTGGATGCACCTCAGAGGTGCCCATCTTGATTGACAGTGAGCTTATAAAGGTCTGGTAGATTCTTTTGTCGGGAGTTCTTGACTTACCATTGGTGGCTCTATTTTATTGGAGGAGTCTTTGGTGGACATTGATACTTGATGCATTATTTCCTATAGTCATTGTTTGCATTATTTTCTATTATGTTTGTCTTATTTTCTATTAAAAGAACAAAAACAGAATACATGGAATGCTTATTTAGTAAAACTAAAAAGAAAAAAGAGTCTTATGTTACATATTGATTGATAAGAAATACCTAAAAGTAACCCCTTTCGTTATTTGGAATCAATCATTCGTAATGATGGTGAGATTGAGGATTATGTTGTTTATAGAATCTATCACGATGGTCAAAATGGAGGAGTGCTTCGGTAGTCTTATGTGAGATATGGGTGCAGGTACTAGTGCGGAGGCAGCCGATTTGTCAAAGGTAGGTTAAGGGGACACAGCTATATATTTCTAATTTACATTACATCAAATGTTAAATTAAAATACCTATGTAACATTTGTATTTTCTTCTATTATCTGTAACAGCTAAGAATTAAGTCAAATCCAAACAAAAGAATTAAGATCTTTTGTCGTCGTCGAGCAATTGGGAAAGGAGACCTTCATTTCTTTTATGAGTTTGAAGAAGATGAAGTGGGAATGGAGAAGAAAAGATAGAATCAAGTTTAGTTTTGATCGTAAGGGGTACTATGGGTGTCTTTCAACTCTTTAGAGGGTGTTTGGATAGGCTTATTTTTTGAAGCTTATAAGTTATATTGACTTTTAGTTGCTTTTAGCTTTTATGATAAAAACACTGTAAAACTTGTTTGGGTAGAATTGTAATTTGTTTGGTTAAACCTAACTTATACAAGTGAGCTTATAAGTTAGTTTTTTAGAAGCTGTGGTACACTAGCTTTTGAAAATGGCACTTATAGGCTAACTTATTTGTTACTTTACCAAACGGGTAGAAAAGAAAAAGCTAGCTTAACAGCTAGTTTGACTAAAAAAGAAGCCTCCCCAAACACCCTGAGTGATGGATTTCGGTTTTCAGGTTCAAAACTCTATTGGTTTTGAACCTAATATACCAAAGAAACCAATTTACGGTTATAAGTAATAGGAAAATTGGATTTTGCTTTGAATCACTTCAATCACGTGTCCATCGCATGTCTACGGTGGATCTGTGTCCAACACATGTCGGACACGTATATGGAACCCAAAACGAAGTGTTCGGGTAACCTAGGCTTTTACCAACCCGTCAATAGTTAGACAAAGAGGATATGGGTAACCCGAGTGTTAAGTGGGCCAGGCCAAGAATGGGTCAAGGAGGTCCTTAAACCCAACAATGACATATGATGGTCAATGCAGGGTCAAATCAATCCGTACATGCTCTAACTAGTCTGATTGCATTCCCAGTAGCCATCTAATCCTTATGTTATAATAAATTTGGTTTTTACCTCATATTTCTTCTCTATATGTAGGATTAGCATTTTCTTGGATATTTTAGGTAATGGAAGCTTTGAAATTACTTTATGTGATGGTAAGAAGTCCTGTAGCTCATTATGCATGTTCTATCGATTTCTTTGTAAAGTTTAGGATGATGCAAGCTATAGAATCACTATGTTGCAGTCAGAGCTGGCTAAAACAAACTTTCAAGTAAATGGGACATTTTTTCACCTGATCATATTATTTACACTAAAAGAACAATAAAAGAATTTCTTTCCACTTCTCTTTTGAAATGTAATTCCAAGCCTGAAAATCTTGCATCTCTGGTCAAATATTTGGGATAAAGGATGTTGGAGAACTATTTGATTAAAAAAATGATGCAATCTGAATGAAAGCATTTTCTGAAAGGACAAAAGTTGCATGTATGTTGTTTCTATATTCACTTCCTTTATCTGGAAAATATTGACCTCAACATATGATTTTATACAATCTAAACATGTGCTGTGTATTGCATGCTTAAGGAATGTATTTTCAATTTTCTTTGTAAATTCTGTTGATATATTTTTTTAAGTTCGAGCAATTTTTTTAAAAAAAAAGTTGCCTGGTAATTTGACAGATTCCAATCAGCCATCCTTTGATAATGACGACGATGATGATGCTGGCTTTGATGATGTTGATGAGCTAGAAGAATTTGCAGGGGTTGGAAATGAAGATGCTAGTGCTTGCTAGCTCATATGCATGTGACTACTTTGGTGTACCTCTGCAGTGTTCTTTGCTTGTACTCTTGTAGATTTAGAATTTTCAGGTCAAAATTGGCAATGTACTGTAAATTTATAATTTTCAGTACAAAGTAAGGTATTTTTGTTTTTGGGGGTGGGGGAGCTATTTTGTGCTGAAGTTGTTGCTTGTATGAGCTAGTTGATCAGTATGTACATCACCGCTTGCTTACTTGAGCTTAGGGGGGTAAATGAACTAAATAATTAACAAATAGTTTGATAATTTTTCGAGTAACTATTCGATGATATTTGATTCGATAGTTTATTTACTATTAAACAAATATTTTTTATTATTCGAGTTTACTAATGAGTAGAATTTAACCATATGTATATTCGATTTGTTTGTCTATTAAATATTCGTTTAAATTTTGTTCACTTATTATATGTGTTATTGCACATATGATGTCATATTTTTAACTACTTATCATTTCTATTTAAGTTTTATGGACTAATTTTAACTTAAATAATTTTAAATTTGTTTTCTAATGAAGATTTTAATTTTAATAAATATAAATAATATATTATAAAGGAATAATTTTTATTTATGAATTTAAATACTTTTCGAAAATCAATTTGTTTAGTGGAATAAATATACTTTGATATTCAATAAGTATTCATGATTATTCATGAATATTTATTAAATACCAAGTATTTGAGTTCGAGTTTGAAAAACTCCATATATGAATATTAGGGTCCATATTCGAATTTTAAAGGAGATACAAATACAAATATCTTAGCATTCAATTTGATTTGATTGTTTACCAACCAGGTTGATTGTGTATTAAACAAAATAAGGGCTATTGAAGCTTTTTAACACGTCAAAAGAACAGTGGAGCAGTATACAGGGCGCCCGGAACGGGGAGTTAAAGTAATCAAGCAAACCCTTATCACTTAATAATTCGTACAACTTATTTGCGGAACAACATGAGAACCTCCCATTGCGTTTCTCTGTGAACGTATCAATCAAGAATCCTTAAGCTTGCAAGTGATAGGGACCTTGCGCACAAAATCTTCACGCCTTTTATTGAGAGTATACAGGGAACCTATTAGGAGTGACTGAACTTTATGATTGTATTTAACCTATAAATGTACTTTCAGTATGACAGTTAAATATTGCAAACATCCAGTAAATATCCAACCCTTCCCTCCGCCTTTCCATAGGTCAGATACAACATCCCAACTCTCGCATAAAGTTAGCACTATGATACACTCTCAATTTTCAGCCTTTACTCAAGCATCATTTTTCATCAGCCCCAAAAAATTGCTTCCATCAACAACCAACAATTCCTGCATCGCATCTCCTTCACTGATCCAGATCAACCTTTAACCGCAGATTCCACGACCCCCCTTCCCGTTTCTGCCAGCTGGGTTTCTCCATCTCCATGATATTCTTTTTTCACCTGTGAAGAATTAATTTAAAAAAAAAAAAAAGAAGCAGATAGAATATTTATACAGAAGCTCTTGCATGCACATTGACGGCTCAATTCTACATTTCAAACATCTAAAGAGACGAAGTGATTTTTAAAAAAAAACATATCACAACTTTATACTGCAGAAACAGCAGCAGCTTACCAGTAGCAAGCATCTGCCAATGATTTGAATGCAGATCGAGGCAAAGCTGCAAGTTGGCGTCCAGCGTGCCATCTGCCTCAAACTGAACTTCACCTTTTGATCACGTATACCTGTGTATAATTCTCACATTATTACACGTCATTCATTACATGGTAGAGGACTCCCCCTAAATACAATGCTCCACTTGCCCCTGCATCAGGCTAAACTATTACAAATCCTGTATACATGAATAAGTTCAAAGCTATCTCACAACACCATCAGGAAGAAGGTGAACACCAGCATAAATAGAATTCCAATTCCCATTTCATGGGGTTTCAAGGCATATATCCAGCAATGAGGAGACATCCGTTGATTTCACAATAAAAAATAAATTTTATTCCCGTCTTCTCAATCAGCTACTTGTCCATTTCCGCTTCCGAGGAGGGCGCTCAGGCTTGACTTCTGTATCAGCCGTAAATTCATTCTGGTTTAGTTGTGTATCATTCTCTGGTCTTTCGCTGCTCAAAGAAGCCACATCCTTATCACCCGGCATAGGAAGCTTAAATCGCTCGCTTCGCCTCTTAAGCTTCTCCACAGTGTCCAGGTGTTGATCTAAATCATCCCCAGACTTGTCATCATTACCTTCGCTTATTGGCAATTCATCAACTGGCACTATGTCACTAGCAGTGCCTTTCTCGACCTCTTTCGTTATGGAGGAAGAAGACAACTGTACATTGTTCGTAGCGCTGAAATCTCTCTCTTTGGGACTGGCCCAGCGCTCAATTTTGGAACGACCCCTTTTTGACTCATGTTGGCTCTCATCATCTGAAGCAAGACCTCCCCCTTGTTCATTTATGCCTTTCGAGCTATTCTGAAATATGTTTAATCACTCAGTCAATAATTCTATAGAAAAATTCATTTATCTAACCATAGTTTGCTTGTGGCAAGAATTTTTACTTATGGCCAAATCGTGAAGACATTCACATAAAAATTCATATATCTGGATTTATACTAGAACTGCAAAGCATTCATTTCAACCTACAAAGTAGCCTGCTTCTTGTTCCCTAAATAATTGTAGTCTGTAGGAGGAATCATAATAAATGTCTTGATCAGTCATCCGCCCAGATTAATATAAGATTGCATCACTAATTCACTACACGCATTAGGAGGTTGACATTCACAGAAATAAATAGTCCAGGAAATCATCAAATTAATGGCCAATGGGCATAGGAACCTATCGAAAAAAGATAGATATTCTAGACATAACTTATGGGGATAATGAAAGATACGTTGTTCAATTAATTACAGGTTATAAACAATTCCTAGAATAACATGATACAATTAAATCACTGTGACACGTAACGCCTAACATGAACAAATTACAAAAAAAGGCATTTGTTAGCAAAGACATAGAATCCGCTTTACAGGTGTCAGAGTATCTATATAATATCTGAGATGTCAGAGTATCTACATAATATCTGAAGGGTTGCAAGATACCCAAGCACCTTAAATGATACCTACTCAAGTCAAAAATCGAAAGAAAAAAAAAACTCAAGTTCAACCATTATTAGTACCTTGTCATGATGAGCACTTTGGTCTTCATGCTTCCTCTTACCAAGTACTGTAGGATTTTGCATGCTACCTTCCGTATCCTTGTGCTTCTCCCTTGATATCTGCAGTTTATCAGAAGAACTAGGACAATGACTGTAAGAACTTAAGCTTCTCTCCTCATTATGGTGCTTCTCACGAACAGGTACATCTTCAGGTCCATTGCTTTGTGAATCATGTTCTTCCTCAGCTTGATCTTCTCTCTTTGATCGCTCAGCATGCTGCCTTCTATCTTTATGCTGATACTCCTTGTCAGATGCCAAAAGTTTAGAACTACCCGTATTCCTTCCACACCTACTTAATGCCTTGTTTTCTATAGCCCGCCCACTACTAGAAATACCCCGACCTTCCTCTCTTTCTCGATGCAAGGAATCTACATGAGAGTGTTTAAGTTGCTGCCTATCTTGTTTCTCTCTTTGGCGGCGGCTTTCTTCTTTGCCCTTGGAAGAATGGCGATCCTCAGCTTTGTTTCTCCTTTGGGTACCATCTTCCCTCCTCTGCTCAGGTTTACCATCTTTCTCCCTTTTCCGCCGGCTTGAATCCTCCCTGGCCCTGTAACCATTAAAGGAATCTTCCTTTTCAGTTCTTTCTCTCCTCAAATATTGACGATCATCTAAATTGTCTCTACGATTCACAACATCATCATTTTCCCTCAGCCTTAAACCTCCTCTATTATGCCCCCTCCAATCTCCATCATCCAACCTTCTCGTAAAGTGGGTATCATTATCTTTGTTGATCCTGTCACTAACCCTAACTTTATTTCTATTCCTTGACCCGGCTTCCTCAGTATATTCCCATCTTATGTCTTTATTTTCTATCCTTCTTCTGTGTGTGTCTTCTTCCCTCCTCTGCCAAAAAGAACCGCCCACCTCTCGGGGTCTCTCAAAGCCTTCACTCCTATCGCGAATAGGATGTACAGCATAAGGATCCCAATCTATATGTGAATAAGAATTATACATAGCTCCCCGTCCTCCCAAATCCATGGGCCTCCTGCCCATCTCATGCCTACCTTCTCTTCCATAATCATCTCTCTGATAGAACGGGTATTCCTCTTCTTCATGGTGCCTTCTCATATCACCATCTCTCTTTGATTTTCCACCTTGTATTTCTTCATCAGCTATTCGGCGTTGCTTTTGATTGATACTTCCATATTTTGCTCTACTGTTGTCACTCCGTGTGACCCTTAAATCATCATCAGCAGCAGCATGGTCTTCAACTGCAGTTTGATCAACTCGAGAGCTTCGTTTTTGCTTCTTGGAAGAATGACTGATGTTATCCTCACCAAGAGTTTCGCCTGAAATTTGAACGTCTGAAGTTTCCTCCTCTTCTACTTCGATGCTATCACCTAAAGCAAGCATGTCATCATGTTCAGCATCCTTCTGTTCTATGCTCGGATCCCCAGCTGTGTCGGCTGCCATTGCAAGTGAAAATTTAGGAGTTTGGTCAGCTTCCATGCTACTGGTTGGCCTTTCTTTGTGGTGTTTATCATGTTTCTTATTTTGAGCACTTTGAATAGGGATGCTGTCAGTAGAACGGTCGCCACTTGCACTAGAGTGTCTTCCATGTGAGGGTCCTTCTGCCAACCTAAAGTTGCAGATAGTACAACTTCATTCAGTATTTATCAACAAGCATCATATACGAATTGTTAAAGGATCATAGCAAATCATGTTTATCAACAAGCATCAGTAAGCTTCATTGCAGATTTTCCAGCACAGAGTTATCTGGGTCAGTATGTGACTATGCAAATGAAAAGAAAATGACAAAAAGTAACTGTTACAGAACTTGAATAGCAGGTAGCAGTTGATAAGAATAGGTTGTTCGCATAAGTTCTTTTCAAGTAGTCAATAACTGCTTTAGCAATTGGAGCGCTAGTATTAATTATAACATTGTAATATAATTGATTCAATATACTCAGGATTTTAATCAATTGTGTGAATGATAAACCTAAAGGGGTATAAAATTGATTATATTTTTTGCACTTTAAGTGCATTGAAAAGGTACAAATCTACAAGTTGATAAGCTATGTTACATGGATTCTTCTATCATGAAGCTGTACCCATACCCAACACATAATCTCGATGGTTATTCAGACATGGTCAATTGTATGTTATATGTTTTAATTTAAAATACTTGTCAAACACTTCTTGGACGTACATCTTACACTTCACAATGCTCACATCCATTTCTCGGAACTCGCTAGACATAGGTCGGGTTTGTTTCAGCATAATACGGTCGATTGGGTGTCTAGTTTAAATACGAGTAGCTTCCAATTTATAATAATCAACATAATAAAAGAAACTTAAAAACATGATAGGAATTTTAATTCTAGAAACACATGAATAGAAAAACAATAATGATCTCATGTAACTTAGTTGATAAGTAAATAGCGATGACCTGACTTGTATGAAAACAGAAGAGTTCCACACAAGATAGTCCAATCAAATCACGTTACTATTATGGGCTAAGTTATTATATATACCAGACCCGCTAGAAAAACTGAGTAAAAAATAAAGTGCAGCGATTTGATGTGGTCAGGAGTACAGCAAGAAAGGAAAAGGAAGAGAGAACAAATAAGAGAGAAGTGGTTATTGCCTTTAAGTTTCTTCCTCAATTTGTAACTTACATGATATAAGGTTACCACTGGTCAAAGATACCTAAGAAGGTAAAACAGTAAGAAGAAAATAGTTATTTCCATACTGCTCAAGAAAGAACATGAAGAAATAAGTTTACGGAACATATTTATATACGCAAATTAAAGAAAACCTCAGTTACGAGTTGTCGATTTGGGATTATCAAGGAAATTCCCTCGTTCATAAGAGTATTATTTATAAACACAATTTCTGCTTAACAATATAACTCTTAGATTAATGATTTATATAAAATATTAGGAGTGAAGTTGCTGATAGTAGTTAAAATGATAAAACTTAAGGAAAAAAACCTGTATAGATTGTCTATGACAGCCTGTTACTATAAAACTACGAATAATTAACGTTATACCATGGTTTAAAAATGACCAAAAATTCTGGAGATTTAAGAAAACTACCGAGACTAAAATTATAAATTGCAAACTATTGAAAGATGCTTTTAACTGCACCACGACCAAGAAGTCTAGGGATTTCGGAGCTTAATCATCCAATCTGCTACAAATTATCTGTATACATATCGATGATATGGTTTGCCATTAGGATCTCAGGAGAATAGATCTTAGGAATTGCAACTTTAAATTGTTGAGTGGTTGTAATTGGTAATAGCGGATATGTATTCATATGCATGTTTGGCCAGCAGGTTTACGATGCACGAGACTTTTCCATACATTATTTTGAAATTAAAAAACGTTTTTTCATTTGTATATCCTTCAAAAAAAATTACTTTAAATGTCTTCCCAATCTTCATATCTGTCGATTTATCCACCAATTTATGGACAGGCCAATTATCCTCAAATCCTCATACTTTTTTTTACTTCCGTCAGAAATTTAGCAGAATTGCAGTAGAATATTTACTATCTCTCCTCCTTTGAAAAAAAACCCATGAAACCTATAGTAAGTTTGGACCATACCATAGTGTGAGGCTGTGAGGATTAGCCATTGGAAGATATGGTGTACTACAACATATTTTGTGAGGATTATCCAGAAAGACCCTGACATGCCCACCATTTCTCAGGTTCACCAGAAATAAAATTAATATCACTATACTTATCTTAGGTTAGGCTTCTCTACAAACATACTTGCACATCCAAGATGTTATGTAAGATGATTCAGGATTCTAATAGTTTTCTAGCATGTTTGCCTTCATGAATGATGCTTATACCACTGTTCAGCTCTTCAGCTCACCACAAAAACATTTTCAGATTATAATGAAGACTCGTTGACGGAGTAGAGTGTATTGACTTTTTTTTAACTTCCTGTTTCGTTTAGATTTATGAAGCTAGTACTTTATCTAGATGCTTAAGAAGACGATACCACAGCTAGAGTATTGTTTTATTTATTATTCTCGAAAGAATCAAGATGTTTCTTTTCCTGCGACTTGCACTTCTTTTTTTTTTTTTGGCAGTTATGGAGAATTTTTAATGTCAAATGATGCTCAAATTTTGCTAAACTATATTGTTTGGTCATATTTTTTTATCAATAAGTTTTTTGGAGGTAGGAATTTTGTCTCTCTAAAATATAAAACATAAAAGCTACAGTGATATACTCTTCGCTACAGTGATATAATCATTAGAAGATTGTGACTGCTACCATGTAATGTGTTTTATGTTTTTTGGGGCGACACATCAACTATATTCAAGAGAAATTGACGGTTCTAGTATCAAGTTGCTACTAGTTTATAATGAAATATGATACACATCATAATAAAGGACCAATATCAGAAGTTGGTGTCTGCTAATGGACTAAGTAAATATGTCCAATACCAAATCAGTATGTGTTCTTGTTTTATATAATTTTGGAAACAAATGTGGATAGTCGGTATTTCTAACTATCATTCAAAATAGGAAAACAAATATGGATAGACTTGAACTATACAAAAGATCTACATAAACATCCTAAAAAAATCACACCCTACTGCATATGAGTTAACTCTATCCAACACAATATTATATAATCTCTGAGTAATCTCAAACCAAATACGTCAGATCTCTATAAACGTCTTACTTTAATGCAAGAAAGGATTAAATTAAAAGCCCGACCCAAGTGTGACCCACTTTTCCTCTCCAACATATCAGACCTAATCAGCAATCCCTGCTGAAAAACTCTACTCGCTCCTACCAGATATCCATATAGAAAAAAAACCAGTAAAAACTATACTCACTCCATTACTCCCTAAATATTGTCATGTGACATACAAGAAATGCCACTGCCCTTACCACATGGCTGGTCCAACTGCCCTTACCACAAATTGATTTCACGGAAAATGAGCCTAGAATTATGATGTTTTTTTGTTGATGAGAGCGAGAATATGGTTGTGGGTGGATAACAAAATTATTGAGTGAATCAAATATCCACTCAATGCTGCAAAAAGATGGAAGTTGTCACTTTTCAGCTTATCAAAGAGGTACATCTTAACCATTGTAGGCAAGTCAGAAAGCTAAGAAACGAAGGATCCTAACAATATGTCAGCATAGGTCTTTTTGCTAACAGCACCCAATTGTTTGAAGGACCAAGATATTCAAGACATGTATCTAAGAGTTAGCATGTCTACACTCGTATAAGGGATCTAGATCTGTTCACCGGTCCCTCCAAAAAGAATTTTCTTCTCAGCCATTCCGTTGCAGGATGTAAAAGTGTGCGACGTGCGAATGGGGAGAAGAGATGCCATAATTGGGGTTAGGAATAAGACGACCTTTACAACTTTAATTTTTCTCTTTTTTAATTTATAAGTAATATAAGAGGTGTTCGGCTTTTTATCATTCTGGCGTCGAGCTATTTCCGCAGGGCCTCCCCTTACAGTATCGTCACAACAATAGACCTTGACCACCAAGTTCCAGATGGATTGGCGTGATTCCTCTACACCTAAGACACCAGAATATTGAAGCATGAATGAAGAAATGCATGAGAGAAAAGCAAATAAACTGGGCAACGCAGTGCGTGTGCAGCCATGTGAAGAGTGCTTTTGGTGATGTTTTTAGTTGTATATGTGTCATCCATTAAAACGTACACATCTTAATTTCCTAACGTGGGCTCAATAGTAAAACTATTTGACTTGAATGGGTAAATGCTTACTACAACATATTCGGACAAACTAAGTGGGATGCCCAAGTTTATATTAGATGTGCCAGAGATAGGTCTTCACAAAAAAAGGGAAACAAGGGGAGCATTAAGATATTGATAGATGAGACAAATAAGGAAGAAAAAAAAAGAGAGGTTTTCTGGAGTTTCAGTTTGAGCACTTGAATGTGTGAGAGACCAGGGTGCAAAAAGTGGGAGCAGAAGAAAGAATATGCGAAGCTTTCTGCTTTTCAAGAGAGGCAATGTGTTCAGCTTCCCCAAGTTGTGGATATTTTGTATCTAATCTTTTATTAAGAAAGCTATTTTAAATGTCTCAAATCTCCTTTTCACAGGTAAAATCAGAGCTATGGTAAACCTACAAATAATGCTTTATCCAGTACATGTCACAGTACAAATATTTTAGAAGATTTTTTTTGCAGAAACCACCTTTAAAATAGGGCGAGAATACGTAAACCACCTTTAAAGTCCAATTAATACATAAACCACCTTTAAAGGGGTTTCAGTAAGGCGGTAACAATCAACCATCTTGAACTATTTTCTGGTTAAATTTCAGCTGAAATCCCCAAAATGGCCTTAAAAACTCACCAAAAAAGAGGTCAACTTTACTTGAGAAGACGTGTCACATACCTGGCATGTGTGCTTTTAAGGGTATATTTTGGGGATTTAATAGAAATTTCACCAGAAAAGAAGTCAATGTAGTTGATTGCTATCACTTTGAAGGTGGTTTCTATATTAATTGAACTTTAAATGTGGGTTTTCATATTCTCAACCTATTTTAAAGGGGGTTTTTGTTTAAAAAATCTATTTTAAATGCCAAAAGTAATAAAGAATAAAGATTAGAAGTATACAATTTGCATAACCATATACAACATATGCTACAAAAGTATAGTGACAAACAACAACAAAATAAATACAAATTAATCGACAATCAAAAAAGTGTAGAGGGTGAAAACTGAGAAGGTAGATATCACGGTTAAAGACTTGACAATGACATCAGAGAGAAAACATAAACTAACTGGGTATCATGGATAAGAGATCACAATCGGTGGTGCTGAACTTGAATACACATTTAGCCAGTCACACTTTTTTGTAAATAATTTCACCCACGATAACAATCATATTTTTCTCCAAGGGAATAATCTCATCGTGTGTGTAGAGCAAAGCAAAGCATTAAACATAAGTAACTGGTCATAGTTATGCGATACCTTCCTCCACGATGTGTACCAAAAGATCTAGCAGGACTCATTGGGCTCCGTAATCTAGAACCAGATTTATGGCGAAGAGGTGACTCTGGAGGAAGGGGTATAGAGTTATCTTCAGATTCATTTGGAATCCTTCTTGACCCTCTTTCCCCACAGTGACCACCAAAACCTTGTGGAAAGCGATCATAGCTTTCAGATTCACTGCGTCTATCGCCATCAGCATTATGGACACCTGCAAGCTCTTCTCCCTGTATATCTTTTTCAGGTTTCTCTATTGCACTATCATGAATTATTGAATCTTCTGTGCAACCCTGCAACATAATCTGTGTGCCTAGATATTTTCAGTATGCAACCAATAACAGGCGGCCGAATGCATGAAAGCCACTATCTGCCAGAAGCATGAAAGTCTAAAGTAATGTTTTTCTATAGCGTATGTGATTAGTTTTACCTCTATAACTGCATCTGCATCACGAGCACGTGGTGGCCTGGTGTCTATCGAGGGAAGCCGTTCACCACAGCCAATTTCAACCGGTATTGCTCTACCAGGTGGCTGATACAATATGAACAAATTAAAAATAAACTTGCAACTCATAGCAAGATTGTGAAAAGTAAAAGTCAGCACCCAAGTAAAACATTCTGTAAAATCACATGAAAGTGGAAGAGAGGGACGTAAAGCAAAAAAATATATTACAAGTGATAGGCAAAAGAATACTAAATATTTAAGACGTACAAAATGTGCTTGTATGCATGGGAGACCTCTTCCCTGAACATGCAAATCAGTATGTCCAATATCTAGCTTTCCATGGTTCACATTATCAGCAGAAATATCATGATGACCTGCAGCAGCCGCCAGCTCAGGAGGTAAATCTGGGTCATACTCCTGACAAGAATGAGTATTAGTATTGATGGTTTAAAGAAGAGTATCACTTAAGTGTTTGCAGATCCCTACATGCTCTGATCGCCCACTCTCATACACGCGGATTTTGCTTCGCATGGTAGACTCTAGACGAAGTTGGTCCTGCACATTTAAATGTTAGAAAACGCAAATTAACAAAAACAAAACAGTCTTCTCCTGTCTAGTACATATTGACAATAAGATTGTAACTTGCCAGTTGTTTGCTATATTCTTTCCATTTGTCTTCATCCAAATCAAAATTGAAATAAACTGAAATATCAACTCCAGGATGTCTCCAAGGTTTCTCCTCAAAACTTTCTATGTCAACCTCAAATATTGTCCTGAAAAATATTAAAAACTAGAATTTAGAAAATAAAGTTTATTAGAATAAACTACAATTATATTGAGGGGAATAAAAGCAAGCATATGTTTCTTAAGCAGCTACCATAACAGCCATTTCAAAGTGTTTGAAGACCACTTCACCCCAAATATTAAGCTGAACAGTAGTGGGCTAACAATTATTATCAAACAATCCAACACTTGACACCTACCCTCAGTTGTAACTTCGGGGCACATGAAAAGGTTAACATCATAAATGTGACTTAATTGGAAAGGCAGAATAAATGGAGGTAAATAACCTTTATAAATTGCTAATAGTGACTTCTCAGCACAACCTCCTGGATATATAATTATTTTAGCCAAAAGCTTCAGGTGATAAGCTATGGGCTAATAACTTACATCAAGCAAGCATAACAGTTGAAATTTCGCCCTAAACTTGAATTCATCTAATGATACAAGTGGGCTTTGGCTACATAAAAATTTGTCAATGGCATCAAAGCAATCACAATTATAGTTACTGATACTGGAACAAGAACAACTACCTTTTCATCAATTAAGTTTTACACATTTGTAATGTAAGACATCCAAAACATGCTCAACTAGAAACCTGTTAAGAAATACATTATGAGATATGGTTGAGATATTGAGAGATATGATTGTATATGATTTTATCTCATACCTATTTTGTAATATCCTCCTAACCTCTATTTAAAAGAGATTAAGGTTAGATGAATAATAGCTGGGCCTTTTTTCTATTTCTCTACATTGGTATCAAAGCCTTAGAGAGACCTCTTTCTTCATCGTCCACATTGAGCAACCGAGGGGGTTTTTGCTGAAAACTTCCCCTCGGCGGCCTCGACATCAAATTACTATCCACCTGCTACTATTCAACAAGTACTGTTTATCCATTGACTTACTGTTCGTATGTTACTGTTCACCCATGTGCTGGTACTGTTTATATCCCCGGATATCCCCTAATTACTGCTAGCCGCGGATTACTGTTCACCATCCACTCCGATCAGAGTTGACTCCACTCTCATCTGCCCTCATCGACATGTGCCTTGTTGACCTCATTGATCTTTACTCGAGTCCAAAGTCAACTCCACTTCTTGGATTATTTGTTTGTCAGATTCTTAAAAAACAGATCATTTATTGTTGGATCCTTCAAGGAAGGATCATTTGTTTGTCAAATCCTTAAAGAAAAATTATTTGTTGTTAGATCCTTCAAGGAAGGATCATTTATTGTTGGATCCTAGAAAGGATCATTTGTTGTTAGATCCCTTAAGAATCATTTGATCGGTGGAGACCTAGAAGGGAACAGCTGATTTGAAGACATCCAAGAGAAAAATAAGAATATCAAGACTATTTTGAGTTTGTTTAAGCATTGTCACAGATTCGTGTGCGCGCGCACTTTATTTGTAACAAGCTGGACATCTATGATATACATGCTACAGCTTAAGGAGGAGTATTAAAGAATATATTATGATATATTGTTGAGATATTGAAAGATAATTGGATATGATTTTATCTCATACCTATTTTGTAATATCCTCCCAACCTCTATTTAAGAGAGGTTAGGATTAGATGAATAATATCTGGGCTTTTTTTCTATTTCTCTACAAAACCCAAAGAAAAGCAGGATCCAACTTATCTTTATCCACCCAAGATGATAGTTAAACAAATGAATTTGTGCATACTTTATCACTTTAGACAATTAAACAGCATATCTTACATATTCTTGATGAGTCAAACAATGTAAAGAGACCACACTTACTTGATTAGAAGCACAAATCTTATGCAACTTACTAGAAGCAAAAAAATTGAAAGACATTATCAGTAAGTGATAACAGGATGGGATGTTATAGAGTACTGTACCAGAACAAAAAGAGATATTTCCCATCCTAACTTCCTGAGTCTGATCAATGTTAGACAAAAGCCAAAATTATAAACATATATTGCCATGTTTCGTTAATTTCCCCAGAGAAAACAAATTTTAACTTTTACAAGGGTCGTGCTACGAGTACAGAAACCTTTATTTGATCCACACATGGTTCAGACGTAATCATAGTATTAAAGAAGCAATCAGAATTTTAAAGCTAGTCTTGATAATTAAGAAACATGAGGAGAAAATGAGTGTAGCACAAATGAGAATGTTACCATGAACTTGTGAATATACACAACAAGAATTGAGTGCATTCCTGGGAGGTTAGAGGTTGTTCCAACCTAATATAATGTGGGACGAAATTGATTGAGATGATTTGACCATGTGCAAGTAGACCACAAAATGCACCAATTAGGAAAGATGATAAGATTACAAATAATGTACCCACAAGGTACCCACGAGGATTAGATGTAGGCCTAAGAGAATTTGGTTACAGACAATTAGAAAGGATACAATAGTGTTGTTATTAAACAAGAAGATGGTCCTAAATAAAACTGAATGGAAAATAGGATTTATGTAGCCAACTCCAATATCTTGGGATAAAGGTTTGTTATAGTTGTTATATCAGGACCCTATCAGGTTACTTACTGATTTCGAGCTGGTCATGAATTTTTATCCATTGGGTGTGGAATAGACTTCTAACATGACAAAATTTACAAGTTGGATATGGATCAAACTAAACCGGTCCCACCTTGACCTGATTAATACGAACATACAATGGGCATGTGTACTCTGAAAACCAACCTTAACCTGAATTTGACTAGATTCCTAAGAAGAACTTTTTTTCAAAACCAACTCATTTTACTTTTTATTTTCAAAAACCGACCGAATAAACTTTTATTTATGGATATCGACCCACTTTCCTTATTAACAGGTTAAACATATTTCTAATTAGTCGGGGTTGCCAACCCCAGATAATTAGTAGAGCTTTTTTTCACTCCTAATTAGTCGGGGTTGGCAACCCCGACTAATTAGAAATACACTAATTAGGAAAGTGGGTCGATATCCATAAATAAAAGTTTATTCAGTTGATTTTTTAAAATAAAAAATAAAATGAGTTGGTTTTGAAAAAAAGTCCTAAGAATAATCATTATTCCATCTGTAGCAGTAATAATGTATTGTGCTTATACATTGTATTGCATGTGCATATGTACCCGATATTATAATATTAGGGTAAGCTAAATAATTCGAACATTTTTTCACTAGGAGATATTCATAACTTATAGCACTGCTTTAACCTAATACTTATATGGTACTCGCTTAAATATTTAAACTAAAAATTTTATATGTTATATTTTATACTCAGAAACTTTTGAAAATGTCTAAAACTATTAAATAATTTTGTTTTCATATTAACATTTAGCTTATCATCAAATGTTAAAAACATACATTATATGTATAATAAAATTCAGTATAATTAAATTCACTTTTTACGATACTGGACCAAAACTTGATGAAGAACTGAACCCAACTGCAATCTTATGATCAGGTAGCATATGGCAGGACCCTTTGTATACGGTAAATCTGAACCCCAAAACCAGAGGTTACCAAGAAGCCAACCCAAAGCAAAACCTGACATGAATTTGATGTCTTGTTCATGGGAGTTGGATCACATTTCAAATCCATGGTTTCCTCATGCTGAGATATAAATATAGAAAAATCTGAAATCGATCTAACCCAATACCCACAGGTGGCTGCATAGTATTGACTTGGGGTGTAGTTGCACCCCAAACAATCTATAAATTACACTTTAAGTCTTCTACAAATACGATTTGCCCCCATGGTTTTAAAAATTTTGCACCCCACTTTTAGTTTTCAAGCTATTTGAATTTAGCATTTGTATATTAGTACACCGTTTTCATTCATCCCATTTGAAAATAGTATTCCATTTTCGTTTAGGTAAATAGATATGTATCGTCCTTCCCTCTAAGAAAATTTTTTCTAGATCCACCACTACCAATACCAATTATCTAAAAAATCCATGCAGTATAAGGAAATATGATATATAAGAAAATCAGAGGTATTTATAAGCATTTTGATCTTACTTGTATGAGGGAAGGGTGAAGTCTAATCCACCACCAAAAGCGCGAGAAGAATTGTTCGACCATCCAGGCCTAAAACCAGAATGGAAACTTTTTGGTCCGCCGGGAAAGCCTGTGCTGCCTGCAGGCCTCCAGTCACCTCTCCCACGACCACCAGTAAAACCCATTGCTGGGGGACGAATTTGACCTGGAGGACCAACTGTTGGAGCACCAGGGGCTGCTGTACCAGGTCTTATATACTGCACAAGGGGGAAAAGAAGGGGGGATCACAGAGAGAGATATGAGATCCTATGTCGTTGAATTATTAAAAATGTAGCAATAATCAAAAAAATTATTTCATCTGTATATTTCAAATGAATACATTATAATATCAAATTCACAGCATATGCATGTAAAAGTTTCAACAAGTTAAATATGCTACTAGTACGCAAGCATAGAATTATACTTTTCAGGAAACATACAAGCAACTGATGCCTTCAAAGACAATCAGGATATCAAATCAACAAACATACGAAAAGACATCATTCTCCGAGCTTCCATTGCAGAGACAAAGGAAATTTCAGTTATCTCACAATAACAGATGAATAAAATACTAAGCCATGCATATAAAAGATGTCAGGTCAGGGGGGAAAAGGGCAATTTCAACTTGTTAATAACAGAAACCAGATTTAGTATAATTTACATCAAACGGAATACTGAGTGTACAGGATATAAAAGTAGGCATAATAAGACTTGCAATCCAACAATAGCATGATAATTGTCATAAACATATCAAGAAAATGCATCATCGACCACAGTGACAGTGATATACAATTCTATGGAATCTAAATTAGTTTCTTTTTAGAACATACCTTTATTTCAAGAACTCTCTTTAAAGCAACTATCTAATCTTTAAAATTTTGGATTGTTCTTCATCCGACAAATAAAAGAACAGAAGCAACAAGAAAATAACTATGCTTAGCTTCTAGTCTTCCTTCCCCACCCACCATTACAACGGTCCTTGTTTTGTTGTCAAGCAATATGCTCTCTCTCTTTGGTATGAGACTGTGAGTTAGTCAAAGTTTTTCGAAAATCTTGTTCTACTTCCTCTTTTTTCCTACTTCCTTGTGCAGCCAATTCACAATTTTGAAGAACCTAATAAAGTATGTCCTCCATCCTCAGATAAGTAATCATAATGGGGAGTCCCTAATATGAAGTAAAAAAATTATCCATAAAGCAAATAATTTTGTTTTCTCCGAAATGGGTAGGCTTCCCTCGTGAGAGAGGATGAGAGTCCTCACAGTGATCGACGCCCAAAAGATGAGAAGGAAGACTTAAGCACCCATTACAGGGGGAAAAAGCTCCTCTAAAAACAAAAGGAACCTCCCTCCTCCACCCACAAGTACTAATTGCGCACGCATGGATTTGAATGAGCCTTCAAAAGACACTACTAGCCGTAGTGCATAATGAAATTGATTCATATAGTGCTTGTCTTCTGATATGACAGTCTCATTTTCCACAGTAGAATCTCCCACAAGGGAAAGTCTCATGCTGATTTTGGTGAGCTTACTTGTTAGAGTGATCAGTACAGAGATGAATTTGTAATGTTTTAGTATGAACATATCATGAAATCAACTTGCATGTAAAACAACTAAGAAAGCTATATTGAATATCTACAGAATTTATGACCACTTATAAGCATTTGTGCAAACTTTCAACAAGACAAAGTTGTATGAACTGAAGGAGGTGAACACTGGCACACTACAATCCCAATACTCTTTTGTGAAAAAATGGGCAAGATGGTCTTGTTAGAAAGCAAGAAAGGAAATAATTACAGTATTTCTGCTCTTCACTTTTTTCAATTTAGGGGCTGAAATAATACAAAGGTGATATCACTTGTACATTCAACTTCTTATCAATTATCAACGGGGAAAAAAAATCAAATACTCATTCACCCCAGTTGATACACGAAGATCTAAGAGGTTTCTATAATTTACAAAGAGCAAGCTAACCAAAGTTAACCCGTAAAATCTCCACTAATTACAATCTGGCATCAAAAAGTTCTGACCTTGAACATAGAATTATGCTGAGGATGAAATGCCTGGCTATTATAACCAATCCTTGGTCCAGCAGAGACACTTCCAACAGCTCCATTCGCTATTGCAGCCTCTGAAGCCCCTTTTGTGTCACCATCAGTCGCCAGCTGTAGCTCCCCTTCACCCCAATCCTGCTCGTCCGCCGCCTGATGATGTTCGTTCGTAACAATAACCAAATCCTCTTCCCCGTCTTCGTCATCATTGTCCTCGTTCATCTCATTCCCCATCAGCATGTGCCTGTTATCATTCAACACAATCTGTAGATCGTCGTCGCTATCACTATCCCAATCATCAGCATTAGAAACCCTCAGGCTGCCGTTGCTCGATAAAGGAACAGCAGATAAACCAGGAATTGTTGGTTCTTGATCGAGATCCCCAATCTCCATCTTCTCCTCCACAAAAACCCTAGCTCCCTCATCCTTTCTAACCTCGGCCGTGTCGTTTGCGGCTGATCCAAAAACCCTAGTTCCGCCTCCTTCGGTTGAGGCGCCAGGATCGACCTTTTCTTTGAATTTCGCGACAGAAACCTGATCGTCATCGCTCCAATTGTCAGGAATCAAATCATCGTTGGGACCGTCATCGGCGAACGGAGCTAGGGCATCGAGGGGCTGACCGGGGCTAGGGTTTTTGGTCGAGGTCTGGTCACCGCCGGTGAGCGAGAGGGTGGTTGGAGCTGAGGGGAGAGGAAGGAGGATATCGGAGTAGAGATCGCCGAAATCGTCGTCGTCGTCCATGACGGCAAATTTTTCCTGGACGAGGAGGATAGATGGGAATTATAATAGAGAGAGAAAAACGTCTCGCGGCCGCGTTTTAAAGAGACGAACAGAATCCGGACTGAAATAGGGAGAAACAAAAGTTGCATGAAAGGATTTCCCAAAGGGTTTATTTGGCTAAGGCTATGTACCCCCCAAATCTTCCATATTTATTAACCAAACCACCCCCAAAAAAAACCCCAAATCCTACCGTTTGTTAAGAGGAGAAAATTTTTAAATAGACTTATTTACAAATTTATTTTTAAAAATTAATTCATTTGATACTTAATTACAAATATCGACCCAGTTTTAGTCACGTCAATAACGCTAGCTGAAACTGGGTCGATTTTTAAAAAACGCACTTCACTAATTAGACGGGGTCGGCAACCACGTCTAATTAGAACAAAATTAATATAGACGGGGTTGGCAAAACTGACTATTTTAAACTATACTCAAAATAGACGAGCTTGGCGACCCTGACTATTTTGAATATAACTCCGACTATTGTGAACATAGTTCAAAATAGTTAGGGTTGCCAACCCAATTGTGTATTTTGCTGACAGAAATTTGGCTAAGTATAATGGACGGGGTTGTCAACCCTTTCCATATTACAGACACCACATGCGCAGTTTTCTCTCTTGACAATTCCCTTGTTACACCACATGCCCTCTATAATAAATTTCCATCATAAATAAACAAATATATCAACTCATATAACAAAACAAACATATAATCTCCACTAAATGTAACAACCACACATAATGAAACAAACAACCACTAAGTCACAACGAAACAACAACCTACAGCCTCAATGTACATATAATTCCATAACATAATAAAGCAAGTAAATCAATTGATTGCAGAATTCGATAGAGAATTCAACAGTAGAATTCGATAGTATAATTTCATAACACAGTGAAGCAAGTACACCAACACATTGCAGAAATTTGATTAGAATTCGATAGTAGAATTTGATTACTATCACATACCTCAATGTACATCAGCGTGCAGCGTGCTCGCTCGCTAGAGTTAGCGCGTGCGCTCGAATTGGTAGATTGCAGTTTTTTCCACAATCTATCTAATTCTACTATCACACACTCCAATCAATCCATATTCCATGGATTACTCATTTCTTAGATTTATAAAAGGAATCATTTGCAATTAGTTTGAATCTGTTTCATTAAGAATCTAAAGAGAAATCTCAACATTTTGGTATTATCTAAAAATATACATTTTATATAAAAACTAGCTAGATCTGAGCAAAACCACAAATTAAAATATGTAATTGATAGACAAACAAGATCAAAACAGATGCCCTAAGATATAACAAGAAGAGTTAGAGATGCTTGCCTTGAGAGATATCGGTTGCAAAACCTGAGTTTTCTTCGTTGATTGAGCAAAACTTGCATCTTTAACTAGCTCAAATGATTTTAGATGATAACCAATATGTGGTATTCAAAAAAAGAGGTTGAACACGAAAATAGAAACTTATCTTAGCTTGGATCTAAAACTTGGATGGGTGATGGCCTCCCCCCCCTCCCTCTCTCGATCTCCTTCATCAAAGGGTCTTCTCTCTCAAAACTCATTCTCTCTCTCTCAAACTCACTTTTCACTCTGTGGAGGCTGTCCTAAAATTGAGCTATGGTTTTTAGATGAGAATTATCTCTTCTATTTATAGTCTAGCACATCCATCCTAAATTTCCTAATATTTACGACAATGGCCCTCATGGCTAAACTTGTATTAGTGCTCTAATCTAGCCTCTCTAAATCTTGGGTTGAACCTCTTGTCATCCTAACTCAAGTCTAAAACCATAACGATGGTTTGGTCCAGTGCAGATTCGAGGTAGTTGGTCTTGAAACTTTTGGTCAACTAGATTAAAGGTATCCGTATCCATATAAATACGGGATATGATTTTGGTGGACGTTACACCATATACCCCTTATAAAAAATTTTCATCGTGGAATTCTAACTTCATGACTCTTACAAAGACTTCTCTAGGGTCTACTAAACTCTTCACCATGCTTGTCACTCTCTTACTTTCGTTATCTGGTTGCAACTCTCTACTTATCTAGACACTTTCCTCACATCAAGAGTCTCCAACATACTAAAGAGCTAAAGGGAGGATGCACGTGAAGGGTAGGAAAAGATCCTAAAGCTTCAGGGTCAAAACTGTTAAAGGAAAATGGAAGGAAAAAAAAAGCTAAGCCCATGCGCTGCAAAATGAGGGCACATGCATTTAGATGGTGACATGGTTTGCCACGTGCTAGGAACAAAGAAACATGTTTCAAAGAAGACAGATCCGTTCGGGTGCACGCACTCAAAATGTTGGTGTGTGTGCTCAGACTGCTGAGCGCTCGGGTGTAAATAGTTTTGGGGACTTTCTTTCTCTCCAAAACTGCTAGCACTTGCGTTGTTCTTTTCCTTCTCCAATCATACTCTGGTGATTCAACCCTCATAGCTTCTAAAAACTATCTCAAACTCTTCTCTAGCAATCCTAATCCAATCTTCACTTTCAAAACCTATCATATCAAACCCTAGATCTTCAAAATCCCCAAACTTCTCCTCAAAATCCTAGGCACAAGATCTGAAATTTCTTCGTTCAAATGCTAGTTTTTCACTCCAAAGCTCTTCCCAAAGGTATCTAATGGCTCCTAAAGGAGCGGTTCATCATCTCTCCCCAAGAAGAAGGAGGCATTGGCAGTAAAGAGAGAAGGCGCTGCGGATCTTTTTGGTCAGGGTCAACTTATTGATCATCGGGTGAATGATCATTATAAGAATCTCAAGAAGAGAAATGTGATCCCCGAAAGAATGGTTAATTTTGAGAGCATTAGAAGAGATGACTTCTTGGTAGTGCTCTTGAGGAAAGGGTGTTCGGCGATGTTTTTAAAAAAGCAACCGGTGATCTATGAGGGGGCGGTGTTGTAGTTTTATTGCAACATGATCGTGGTGAACAACATAATCATTCTAAAGGTTGGTTGGGTGAAGGTGGTCTTCCACTGAGGGACTCTCGTGAAGATCTTGGTGGTGTCATTCGAGGGGGTGACTGGTTTGTTCGATTGAGAGGAGGAGGATAAGTAGGTGAAGAACTTAGCCACCTGTGAGGTCATGCATGAGGAGCTTGGTGTGATGAGGTAGGGGATTGTCGAGCTTGAAGCCGCTGGCACACCTTGTGGGGATGGTGGTGGCTCAAAACATCCACCCAAAGAAGGGAAGGATTGGTAAGACTCCCAATCGAAACTTATTAATGATCATCCTCTTGATACAAGGCCACCCGATCAACTTGGTGGACTTCATCTTTGATGGGATACTGGAGGTGTAGATGGGTTCCCGGTGTGTACCGTACAGGAACTTTGTGATGTGGATCATTCGGCAGTTCCATTGCCTGTTAGATGGTCTAACGAAGGTTGTACCATCCTTGTCACCATTGGATAAGAAAGCGGTCAAGTTGATGTCTCTCAAGGATGAAGAGGGATATTAGAGGAAGAAGAGGATACAGATGGGTGGAGACTGAGGAAGACGACAGCAAGGAGGAGAGTGATGACGATGAGGATTGGGATTAGGCATAGGAGAGTGGTGTCGATGTTGCAAGTGCGGAGGCTGGTTCTAGCTCCCAGGAGGGGATGCTGAGCACTGCTGAGATGTGGTAGGCGATCAAGGTAGGGCAATGGAGGGAGGAGGGAGCCACGGTGGAGATTGAGATTCTTCATAGGGAGCTACGAGCATCTATGAGGGAGGTGAGGAGGTGTTGTGCGTCATCCGGTGGCTCACGAAGTTCAAGGGGTGCTTCTGATATGGAAACATGGTGGGCGTCATATCTCTTCTGTTTCCTATATTCATAACTCAGGAGCTAGGGGATTCCTGTCAAGATAAGGACATGGCTGAGGAGGAGGTGGAGGAGATGACATTGAGGCCCGGGGATGGTGCTAGAGGGAGCGGAGGTCATGGTGATAATTGGCCTGCTTAGCCATCTCAAAGCAGTAGGGGGTTATGATTGTGGATACGAGGGAGGATGGCCTGGTGATGAGGGTAGTCACCCTTAGGATGTGATCCTAATAGCTAGAGGTGGTGGCTTATACTAGGTGGAGAGATCTCAGATAGCCGATCTAGGTTTTTGCTTTCTACAGGTGTCGAGCATGTTGCTATTTAGTTTAGGTTATGGATAGGGTCTGGTTGCCTGAGAGTTGAGCTTGCATGCTCAACTAGATTGTGTAGGAAAAGATGTCGTCTGTTAGGTCTAGATGACCTTGATTTTATTTTCAGAAAACTTGTATTGACTTGCCTAAAACTTGTGCGAGGCAAGTCCTTTGATAATTATTAATGAAAAATATGTTCTTTTACCAATTTCACTATGTTGTCTAATAGATATCTATTTTTGAGCTATCTTGTTCGTGATTTTTGCTTTTGTGGACATGGAAATTGTGAACACTTCACGAAATCAAAGATCTGGTATTCACCAGGAATAAAGATAGATAAGATACTAAAACATGGATCAAATGATAACCCTCAACTATGATTAAGCTCAACCTAGTCAACGCACCTAACTAACAAATCACAAATTTGTCCATCACTCTTTCATAACAACTTCAACTTTGACTCTCATCCAATCAATTTCATCAAAAAAATACTGGTATAATCAAATCTCAATTCTTTGATTTAATTCTCATAATTCATCAAATTTAAATCTCACTCTTGCATCCACACTCTTCCTAACATACCTAACTTGGTCATACCTCATTCTATCCCTAGTTAACACCTTGGTTCACTTTCTTAAATATACCCCTTTTGGTCCCACTAAATCTGGAGCACACTACAAAATAAATAGTTCATCTGGTGTGAACAAATAGTAAGACTCAGATAAACATAGAGTCTTGGTCAACTTATTCTATTTGACTTGTTAGGGATTTCAAATCAGCTAAAATCTATCCACTAATCATGACTACGAGCAATGTTTGCTTGTCAAAACTACCTAGGCTTTGATACCATAAATGCCTTGTCACACCCTGTGTCCCAGCTATGGGAATGGGCATGCGACTTAGTCGGTAGTATGTCCATGAGAATCAGGTCAGACGGGTCCTCATACACATACTCAAGCCTCATTTGCAAAACTACTACAAAATAAGGGCAAAATAGTAAGTATGCAGCTGAGGTGGACAAAAATTGAGGGGCCCTGACAACCACACATAAGGGCAAAATTGTAAAACAACCACTTACCAACCCTAGGAAGGTAAAAAACTATCCAACCGCACAATCTAATCCAAACTGATTACTGCTGTCACCTGGAGAAAGAAGGGAGAAAACAAGTCCAGGGGGCATCAGGTAAGCGACCCATAGCAAGTATCAAGCAAGAAAAGAAATGAAGACAAAGACAAGATAGAGAATGTCCCGAAGGATACGCTCATAAAGATCCGACAAGGAGAATATATAAGGGAAGATAAACCAAATAGTGGAAAGATATGCATGTATCCAAGATGCTGAAAACATCTAAAAATAACTGTAAAAGCAACACAGATCAAAACTAGAACAATAGAAACTAAACAACCAAACATGCACGCCTAATAGTCATTACTATCAGAAACTACTCATACAAAACAACTCATCAGATTCTCAACTGGATAGATTCCATGTCATGTACCACTTCCTCGATCCAATCAAGATTTTCGTAATTAGCATCTTATTTGGAAAGACCTTCATTGAGGATATGTGTAAAGGTCACATGGGATCCAACAGTTTCTGGTAGCACCCAAACCTTCCCATACTAACCATCCGGTCTTAAAAGCACTACCATGACTCCACATACATTTGAAGATTCAGCCTTGTAAAATTAAACCTATCAGATTAATTTTTCTTAGTTTATTGTCCATGAAATGTTATGCACTAGTCCTGAGAATCTCTGCTCGTAGAGAACATACTATTATGACACATTATCTTATCTCATAACTCGTGTAAATGGGGAATTTCAAATGAAATTTGGTACTCGCGAAGAGATACCACGGATGCATCATAAAGCCAAATGAATCGATATTCAAACAAGATTAAACAAAAAAATAATTCACCAAATGAGTATACTAACTAGTATTATCTCATCCCATTGGATCTTGACTCGCGCATGAATGAGCCCAAAAGTTGTGGTCCAACATAATCTACTCAACATCCATAGTATACAAGTTTCATCTTTCATGTATAGCAAGATCAGGGGCAACCACCTAAAATCATCTGAGTCTATGATGTAAACTATATCAACACATTCCTAGCATCACAATAAACATGCAAAGCTCACAAAACATGATTCAGACATACGAAAAGCAAATACACACGTTTTTTGGGAAACTATCTTTTAGAGGAGTCCACAAAATCCTAAAAACTTCACAAAACATCAAACTATATGCAAATACCCCTTGCCATGGGTAATCTTTCACTTCAAGGAAGCTATTAAAAATGAAAGAGAAATCAGAAACTCATGATATGTGTATAATTAGAATTCATTAAATTACAGATTGAGCGCATGTGCTTGGTATCTAAACAAGTGCACCCGGTAACACACCACATTAGATAAGTGGCGCGTTGTGATGTGTTGTGAAAGTAGTGTCAAGATTGTAAGTACACGATCAAGTTATAGTATGTTACAATGTCGATCCCACGAGAAAGGTATGTGTGAAATATTCTAAATTGGATTCTAGAGTTGTGTGTGGACAAGTAGAAGCGAAAGTGAAGAGATAGAGAAAGTAGGTGATTATTTACCAAAAAATAGAACAAGAGGGGGAGAAAGAGAGTGGACAAATAAAAGAAAATAAAGAATAACAAGGAGGAAAAATAAAGAAAATAGAAAAAGAAATAAAATTAAGACTGGAAAAATTAACCAAGGAGGAGGAAAAATCAAAACAAGCAAAATATAGAGAAAATCAAGAGAGAAGATAGGAATTTAGAATCAAATCCACTGGTTAATTTCATTTAGGATTATGAACTAATCTATTTTTATCACATTTTACTTTAGATTTATTGAGCATAGACTATTAAACCACCAAAGGAAAACATAACCTATAAAATTATCATCCAAGTAAAATTACCATCCATGAAAAAAAAGATAGTAATTCTAGAATTCATAAGCATAACCTATCAAACTACTTAAGATAATCATAGATTATCAAATTCTTCTTCTATCAATTAGTTCTCTATTTGATTATCCTAAACATGATTATTTTGAGCACAAGAGAGAAATCCACAAACCATAAAAGAAATCAAACTAGTATCATAGAATTCTAGAACTCGTACAAGATTTAGTTTGGAAAATAAAAAAAAATAAAATCTAGACTAGAAGGCATGAAAGAGAGAGATCTAATTATATAAAAAAGAAACTAACTACAAAAATAATAAGAACAAGGAAATAAAGAAATAAACTATAAGCATAAAAGAAAAATAAAAATGAAAGAGTATAAAAGTAAATCTACACTTTAAAAATAAAAATACAAGAAATTAAATTCTATAAAGCATAAAAATAAACAACAAGATAAAAGAGCATGAAATTAAATCAACACTACAAGACATCGAAATAAATCTAATCTACCAATATAAAAATGAAAAGAAAATAAAATCCTAATACATGAATTTCTAAAGTAAGAAAATAAAAGAGGAAAATAAAAACTTACATTGTAAGGGGTTGAACTCTTGAAAGTAAATCTTCATTTTCATCAATAAAGAAGAAGAATAAAATTGAAAAGGATTTTTTTTATTTATTGCAAACTTAAGAAGTTTACAAATTGGAAGACCTAATTAAAGGTCCTCCTGTCCAAAAAGAAGTTTATAAAATTTTCCACACTCTTAAACCCTCACTCTACCCCTCTATTTATAGATAAAAAGAATCTCTCACAACCCTTAGATTTGTCTTGGCCCCCCCAAGCAACCCTCATAACTATAGGATTTGGCTTAAGCCCTAAGTAACCCTTATAATCATAGGATCTCTCAAAATAATCTAGGCCATGGATTCAATAGTTGAGAGATGGGCTTTGTGGGCTTCATTTCTCTTCCATTTAATTCATTTAAAACTCTTAGGCTTCTCTTGAATGCTCTTGGGCTTCTTAGGATTTAGCTCTAACTTCAAATAATTGAATATACATAGTATAAATTCAGATATCTATCATAACTTGCTACTACTGATGAAATGTCTAGAATCTGCTACTTTGGTTGGCTCCATCTAGTTGAGATAGATAATTTTCATATATAATATGTTAAAATCTGCTTTCTGAATTGGGAGATATTGCCTTTTCTTTGCGGTTGACCATCGTGAGCACAAATTTGACTTTGTTTCTTTCCTTATTTAATTTAATTCTCAATTACATGCCAAATTATTAATAATTACTGACCAAAAAAGTGATGATTGATGAGATTTTACTTCTAGACTTAGTTGTGGGTTTTACATTTAGGCATTTTAGGCTTCATTAGAGATCTTTTGGGCTCGAAATAATTTTCCTTTGAGCTCTTATTCAGTGATTTTTTATTACCTACAAATTAAGATAAAATTATTATTATCATATATATATTTATTCAAATAAAATAGATAATGAGAGTATAAAAATGCAATAAATTGTAATGATCACATAGCCTTCTTGAATTGAGTCTCCACCAATCAGGCATGCTCGCTCGCCAGAGTGAGCGCGTGCGCTCGAACTGGCAGATTACAGTTTACCTAGATGTAGTTTACTTCTAGGGGTTGATTAGTTGGCTAGTTCCCTAGATTGAAAATATTGGGATCTGCAGTCATATTCTCAAAGGACAACTTCATTTGACCAGTTCTATATTTATCAGAGCATTAAAGTAGCTAAGAATGGTCTTCCTAAAATGATAGGTATCTGACCCTTGAGATTGGAAACGGGCTGCGTCTCTAAGATTATAAAATCAATAGAAAAAATAAACTCCCTACATTAATCAAAATATCCTCTATCTCTCCCAAAGGGATTTTGATGAATCTATCAGCTAATTGTAAAGTACATCTCATTGGTTTAAGTTCTCCTACACCAAGTTGCTAACAAACTGAATAAGAAAGCAAATTGACACTAGCCCCTACGTCTAAAAATGCCTTATCAATGAAGGTATTTTCTATTACACATGAGATATTACGACAACCATGATCCTTATATTTCAAAGATACAGGCTTTGAGAGCATGTCACTGATATTGGCACCAAAAAAGACTTTCTTCAGAACAGTTATTGTTCTCTTCTTAGTGCACGAATCCTTTAAAAAAATTTCATAAGATGGGATTTGTTGGATGGCATCTAAGAGAGGGGTGTTGACAATGACCTACTTGAAGGTTTCTAAGATCTTCTTAACTTAAGTTTTCCTTAGGCCCAAGTGTATCTGGAAAGAGAGCAATCGGTTTAAACCTATCAAAATTGAGTTCAGTTTCGGTTTTAGGTTCTTGGTCATCAGAAGGAGGTGATTGTTGAACACAGTTATCAGAAGGAGAGAGAGTTTATTCAGGTTTAGGAGTTTGACTCGCGAGCATTCTAACTTGATTATCGACCTATATTCCTGACCGTAGTGAATGAATTGCATTCATTTGAGCTTGGTAAGTTGAACTTGACCTAATATCCTTAGGGTTTGCAACAGGTTGACTTAGAAAATTTTCTTTCTCTCTTTCACTCACGACACTAGCTAGTTGACCAAGTTGGGTTTCTAACCTAGATATGGCTTGAGTGTTGGAATTGAGCATTTGACCTGTTGTTTGCATGAAGGAATTCAAAGTGTTGAATGTTTGAGTCAACATATTGACGGTTTGTGTGGAAGCTTAATCATGGCCTCTAAACCCTTTTCTAGGACACCGAGACATTTCTCATGATTAGAACTCAAATGAATAGGATTTACTACTTGATGATGAGGAGGTTGGGTCAGACAAGGCAAATTTGGTTATTGAAAATTGTTTGGTGAGTTGCATGGAACTGTGTTTCCTCTAGGAAATTGTTGGGTTGAAGTGGGAGTGAAATTTTGATTTCCAGAGAAATTTTCATGATTCCATGCAAAATTTAGATAATTTTTCCTACCAGGATTGTAGGTTGGAGAAAATGAATCATTCACGGGGCACTAGAATGCAACGTTTACTTGTCCTATTGGTTGATTGTTTCCTAAGAGAGGATATTTCTCTAAAACATAGGCTAGAGAAAGACAGTTACGACATCCTGGGGTAGAGATTTGATTGATTTGAGCTACGGCTCGTTCTTTTGTTTCTAAGACTTCTAACCTACACAGGATTGTAGCCATCTTTGCTTTAGAGGCTATGTTTGACTCTAGGGAAAGACCGCTAGATTTGATTGGGGGAACTGATGAAACTCTTCCATCAGAGTGTTCCCATTGCATGGTTCTTTCAGATAAACTCTCTAGGAATTCCTAAGCTTCATCGGTGTTTTTCTTCGTGAAATCCCCTTGACACATCGATTCTAAGGAAGTCTTTAAAGAATAATCCAATCATTCATAGATGATTTAACATAATCGCCACTTTTCTAGACCATGGTGAGGACATTGGATAAGAAGGTTCATAAACCTATCAAAATACTTTCAAAATAGCTCCCTTCGGACTATCTTGAAATTTTAAATGCCATTTCTAAGCTTAACCGTCTTATGGATTGGGAAAAGTTTTTTCAGAAAATGGTAACAAATTTATTCTAAGTTGAGATAGAATTTGTAGGTATGCTATATAGTCATTTATTGGCTTTATCCTTAAGAACAAATGAGATAACATTTATTGGTTTTATCCTTAAGAACAAATGAGATAAATATAAGATTAATTACATCCTAAGATAGTTCCCTAATCTTAATCATAAGACAAACTTTCTCAAACTTGGAGATAAAAATATAAGCGTCTTCAGATGCATTTCCTAAGAATTTCGAAAGTGTGTTTATGAAGTGCGGTCTAAGCTCAAAATTAGCTCCATTAACATCAGGTAATCTAATGCAAGATGGGATGCATTCCTAGTAGGATAAGACATATCTTAAAGATCGGATGGATTAGGATTAGTTATTTCTTTGATTTTAAAAATTGGTTCAATACGGATTAATCAATTGGTATTATCCCTACTCCAAACTCGCATGCAGTAAGACCATTTTTTTGAAATTTTTTTAAAGAAAAACTAAAAGACCTAAAAGATTAATGAGAGAGGAGAAGAATGATAAAAAGAAAAATCTAACTAAAACAAATCAAGAGAAACTGCTTTGAAATAATTATCCTTAATTCTAGGGTTAGGCCTAGACTCAACTAGACCAACTCCTAACCAAAAACTCCTTGAGTGAAAAGATTAAAATTTTCTCGGTCAGTTAGCTATAGGTAAGGATAGTACTAGATGAAGGCCAAAGACCAATTAAGTACCTCTTTCCTTGTGGAGTGCTTTACGCAATCCTTAAATCTTGCCTTAGACACCAACGAATTCAAGTAAATTTAAACTGGCTCACTTAAGGATTTCTTGTTCCTTAATGAGCTCGAATCCTTAGGAGCTAACGTCTAATGAGTTTTAAAAGGCTTGGGTTTGTGTAGTGAGAAATTAGTGATTCGTGGGCTAAAGAAAGAGTGATGAAATCCCTCACATTATCTTGATTAGGGGGAAAATCCCTTAAGAGTATTTTTAAGTGTGTACTCAAATCAAGTTGATAGTATAGATACAATGTCGATCTCACAAGGAAGGTGTGTAGGAAATATTCTAATTTGAATTCTAAAATTGTGTGTGGACAAATAAGAGTGAAAGTGTAGAGATATAAAGGGTGTGTATCAAATCAAGATACTCAAATCACTTGGGTGAATTTCTTCTAACTATATGCAATGCAACCCTAGGAATTAAAAACAATTACAAAGGATGCAAAAAGAAAACACTTTTTCTTTTCTTTTTTTAATTATGGTTAACAATTAAACAAATGAGAGAGAGAGAGAGAGAGAGAGCTCTTGTTTGAATTTATTATCTTATTAATAGTTGTTCAAGTGGAGGGTGGATTTTATTCGGGTCAATAAGAGAAAATTTTATTTTTTTTGTTTTGTTTTTATTAGCTCCTAATTGTCTTTAATGTGAAAAGTCGAACCAGAGGGTGGAATTGAAAATACTAGAAAAAGAACTTACCTTTTCAAGCAAATCTTCTCTCTAATCTTCAACCTTCTCCTTCAAACTTGTTCCTTCACACTAAAATATACAAATCAAAGAACCAAAATAGAAAAATCTAATTGCAAGTATATTCCCCGAGGAAGGTGTGTTGTGGAAAATAATGTCAAGATTGCAAGTGCACAATCAAGTTATAATAGAGTACAATGAGGATCCCACGAGGAAGGTGTGTGTGAAATATTCTAAATTAGATCCTAGAGTTGTGTGGACAAGTAGGAGTAAAAGTGAAGAGATATAGAGAGTGGGTGATTATTTATACAAAAACTAGAACAAGAGAGGGAGAAAGAGAGTTGGACAAATAAAAGAGAATAAAGAATAATAAGGAGGAGAAATAAAGAAAATAGAAAAAATCAAGACTAGGAAAAATTAACTAAGAAGAGGCAAAATAAAAATAAGTAAAATAAAAATCAAGACTAGGAAATCAAGAGAGAAGATAGGAATTTAGAATTAAATCCACTAGTTAATTTTATTTAGGATTTATGAACTAATCTCTTTTTATCATATTTTACTTTAGATTTATTGAGCATAGACTATCAAACCATCTAAGGAAAACATAACCTATCAAATTATCATCAAAATAAAATTATCATCCATGAAAAGAAATAGATAGTAATTCTAGAATTCATAAGCATAACCTATCAAACCACTTAAGATAAGCATAGATTATCACATTCTCCTTCTATCAATTAGTTCTCTAGTTGATTATCCTAAACATGATCATTTTGAACACAAGAGAGCAATCTACAAACCATAAACGAAATCAAACTAGTTTCATATAATTCTAGAATTCCTACAAGATTTTTAGTTGTAAATTTTCAAAAATAAGAATAAAGAAATAAATTTAGACTAGAAGCATGAAAGAGAGAGATCTAATTACAAGAAAAATAGAAACTAACAACAAAAATAATAAAAATAAGGAAGTAAAGATCTAAACTATAAACATAAAAGAAAAATAAATGAAAGAGCATAAAAGTAAATCTACACTATAAAATAAAAATACAAGAAATTAAATTCTACAAAGTATAAAAATAAATAACAAGATAAAAGAGCATGAAAGTAAATCAACACTACAAGACATCTAAATAAATCTAATATACCAACATAAAAATAAAAAGAAAATAGAATCCTAAAACGTTAATGTTTAAAGTAAGAAAATAAAAGAGAAAAATAAAAACTTACATTGTAAGGGGTTGGACTCTTGAAAGTAAATCTCCATCTTCATCAACAAAGAAAAAGAAATAAAATTGTAAAGGAAATTTTTTTATTTTTAGCAAACTTAAAAAGTTTACAAATTGAAAGACCTAAGTAAAGGTCCTCCTGTCTAAAAAAAAGTTTATAAAATTTTCCACACTCTTAAACCCTCACTCTATCACTCTATTTATAGATAAAAAGAATCTCTCACAACCCTTAGATTTGTCTTAACCCCCTAAGTAACACTCATAACTAAAGGATTTGGTTTAAGCCGTAAGTTACCCTTATAACCATACGATCTCTTAAAATAATCTAGACTATTGATTCAATAGTTGAGAGATGGGCTTTGTGGGCTTCATTTCTCTCACATTTAATTTATTTAAAACTCGTGGGCTTCTCTTGAGTGCTCTTGGGCTTCTTAGGATTTAGCTCGGCGTTCAAATAATTAAATATATATAGTATAAATTCATATTTCTATCATAACCTGCTACTACTGATGAAATTTCTAGAATCTGCTAATCTGGTTGGCTCCGTCTCATCAAGTTTAGCGGTTAACATATATAATATATGTTAAATTCTACTTTTCGGATTGGGAGATATCACCTTTTCTTTGTAGTTGACCATCCTAAGTATGAATTTGACTTTGCTTCTTTCTAGATTTGATTTAATTCTCAATTATAGGCCAAATTATTAATAATTACTGATCAAGAAAGTGACGATTGATGTGATTTTACTTCTAGACTTAGTCGTGGGTTTTACATTTAGGCATTCTGGGCTTCATTAGAGATCTTTTGGGCTCAAAATAATTTTCATTTGAGCTCTTATTCAATAATTTGTTATTACCTGCAAATTAAGATAAAAATATTATTATTAGATATATTTATTCAAATAAAATAGATAATGAGAGTATAAAAATGCAATAAATTGTAATGATCACATAGCCTTCTTGAACTGAGTCTCCACCGATTGGGCATGCTCGCTCACCAGAGTGAGCGCGTGCGTTCGAACTGGAAAATTATAGTTTTTCCATAATCTATCTAATTCTACAATCACATACTCTAATCAATCCATATTCCATGGATTACCCATTTCTTAGATTTATAAAAGGAATCATTTGCAATTAGTTTAAACTTATTTCATCAAGAATCTAAAGATAAATATCAACATTTCGGTGTTATCCAAAAATATACATTTTATATCAAAAGATGTAATTGATAGACAAACAAGATCAAATTCACAAATCAAAACTTGCTAGATCTGAGCAAATTCACAAATCAAAATATGTAATTGATCAACAAACAAGATCAAAACCGATGCTCTAGGATATGGATCTAACAAGAAGAGGTAGAGATGCTTGTCTTGAGAGATATCGGTTGCAAAACTCGAGTTTTCTTCATTGATTGAGCAAAACTCGCATCTTTAACTAGCACAAATGAATCTAGATGATAACCAAGACGTGGGATTCAGAAAAAGAGATTGAACAAGAAAAAAGAAACTTATCTTAGCTTGGATCTAAAGCTTGGATGAGTGATGGACACGCGTGCGCGCACACACACACTCCCCCCTCCCCTCCTTCTTGATCTCCTTCATCATAGGGTCTTTTCTCTCAAAACTCATTCTTTCTCTCTCAAACTCACTTTCACTCTGTGGAGGCAGCCCTAAAATTGAGCAAGGTTTTTTTTAGAAGAGAATTATCATTTCTATTTATAGTCTAACACATCTATCCTAAACTTTCTAATATTTACGACAATGACCCTCATGACTAAACTTGTATTAGTGATCTAACCAAACCTCTTTAAACTCTTGGGTTGACCATCTTGCCATTCTAACTCAAGTCTAAACCCATAAAGATGACTTGGTCTAGTTCAGATGTGAGGTTGGTAGTCTTGGGACTTTTGGTCAAATTGGTCAAAGGTATCGGTATTTGTGTAAATATGAGAGACAATTTTGGTGGATGTTACAAGTGTGCTAAGAGCAGACTGAATCTTCCCTATGATGTGTACAAATGCATTCTTTAACCTTTCCTTGGTAGTTGAACTCAAGGTCTCATATGCAATAGAAGCTGCCTCAGCGAGTTCTTCTACCTATAAGTAACAACCGGAAGGAAATGATATATAATATATTCATAAAAAATTATAATCACAAAACAAGTCTTGCGTTTATCACAATCTTATCATCACTCTTTCAATTGGACCTCTTGGCATGTTCATAGATGGTGCTTTGTTCTCTTGATATATCCATCGGCGAGTAATCCCCCAATACCAATGTATATACACAACTAGATCTGGAGTGTCACCTCTCTTCATCACTATAGCATTCTACCTGAAATCCCAATCTCTGATGTATGGTTGATGAATTATCTCCCAATTTTAATGATGCCCTCCCGTACAGGGATTTCACTGTATACTTTCTACAGGATCTGAATGTGCTATTTTAATCCAAATTGTCGAAACACATGATTCTACAATCTCAAAGCAAATGATCAAGACCCTGGCAAGTCCTATACCTTCACCATCTCTATAAATATCTGGTAGTGAAGCTGCAACTCTTTCGTAGGGTGCCCATGTGATCTATAGAAAAATATTACAAAAAAGTACATATTAGTAACATTTGTTATATGCTCAATATATTGCTTAAGTAGTGTTAGATGTTATGTTGTTGTTCCTGTTCATTCACCATTTGATCAAGCTCGCTCTGGTAAAAATCTTCTTGACCCTTCTGGTAGCTTTTAAAATATCTAGAGATATTTCACCTATTTGATATATATAAGTTTCGTATAGATTGAAGTAAATCAAAGTAATACATGTAATCATAAACTCATATACATGCATCCTAATAGAATCTGACCATTAAGAACTCAGGCCTCCTTCGAATCTAGTTTTTCAGTATGTAAGCATTTCGATGACCATATTTGCAACAAAGTGATGTAGTTTTGAATTCCTTATTTTGCATAAAGGTCATCTTTGTCAGTTGCCTGTAGAAATATGCTAGCTTTGCACCCCCCACCCCAATAATTCTCCACACCATTCAAGATTCTCAAAAAAGTGCCAACCATTTAACATGCACCGAATCCTTATTTGAATTCGAAAATAGAATAGTGCCGATCATATGCTTTCTATTTGCCCAAGCATATGTCTTGATGGTCTCATCTGGGGTCTCCTGCAATACATCCATATAGTTCTCGCGTAGCCACTCGAGCTTAAACTTACCATCCTTCATAGTAGAAGCTTGTCCTAATAAATGTTGGCATACTCTAACCTAATTGAAATCATTAGTAACCATAATAGCATTCTCATCAACTTTGAGGCTAAGTATAACCCTTGCATCCTACAGAGTAATAGTTGCCTCTCCATGATGCATGTGAAACTACATTGAAGCTTATTCGATTGCTTTTAACTTGCTGAACTTTGACATTGGACTTGATAGAGTAATCATGAATAGCATCAACTTATTTCTCCTTAGTCTCGAATAAATCTTAAACTTTAAAAGTGAAGTCCTCATCTCTACTGCCATTTAAACTTCGGTCGAAATCAACATTTTTTGCTGTGGAGGAACGAATCCACTCCTCATCTTCAAACTTGTTGGGAGGTGGATCTTCATACTCAACACATTCATTGTTAACATAAGCATTGTCAGATCATCCTGGATTCTCTTCAACATCTTCAATCATAAATTGCATGCTACTAATTGGTGCACCATCTTGATTTTCACCTTGGGAGTCGTTGCTTCTTTCATCCTCTTCAATTGATGCCCCTGTTAAGGACCTCATATCTTGATAGGGAGCTTCATTGTTCATGGCACTTGATGTTCCCCCAAATGGAGGACCACTTAGGTGTTCAAATTGACTCCACTCCATTTCACTCAGAAATAAAAGAAAACCATCACAATCAACTCCTAAGTCTAACATGCGTGAGAACTCTCTTGAAGGTTTCAACATTTGTCTCAAAGTAAATGGAAACTTTTCAATGACCAATTCTACTGATAGTTTTGTCTTGCTCAAACTAAATATAGTACTTATGTGATGATTATTTGAGATATCAATCGTGGACGTTCTGTAAAATGTTATGGGCCGGCTGCATATTACCTTGAGTTGACACTTCTGTGGATCAATTTCAGTAACTTAGTGTAATTTTTTGATCAAGAAATCAAAACTACATGATTTTGAGATTATTAATGGTGTCACTACCCCTGCAACGTATGTAAGTATGTTATTCATTCTATAATTAATTTTTCCACCGTAAAAATAAGTGATAAAAACTATATTGTTCAATCTCTGGAAAAAAAATGAGACTATATCATTTTCAAACAATCTCATATTCTACATACACAATGTATAAAATTTTAAAAATATATAAGCACTATAACTATGATTTCAATCAAAATCCTACAAATAAATGAAAACTCTAAACCCCAATAAGAGCACTCGATGCCCTAGGATTATAATTTCAATTAAACCCTACCCCATACAACGATGTTATATTTACCATAAATATATCTAATTATACCCAATTTCAAACTTTAGAAGTTTGATGTTGAAGAAAACCTTAGAAAGATATGAAAACCCTAGATTTAAATGTTGAATAAGAGAGGGAGAGCAAAATGAGACAATTACTTTGGTGAAGTAGTAATAGAAATTCAAAGATCTCCCAGGAGACCCGCTGCAAATGCCTAAGAAATGCCACTGTCATTCTCATCAAAAGTCAGAGTCAGAGAGAGAAAGCAATTTTGTGGAGAGAGAAACTATGAAATGAGAAAGAGAACTGGGTCTCTTCATTAGTAAAAAGTAGATGGGGTTGGCAACCATGCCTACTTTTTTTAATTTTGAGCCCCACTTCTGTGAAAATAAAATAAGCGAGATTCCCATCTATTATATACAGCTAGCCAAAGTTTTGAACTTGAGGGGTAAAAACTCAGGGGTATCTGCAAAACAGTTAGGGTTGACAACCCTAGCTATTTCGAACTTAGTTCAAACTAATCAGGGTTGGCAACTCTGCATATTTTGAACTTAGTTTGAAATAACCGAGGTCATGAACCACGATAATTTTGAATCTAGTTCAAATTCGATAGGGTTCCTAACCCCGTCTATTTTAGCTAGTTTCTAATTTGTCGGGGTTGCCAACCCCGACAAATTAAAAAAAAGCATTTTTTTAAAAATTGACCCAGTTTCAGCCAACATTGCTGACGTGACTAAAGCTGGGTTGATTTTTATAATTAAGGTTCATCTGGGTCAAAATTTAGAAATAAATTTGTGAACGAGTCTATTTAAAAATATTCTCCTTTGTTAAAATACCGCTCGAATTTTTATTTATTTATTTATTTTGGGTTTGACAAGAGAAGTTCCCAATGATCACTAAGACTAAGGGTATCAAACCCCTTGGCATGGCTAAGGGGTACCTCCCAATGCACGGCCTCTGTTATTCTACGAAATTAAATTCTTATGAGTGCTCCCCTGGAGAGCCGATTAATTTTGAATGCTAGTTTTTTTACCTCTCAAATCAAATGATGTTAACTTTTTAACTGTTATTGGGTAGAATTACAATTGTAACCCCTCCCCAAATAAGTGTTACTTCTTAGTGATCCCAGAAAATCTCGTGATATCTCAATTTCCATAAATCTCTCATGTACTCTCTAGCCCTAGACTCCTCCATTGGTGCAATTGCCGAAATCATGTTGATTTCACTGAGTCTAAAGGTATTGACTCTCTACCCTCTATTGTAGACAATGTATGGAAGGCGATCATGTGGAAAACGTTAACGAAATAGCTGTCCATCCATTTGTTCTGCACTAAATTGCTCATTTGGCTTTAATTGTTCTATATATTTAAATGGTACTAGTTTCCTACTTAGAATAGTATTGCTACATCCAGTATCTACTAATCCAATTATGTTTAAGGTCCAATTACTAATTCTTATTTGACATCTTATTTGAATGCTATATATTCATTCACCTTTATAAGGGTTTTGTCCATAATTTACTATCAATGGTGCTTTATGCATTCTGGTGGTATTATCTTTATCGCTGATCTCAACTATTGTTTTATTTTTTCTGTTAACATTTTACCTTAATTTTTGTATTGTCTTTTTAACTAGTAAATATGGTTTGTAATATTTTTGAGCCACTTCGATTTCTTTTCCTTCTAGGTTTCTTATTGGACTTTTATCAAGTAATTTGCTAAATATTTCTTTAGTTTCTCTTATTTGTCTAGCTTTTTCTTGTAGTAAGTCTTTCGATAAAATTATCATCTTATGATATGCTTTGTTATTAGGTCTGTTAGGTTATTTATATTAGATCTTATTCTGGCCATTTGTTCATTAATATCATCCATTTGGCTTTGTATCTTCAAAATACTATATTCTGATATTTCTTGCCGTTCATTTACTTATTTTGGTAATTCTTCTAGTACTGCCTTTTCTTTTTCTAAACATATTTTACATGCTTCCTTTAGACAATTTCTACATTGGTATCGCAATTTTAATTCTGGATAGCAAAAACACATAGTACATGGTTTATCATTACTTCCACTGTTTCCTATCCATCGATGTGTGCATAGATTTACATGTTCCATGTTTGGAGGCTATGTAAAAGCATATCAACTTTGTTAGTTTCTTCTAACAGTTTTTCATAACTTTCTCTACACTTTCGGTCATATTCAATTAATGAATCTATAAATTGTGGTGTGTCTTCATCACTTGATATTTCTGAGGCATATCTACTAATTTGTTCTTCTGCCTTAGCAGTATATTTATGGGGTTTTACTTTTAATATTGCTCCCCATCCATTCTCACTTCCATCAGTTTCAATAATAATATAATCTGAATCTAGAGGCAATTTTAATTCTAGTAATTATTTAACCATTTGTTGGATCTTTCTTATTTGGTTATAATCTTCTATATTAAATTTTTTTAAACCTGTAGATCTGAGTTTACTATATAAAGGACTCATTATTTTTCCTATGTCTTTTAAAAAAGGACGAGCATAATTTACTAGGCCTAAGAATTTTTGCAATTCTTTAATAGCTGTTATCTTAGGAAAATCTAAGACTTTCTTAGATATATGTGGTTGGAGTTTTATTTTTCCTTGTCCTAATTCTACTCCTAAGAATTCTATGTTTCTTTTAAAAAACTAGGCCTTTTTAGTACTGATTATGATACCATTTTTCTCAAACTCATTAAGGACTAGTTTTAAGTGTCCTATATACTCTTGCCTATCTTTACTATGGACTAATATATCATCTATATAGATACTGACAAAGTTCTTATATTTATTAAAGATGTTATCCATTTTTCTTTGAAAAATGCTGAGTGCAATTTTAATCCAAATGACATTACAATCCATTCAAAGTGTCCTAATGGGCATGTGAATGTTGTCCATATTACGCTATCTTCATGCATTCTAACCTGCCAAAAGCCAGACTTACAATCAAATTTATTAAATATGTTATGGTCTTGGATTGCGTTGATTATTTCTATTTTGTTTGTGATATCATAACTATCATCTATTGTATTATCATTTAACCACCTATAATATATTATCATTCTAGATTTTCCTCGAACTTGTTCGCTATGTTTATTTCCAATAAATGTCGGACTTCTGTGAAGACTTTTACTTCTTCTTATAACTTGTAATTTTAATAAGTCGTTTATGTGCATTTCAAATTCTTTAAAAGTTTCATTTGTTACTTCTATTTTCTTAGATTTAATTAACAGATTTTCATCTTTTAATTCTAATTTGCAAACTTCTTTATTTTTATTCCAATAGGCTTGTGGAATTTTCTCCAAAAGTTTCATTCTGTTCAAGCCTACTAATAATATCATCTATTTCCGGATGTCCTGATTCTATTAAATTTATTAAGGGTAATTTATTAAATTGTTAGGATAATCATCCATGTTTATTCCTTTTAGGTTTGCTTTATGGCATTCACATTGTTGGTCGTTTGTATCTGCCATTTTCCTATTTTCTGCTAATTTTGGTACATAAGGTATTTGAGGTACTGTTAATAAGGTTATCCCTGTTTCAGTGATAATTATCCCATAATACCAATATAAAAACAAATTCAATCCTATTACAAATTCTATTTTATTCATGGTCATATCTCTTAAACTAATTGTTACGGGAATATTTAGGAAATTTGTTAATGTCTCATTCATGTAATAAGCTATTTATATTTCGATGATAATTTTTCTTTATATCGAAACAGTTGCCCATCCATCTGTTCTGCACTAAATTGTTCATTTGGTTTTAATTGCTCTATATATTCGGATGGTACTAGTTTTCTACTTAGAATCGTATTACTGCATCCAGTATCTACTAATCAAATTATGTTTAAGGATCAATCATTAATTCTTATTTGGCATCTTATTTGGATGTATATTCTTTCACCTTTATAAGGGTTCTGTCCATAATTCACTATTAATGGCGCTTTATGTGTTTTATTAGTATTTTCTTTATCACTGATTTCAATTACTGTTTTATTTTTCCTGCTAATAATATTTTGTTTTAACTTTTGTATTACCTTTATAGCCAACAAATATGGTCTATAATATGCCTGGATGACCTTGAGTTCTTTTTCTTCTAAGTTCTTTAACGGGTTTTTAGAAAGTAATTTGCTAAATGTTTCTTTGGTTTCTTTTATTCGTTTAGCTTTTTCTTGTATTAAATCTTTTGGTAAAATTATCATCTTATGATATGGTTTGTTATTAAGTCAGTTAAGTTATTTATATCAGATCTTATTTTAACCATTTGTTCATTAATATCATCCATTTGTCTTTGTATTTTTAAAATACTATATTCTGCTATTTCTTGCTGTTCATTTACTTGCTTTGGTAATTCTTCCAGTACTGCTTTTTCTTTTTCTAAACATAGTTTACATGCTTCTTTTAGAAAATTTCTACATTGATATTGTAATTTTAATTCTAGATAGCGGAAACATATAGTACAGGGTTTATCATTGCTTCCACTATTTCCTATCCATCGATGTGTATATAGATTTAAATGTTCCATGTTTGGAGACTATGTAACAGCATATCAACTTCATTGGTTTCTTCTAATAGCTCTTCATAACTTTCTCTGCATTTTCGGTCATATTCAACTAATGAATCTGTAAATTGTGGTGTATCTTCATCACTTGGTACTTCTTTTTCATACAAAGTTTCTGTAATACTTACTATACTATAAATACTTTCTGTATCATTTATAGTCTCATCTATGTTTAATAAATCTTCATTAACGCATTCAATTAATTAAGATGCTTTATTATGAATATTTCTTCTTCTTGTACAGTCTCTTGCCAAGTGGTCTGTACTTCCACATGTAAAACAACTTAGTTTATTTTTATATTCACGTCTTTTATCATATTTCCTAACATGTTTATTTTTGTCTAAATAAGGTTTCCTTGCTTTACTTTTTCTTAAGTAATATTTTTTCTTTTTGTAATACCTATCATCATCATTTTTCTTATAATGTCTATTATATTTGTACGATTTATTAGGCCTTCTTTCATTACTACAATAATGTTGTGGTGTATATATGTTTCTACAGAAACTATTTCCGCCTTTTAATTGTCTACCTCTCTGTATTTTGGTACATTCTTCAACTAATTGGTCTATTATAAATTTCACCTTCGTTGCCATATTATTTAATGCTAGGGGTAATGTCCTTTCATACTCTCCAAATTTTTTATAGATAATTCCTCCTAATGGTGTCGGTAATTTTAAAAAGAGTTTTTCTCCTATGATTCGGTCATAGAAGCATCCTGCTAGACTACTGTAATAGATGAAGTCTTGTAGGAAAGGCTTAATGTAATTCCACTGTCTTATTTGTAGTTGTTCCAGGCATATTACTTTTTATATTATCACTAGAAAAAAGAATAGAAGAGATTAGAAGGTACTTAGCAGATAATAGAAATAAAATGATTAATATAAAAAGTCCTAGGGCTCCTCTAGCATCAGTCATGGGCGTTAGCGGGAGTTGAGCGGGGACCCCCCCTTTTGGTATCAGAGCCTCGTTACAAAAAATGAATAGTGATAATGTAAAAAGTAATTACGAAAAAGGTAAAAGTAAAATATTAGAAAGCGTCAGAACCATGAAACATGTAGAAAGTTTACAGTATTTAAAATTCCTGATTGTAGTAAGAAAAATAACTCACAATAGATTTCTTAGATCCTCTAGAAGAAATAGGTTATTAACCCACTTTAGTGATGAAATATATAATTGTAAGAAATCTTGTACCCCATTCCTAAAAGAAATAGTAAATCCAGAAATAATGGAGGAAAGGGAAAAGGAATTGGAAAAATCCATTAAAGAAATAAAACAAGTAGAAAAAGAAATCTTTAATGATCAAGAATTATTAGATATAAACTTGTCATACGATAAAGAAGAAATAGAAAGGTTATTGGCAGAATGAATCTAGAATATTTGCATTTAGAATTAGACCAAGAAAATAAAACTATTATAGAAAATGGATTTAGGCAGAGATGTTACCTTAAGAAAGCTTACGTACATGAACTCTATAGTAAAGAACCACAGCTTAATAGTATGGTTGATATGATAATAAGTATGGGAGAAAAAATTGAAAAAGATCATAAGCAGTACCAGAGAAATATAAACCAATTAATCGAAGACCTTAGAAATAATACCAAAATAAGCCAAGAAATTAGAGAAAATCAACAGTATATTAAAAATCAGGCAAATCTCTTAGATATGAGAATCAGGGAATTAGAAGAAATAAAAGAAATATATAAGAAAAGAGAATTAGATAATACACAAGAAAAAATAAGTAAAATACTGGAACAAAATTTTAATACAATAAGTGAAAAGCTAAAAGAATTAAAACGAATAGCTTTAACATGAGTAACAGTGTGCACGATAGTAATTACCTAGAAGCGAGAGAAAAGGCGGCATTATTCCAAGATGTTGCTGGATTAACGAGCTATGTTGCTTCTAACCAAGCAGACCAAGTAATAATAAGACAAAATAATATTATAATAGAACTTTTAATAGCATTACATAGCAAAATAGATAAAATAATAACAAAATCACGAGAGAAATCAGATATAGATAAATTAACTGAACAAATGGCTAATTTAAGACCTGTTGAAATGGTAACAAAATCACGAGAGAAATCAAAATTAAAAGATGAAAATCTGTTAATTAAATCTAAGAAAATAGAAGCAACAAATGAAAATTTTAAAGAATTTGAAATGCATATAAATGACTTATTAAAATTACAAGTTATAAGAAGCAGTAAAAGTCCCCACAGAAGTCCAGCATTTATAGTAAGTAAACATAGTGAATAAGTCTGAGGAAAATCTAGAATGGTAATAGATTACAGGCGATTAAATGATAATACAATCGATGATAGTTATGATATCCCAGATAAGACCGAAATAATCAACGCAATCCAAGACCATAATATGTTTAGTAAATTTAATTGTAAATCTGGATTTTGGCAAGTCCGGATGCATGAAGACAGTATAGTATGGACAACATTCACGTGCCCATTAGGACACTTTGAGTGGATAGTAATGCCATTTGGATTAAAAAATACACCCAGCATCTTCCAGAGAAAAATAGATAATATTTTTAACAAATATAAAAACTTTGTAAACATCTATATAGATGATATATTAGTCCCCATAGCAAAGATAGGCAAGAGCATATAGGACATTTAAAATTAGTTCTAAATGAATTCGAGAAAAATGGTATCAAAATTAGTACTAAAAAAGCCCAGTTTTTTAGAAAAAACATTGAATTTTTGGGAGTAGAATTGGGACAAGGAAAAATAAAACTCCAACCACACATATCGAAGAAAGTCCTTGACTTTCCTAAGATAACAACTATTAAAGAATTACAAAATTTTTTAGGCTTGGTAAACTATGCTCGTCCCTTTTTAAAGGACATAGGAAAAATAATGGGTCCTCTATATAGTAAACTTGAATCTACAGGTTTAAAACAGTTTAATTAGGAAGATTATAATCAAATAAAAAAGATTCAATAAATGGTCAAGCAATTACCAGAATTAAAATTACCTCTAGACTCAGATTACATTATCATTGAAACTGATAGAAGTGAGAATGGATGGGGAGCAATACTAAAAGTAAAACCCTATAAGTATGCTCCTAAGGCAGAAGAACAAATTAGTAGGTATACCTCAGGGCAATTTCGTGAAAGAAATATTACAAGTAGAATTGACTAAGAAATATTAGCAGTCCTTTATGGATTGGATAATTTTAGATTATTCACTATCAATAAAAAGAAAATAATATTATGAACAGATTATGAAGCAATAGTAAAGTTTTACCATCACAAACATAGTAAAAATATAAGTCAGCGTAGGTGGCTGCAGTTCAATGACAGATTAGTAAATGAAAATTATAGAATTTAAATTAAACATATCAAAGGAAAAGATAACAGCGCAGCTGATATTCTATCAAGATTATTGACATGACTCAATTTTACCGGCCTGTAGAATGGAACATTGACTCACTCAATGATGATGGGTTCGGTGTTCTAAAATATTACAAAGTAGAATTTATATCTAAACAGTATGAAATAGTACGTGAATATACATTACCACAACTAACAGCAGAGTATAATATCCAATTATGGGTAACA
>JBAKGM010000139.1:27558459-27568773 GCA_037177215.1 Asparagus racemosus
CTGACAGCTTTGTCAGTCTTTGGCAGGCTTTCAGCCCATTTCCCTCTCTAAAAAAGGCAACCAAACGGACCCTAACTCCCACGTAACTTGCCTTTCCCTCGCAAATCTTGCGGAGCCACGCTACGGTAGTTTCTTTTTTTTTCTTCTTCTTTTTTTAATCACAAATTTCCTCTCATGCTTCTTTGCACTTGGACCCCACCTCACATGTACACATTTACCCTCACGTGGAAGATTAATACTTCTCCTCCATGCTTCAGGAATCCACGCTGCTGCGAAAGGCCAGTCTCCGCCGCCTCACGCGTCCAACTCTACTCACCGCTGCTTGGACTCCGCCTGCCAGCAGTCGCCTGCGATCCTCCCCCTGGCGATCGCCATCCCTGTTTCTTTTCCCTTTATCTTGATTCTTGTACATCCGCCAATCCTCACTTTCACACGACGATGACCACTATCTTGCAAACTAACTCACAGATCCATCACCATGACTTTGATATTACTTTTTGAGGATTTTAAGTCATTGCCTACTACGATCTGCATAACTCGAAAGCCAATCAACAATCCACAAGATAAAAATGCTCACAATCAAGACGAAGAACACCGAGAGAATTATGTGATTCGGTCGACCAACTTCGATATACAATTACGGAGCAACAATACGAAAAATCCACTATGTATCAGGGAGAACTACAAGAGAAACCATTAAATTCTTTTTTCTCAATGTATCTCCTTACAAAGACTGTGAAACATTCGCCAATATTATAATCTTTTGTATGAACAAATACTACGAAACCCTCACCAATGTTGTAATATGAATCCAGCTATGTCCTACAAATCCTAAATTACAAAAATAGAGGCCCCATTCTCCTTAGTTTTTCATCTAACAATAAAAGACTATATACAGAGAAACCTAATTTCTATCTCTAACCCACTTACTAATTAGCATAGAATTCAAACTCATTATCATGATAAAACCTAATCTCCTAATCATGATAAGCTTTTAACCCTATTTAATTTTTATGAAATTATACAGAGAATCAAATCACAATCCCAACAATCAATATGCTCATCATCTCAGTTGGTCCCAGACACACACACACGAACGAAGAAACCACTCACTCCACGTCACTCAACTTAACAATCCCAGATACAGGTACAAAAAGAATTGAAAATAACAAAAGGCTGCTTAAATAAACAACTATGATCTGGAAACCCAATCATCCAATATACATCACCCTGAGCCACATTCAAGGATACAACTCAGCAAAGCAAAAAATTTCGGAGCTTGTTTTACACCAAAATGAGAAGGAAAAGGTAACAAAAAATAATAAAAAAAACAGACCCCCAATTCAACTTTCCATTTCTAAACCTCTCCCACCCTCCTACTCTAAACTTAGCCGACAACTCAAGCTGCACCACCAAGAAAATGACCCTCTTATCCAAGAGGAAAAGAATCAGCAGAAGCTTTTTTTTGTTTTTTTACCTCTCACCAATTATTTACCCGAAAAAATCGAATAAAATCAACTTCAATTCAATCTTCTTCAACGTCACGAGTCCCTGATGGCTCAGGAAAAATCTCTTTTGACAGTCTCCTGTTATTGAACGATTGCTCTCCACCGCTCCCCTGAGATCTCATTGTCCCTGACCTCTTCAAACTCGACGATAACGGTGGGCCTGAAGCTGACGCGATATCAGATGAGCTATGTCGCCAACTACCAAATAATGCTGCATTCCAAGAGCCACGAGATGATCCAGCTCTCAACCGGGCAGAGCCCGTGCTGTCCTCTCTCACAACCTTCAATGGATTTTCCAAAGCTTTTAATATGTATCTCATGAGAGGGCGTTTCGATGGTTTTGGATTGAGGCAGGATTTGGCCACGATTGCCATTGCCCATACCTCCTCTAAGAGGTCTTCATCTACTATTAGTGACGGGTCGACAATTTTCGTAACAAGCTCTTTATCATAAATGTTGATGTATTGTAATGCTTTGTCTAGCCATTCAGTTGTTGAGGCGTCGTTGGAGCTGCTGATACCAAGCTTGCCAGTTACTAGCTCGAGCAGTACTTTGCCTAAGCAGTATACATCATAGGCGCATGTGGCAGAAGGTGAAGCTGGAGTTTTGTCGAGAAAAAAAATTCTTAAGTTTTTATGGAGATGTAATAAGGAGTTGAATAGAATGTAGAGGATGGATTTAGAACAGGGCGCATACCTGCAGCACTTTGTTCAGATGTCCTGCACAAAGGAAAGAAAATGTGTTGAGAATGTTTATCACAAGCCAAATATTGCGCTGATATATTAGTTTTGCACATACATGCTAATTGAGCAGTAACAAAAGAAGTAGATATAATAAAAGACCATACATCACCCAATTTTCATGTAAAATGGTTGAAACCCCCAAAGAATACCCAGCATAGTCACCAAAGAAATTCTCATGGACTAGCTGCCATGAGTGAGCATATTGAGGTGAGAAAAAGAGTCCTTAATTTTTTTGGCAATATTTCTTGTAAGATAAGCCAATTATTGCACTTCGCAGAGGCGTTACTCATAGATACTGTGCGTAGGATCAACCATGAAAACATGCACACAATATGGACCAAGGATACCGAATCACTGACATAGTTTTGCACTGAATGCATTAAACTATTATACCATTTCATAATCATTTTCCTCCCCGTAAGATCGTAGAATGATGAATAATAAATAAGAAGAGGCAAGAGAAATAAATTGGAGTATAGTATTGCTAATTTCAGATGATATGTTACGAGTATTTTTTGGCATGCAAACACAAATGACCCTCTATGTGCACCTGTGAAAGAAGAGGACGTGGGATAGTGACTTGTTCCTACTAATGCTGGGGACACACAAGTCAATGGTATTTTCTAGATCATGAAGATAATTTTAATTTGTTATGTTCCAGCCCATTAAGCTGGTGTCACTTAACATCTTTCTGCTGTCTTGATTGTAGAAAACAAAATTCTAGTTATATTGCAATGCATTAATTATTTATACAAATCCTATTCCATCTACAGATAACTTGTTCTTTGTTCATGATATTTTTGTGGAACTCCTCGCTCACTACCTCAGTGCAGAAAGAAAATGCACTTATGCAAAACACAGCCTGGATACACACAAAAGAAAGAAGAAAAAAAGTGAAGCAATAGCTGGAGCACTCATGCAATTACAACATTCAGCAGTTGCAAGAAATTAATACTGAACATTAATTTTTCTCCTGTAATAGACATGTGTCCAAAGGCCTTCAAAGGCCACTATGACAATTTTCTCAACAGCATCTAGTGTTTCTCGAATGAAATAGATCCTTTTTTATCAGTACAACCCCTTCCCATACTGTTTGAGCTCCTACTTTCATATGTGTATGCTGATGTTTGGGAAGAAAGATCTTATATCAAATGTAAGTTGAAGTTTCACATGCATGTATATATAAAACCCAAATCTTCCCAATCACTCATGGATTATTTTCACCTGTGTAAGGCAGCATCCAACCTGCTTTTTTTTTGGTTGCTCTGTGTGTGTGTGTGTGTTTGGGGGGTGGGGGGGATGGGCTGGTTGATAGGAAAATGAACTTGTGATGATGAAATTAGTGAATACATCACATCATTCAAATGAGAAACAGCATTCAACTTGCCTTTTCCTATCACCATAGACTTACAGACTATATTATATCCTTATCTTTTGCATAAGTTGTACACAAACTTAGTAGGCATGCTCAGAATGAATATTTTTAGTGCATGTTGTTTGATGATGACATAGTATTAGTTGATGAAACAAGAAGATAGGTAATTTCTAACGTAAACAGATAATGAGGAGGTCCAAACCCACTTATCAGAAGGGGTTCGAACTAGTAAAACAAGCAGAACATACGGAGTGATCTTTAGCAAAACTACGAGAAAGAACAAGCATAAAATGCTCATTTTCCTATTTAGGATCAGTTACTCACAAGGACATATGATGTAGGAAGATGTGGTCAAAAGTCAAAAAAGGGTGGTTAAGGATTAGCTTATTTCTTCCTCCAAATTCTTTAATCCTACTACTTAACACCCAACTAATGTTTGGTTATTATTTGCATTTGATCCAGGTTCAATTCATTTGTAGCTAATAAGGTATAGGGTTTTTTTGCATGCTGACATTAAACATATTCAGATGTGTATCAAAAGAAACAATACAAATGTGGTAATTCCTATACCCACTCCAATTGCACCCTTAAACCCACTATGACTTATTGACTTGGTAAAATCCATAAATTAGAAAGAAAAAAATAGATTAATGTATATGTCATGGCAAAAGCAAGAGTACTTGAGTAATTTATGTATTGTCTCTATCCTCAATATGCTGTTAGTAAAACACTTCAAGTTCCATCAGACAACCAATGTAATAAAGTAGGATAATAATTATGAAAGCCTTTAGGTATGACAGTTTATTGAAACCCCCTAACATTATTTTTTTAATTACAAAACACTGTGCTGTTAAAAAAAATGGTTAAAACTTGTTTATATTCCAAAACTATCCTCTTCTTCTTCCTCTTAACAAACTTCTCTTTCTTTCAGAGGCAAGAGATAGATTAGAAATTGAAATTACACCAAATAGACGCTCAAATCACAGAGTCGAAGAGATTACCTTGATCATCTACTAATTTTCTCTTTGTTAATGGTTTATTGTTACTTGGGTTTGATTTGAAGGGAGGGGAGATAGGTCTTGCACTCTTGCAGTAGTTTGAGGAAGAAGAGAAGCTTTATTGAGGGGTATTTTATAGGAAAAGGTAGGTGTTAAATGAGTGTTATCTTTTTCTTTTAACGGCAAGAGGTATTAGAATGAAAAAATAACATTAGGAGGTTTCATAATAAATTGTCAAACCTAAAGGGCCTTTCATAATAATTACCCAATAAAGTAATGAAAACCCTCGAATACTTAATAATAGGTGCATATAATTCAAGAAGCAAATATCTTTCCATTGCAGTAACTTGTTTGGCAATAATCAAATTGAATAAACCATGCTGTATTTATAACATGTGCATATATGTCTGTCCACATGCACAAACCAGCAAAGTGAGTAAAGAACAGAAAAACGCATGTGAAGAACCAGTGAGATTAAACAAAAAATAAACAAATAACATGATATGCTTGCTTTCTAGTTCTACCAATTCTAATGATCAACTAAAGATTTTCATATATGGAAACTTACTGTGATGACAAGCGCAAGAATCTGGTGATGACATTCTGGTGACCTTCACCTTCTTGTGCACATACCTCACTTAAACTACCCAGCCGCACTTCATACTTATCATCAAGAAGAATGCTACTCGCCTGAACATCTCTGCAAACCAAGAGAACATCAGTCAGTACATAGCTTTAGTTTGAAATATAGAATTTTTTTCTCTCGTCCACATTATCCCGGATCGATCTTTAAGATTAAAAGACAAGAAAATAATAGATTGAATGCAAAACTCTCATAAAAACCTTAGAAACAGTTCCGTAACTTACAGTTTGGTATATCTCATACACGAAGGTCACAACTAACAACTGTAACTGTGTAATGAGACTATTTCTGGTAAAATACACAACTTATTCTTCCAAATTCTTCTAACTTCATTGCACATCAGCTATCACTGCCAGATTTTTCAATCCTTTTTTCAGCTAATTCCAGTAGGCAACCATATAATGCCTAATGTAAGTTGTTCTATTACATTGGCATCCTAATGGTCTTTTACCAAATGGCACTGGATGGATAATTATCTAAGTTAGGATATTGATCTTAAGCTCTTAACTACTAGGTCCACTAAATTCAAAAGCTCAAGTTGATGGATAATCTACCAGCATTATACAGTAATCTTCACATGTCGAGATAACATTTTGCAACTTTTATTGGTGATCAGCGGAAAAATCTAAGCATCACATGGTTCCAACTTGGACTGAAAATAGAACACTATCTAACGGTTATGCCACATCTTGAAGTTATTCCGCACAAGTAATGCTTAACGATAGAATTCTTCGACGATTACTTTCTCAAAAGTTTTACCTATGATTAATTCTTGAATTCATAGGAATTATCACATAATAGAGTTCCCTTTATCATATATTCAACTTAGGACTGTTTGATATCACTTGGATGTTACATTTGTGGCTCTTTGGATCCCACATTTTCCTTTAAAAAAAGGGTTAACACCAAAGAGAGTAATTGGTTATGAGATAAAGACAAATGTACACATATTTTATAATTGTCGTTACAGAGGGTTGTTTATATGAGAGAGGTATATAGTGCATGAATGGTAGGATGGAGGAAAACAAAATGAGTGCAAGGTCATTTCAACTTTCTACTGTGGCAAACAGATTAGACATACCCATATCTTACTCCCTGACTCTCTTATTTTCTTTCCTATTGCCCTGACATTCCCTGAGATTCAATAATTATGCTATATGCTTTCGATTCCGGCAAGAGGTAACATTTTCGAACTCAGGTTATTATTTGGATAGATAACACTGGTGGAAGGTCTGTGAAAACCAAAATTTTGCTCAGAAGAGTTGTTCATTTCTTATGGACTAATTAAAAAATTGCCATGTGATGCAACAAGAAAACATCTGAGTCTTATCTCACCCTTCCTGTGGCTTTGAGACCTCTAATTTCTTAATCAAAATTAGAAGTCTGCTCCGTGAAGTCTGCTCCGTCCTTTCCTTTTGTTATTTTAAATTTGTATCTTCCTTTTATTGTAAGAAGATGTGTGTGTATGCATATATACAAGTAAAGTTTTTTAGGTTTATATATGTTATGTTATCATTGTGAACATTATTCATTCAATTTATGAATGTGAACATCATTATTTTACCTTTTATGCTAATATGATATCATAAAATATTTCTTTTCTAAAATATGTAGGGTGTCATCCACACTTGGACATGACACTTGTATCCATTTCTGATTAGTCAAATTTGTATGTGCTATTCACCTCAAAATTTTATATATAGCACGGAGTATGGTGTGTCCCTTTTAACAAAAGAAAATCATCTTAGAAACAAATGTGCATAGTTGTTTGAGTCAATTATACATATATAAGAGGAGCTACACATAATCATGCCCTAGTGTCAAGATTTTGGATATTTTTTGCGTCTTGACATTTCATGACCATGTTATTACTCACGTCCTTGTCTCCTAATCATAAATATTATCATTATGTTCCCACCAATGGCAGAGTGAAAAGACTGAAAATAAATCGAAACATTTATATAAATATGAAGGATACGTGCAGAGAGTATGACAGTGCGTATATTCTAGTAAAAATCTAAAATACAATGCACGTATAATCCATACAAGCAAATGTACGTAGGCAGCGAGCATCAAAAGCTATATACTGATATATTCAATAACATGAACAGTTTCACCACCTTTTATTACATTAAGTAAGCTCACATAACATTTTGTTTTTCACAACACCAAGTGTAGATGTTAATTATCATACACTTCATGCTATTTAACCATATTAGATACTTCATGTTGTTTAACCAAAACAGCACCCAAGCATTGACATGTCAGCAAACATTTATCTACTATTTTAAAGTACAGTCATTACTATGGATATGTGTTTATGGTAGCAACATACTAATGTTATTGGGTATTTACTAAAATCAAGCAACAATGTCACATGTAGTGGAATAGAAAAAACTTACCTGTGAACCAATGGCGGCGTACACTCATGGTGAAGATAACAAAGAGCCTCAGCCACTCCTGTGGCAATCTTCAACCTCGTAATCCAATCCAACGACTGCAACCCCTCCTCCTCCTGTGCCGACTTTATATACAACGCATTTGACAAGTCACCATGAGTCATATACTTATAGACAAGAAACTTCTCATTCTCCTGATCTAAACAGTGCCCCAAAAACGGAACGATCCTGCCATGCGAAACCTTACTAAATACTTCTAATTCCACAGCATACCCATTCTTCTTCACAGTTTCTAGATTGATCCTCTTCACTACCACCGGAATCCCACCTTCAAAGACACCATGATAGAAATCTCCAGAATGCCCATGTCTAATAAAGTTTGTATCACAAAATTCTGCCGTTGCCCTAACCAACTGCTCAAATGTGAATGAATCTCCAACGGATGTCAAATTGACTGAAAACCCAGATGGCAAACCCCAAGAAGGTGAAACCCTAGAAGCTGGGTCCTGAGCAACTGCTCCAGTGGAAGTAGCATTTGGACTTGTATCCCTTTGCTCAACATCTTGAGCTCCACCTCTACATTTCATAATACACAACACAAGAGCAATAATCACAAGAACAAGCACAAAAACTCCACCAACCACTCCTATAACTATCCACTTCCAGTTGCTATTCTTGTGCGATGATGGGCTTGAAGGCAAAGGGGAAGGAGCAGGACTCAAAAGCCCATCATATGCCAACCCTCGCTGCGAATAGAACTCCTGGCAATCCATCGAACTCCTCTGCTGCGAAGCATTTTTGAAACAATTCGAACGCAAAGAAACATTCCTGTTGCCACTATCCGCCGGAACTAGCCCTTGGAAGTAATTATCTGAAAGATCAACCACACTAAACCTCGCAAAAATGAATCTTGAAAACCCAGAAGGTATCGCCCCGTAACAGAAATTGTTCGACAAATTGAACATAGTACCATTGCCATCAGCATTGGCTGGAACTGCATCAGGAAACTCCCCGGTGAAATTATTGCTCGACAAATCAAGAAACCGCAGGTTTTGCAGCGACCACAGCGAATTCGGTAACCTCCCCGAAAACGTATTCCCATTCAACCTAACCAATTGCAATCCTTTCAAGTTGCCCAAATCAGGTACACTCCCAAACATCGAATTCAAACTCAAATCTAACAAACTCAAAGCGGTAAGATTGCCAAGAGTAACCGGAATCGAGCCACTAATACTATTATTAGAAAGATTTAGGGTTTTCAGCAACCGAAGACTCCCGATAGATTCCGGTACTCCGCCCGTGATAAAATTCGACGACAAATCAAGAACGGTAAGCTTACCGAGCAAAGCAACAGACTCCGGAATCGAACCCGAGACCGAGTTTCCAGAAACATCCAGAACAGTAAGGTTCCCAAGCTGCCCCAGCGTCGGAGGTAAATTCCCAGTAATAGAATTTCCAGCCAGGGACAAAACCGTCAATCCATAGGCATTTCCGAGGGAGTACGGGATATCGCCGGTAACAGAAGCGCTACGTAGGACGAGGACGGTAAGCGGTAACCGGCCGAACCAGTCAGGGATGGGGCCGGGGAGAGAGAAGCCGGTGGAGTTGAAGGAGCCGAGAGCAGTTAGGTTCTGGGTCCCGTCGACGGCGAACTTAGGGTTTAACCGGCCGAGCCGGGTTCGCTTTAGGCCGGTGAGGTTGAGGGAGGTGACTCGACCGGAGCGGCAACTGACACCTGTCCAGGAGGAGCAGGGGTCGGATTTCCGAGGCCAGTCGCGGGCTCGGAGGCCGAGGGAGGAGCGGAGGCTGTAGAGGGCGGCGAAGTCGGATCGGGTTAGCGGTTGAGAGAATGCGGACCGGTCCGTTAACAGGAGGAGGAGGAACAGAAAGAGAGTGAGCATGGCGGCGGAGGATGGGGGGGAGGTGAGGTTACCGCCGCCAGCGTTTTTCAGGGGGCATGATAAAGAGGGGAGGGAGATTTTGCGATTTGGTAAATTTGGAAGGGGATTTTGGCAAAAGTGGAAAGGGAAAATTTGGTTGAAGTTGGGGGGAATTAAAGAGAGGGTGGGAGTTAATGCGGAGGAGGAGGAGGAGGATGAGCTTTGGTCGCCGGAGGTGGGAGGTGAACCGGGTTCGGGTTGAGGTGAAGATTGCACCCGGACCGGTTTGGAGGTATTTTGGGTTGGACTGTTGGGAGGGAGAGTTGACCTGCGATAAAGGCGGGGACGACAGCTACGATAGTAGATTGCTAGCTATCATTAAATATTCCTGTATTTTTTGTATGTTGACCTCTTGAAACACTGATTTTACACAAATTGGGTGGGGGTGGACAGTGGACTGGACATTGAGACAAGTAACGACACGTAACACACCCTTAGAAAATAATGTACTTGCACTGAAGTAATTTTGGAGGCTTATTCTTTACTTTGGTACCCCTATGTTTACTCATTTTGTCACTTTGATATCTCTAGATATTTTTCTGACATTTTGATGCCTTAAACTATCAACCCATTTCATTTTGATACTCCCATTCGGATTTGATTTGACTTTTTAAATTTGTGAAACTCGTTCGCTACTGCCTGAAACATTTAGTTGTTTGTTCCCTAGCAGTTTGAGGAAAATGAAACTAATTGTAATACAAATTTAAC
>JBAKGM010000139.1:27577446-27595349 GCA_037177215.1 Asparagus racemosus
AAAAAAAAAAAAAAAAAAAACCCACCCCCCCAAAAAAAAAAAAAAAAAAAAAAAAACCCCAACACACACACAAACACAAGAAAAAAAAATTAAAGAGAGAAAGACACACATACACATACTATCACAAGAGTATATGATAGTTTTATGATAATGTTTGAAAGTCCATGATAATTATTTGACAATAAGTAAACTTCATGCTAACTCAGGCTTTATCCAATAATTTATGATGCTTTTTATGAAATATAAATAAAAATTTACGGTATTTAATTCATGGGTAGCTTTATGATAGTATATATTTTTCTGTTTATTTGAAAGTTTGTAATATTGTCTTTTAATAAACATAGATTTTGATAGTTGTAAACCTTAGGGTTATTTCCTAAAATGTAACCTTCAAAGATTATGAAGCTAATCATATTCTTTTAAGGGAAAATTGCTTCTAGCCCCCAAAATAACAAAATTTATTCCTCCCACCCCCAAGACTTTTTGAAAACTCCAAAACCCCTAAAGCAAATGACAAATTCATTTAGCCCCTAATCCCGTTTTAGCCCCCTAATCCTGTTCCTAAGTGATCAAACTTTTAAAATAAATTCCAAAATTGCCCTTTGATTTAACCGCTCCCCACTCTCTCAGTAGGCGTTCTTGTTAACCGTGTCCATCTCTCTCATTTCTCTAAGAGCAAACCCGCCATAGAATCATCCCCAAATCGAAACCCTAACCCTAAATTAGCCAACCCCCAGAACGGAATCGAAGCTCTCTTATTCTCATCTTGCCTTACTTCATAATTCTATTACTTCAAAGCATGACATACGAGTCACAGCCCAAGGTACTCTCCCTTGTAGGAGACTTCAAAGATGACGACTCACAGTATGAAGTTACAAGAAGACACTTGAGCACAGAGTCGGCTGCTGCTGGAGAAATAATAGCAGATGTTCTAGAGGAACTCACAATTAATCATCCCTCTCCCACAAGCCCAGTTGACCATATGGATGAGGATATGGCCCAGCACGAGGGCAGCACGGATGATGACACGAAAGCTCTCCTAGATCTAAAGAAAGGAACAAATAGGAACGGATTGGAAGGCATCAAGATGTCAACCCAAAAGAAGTGAGTTTACTGTATAATTTAGTTGTTTATGACATTAATTTTCATTGCCCGTTGTGTTTGACAGTCGTTTGTTGTTAAGGTACTTGTTTAATTTTGAAGGATATGTGTTAATTGTGAAGGTTAGTTGTTAGTTGTCAATGATATTCATTAGTTGTTAAGATTAAGTGTTAGTTGTGAAGGTTAGTTGTTAGTTATTAAGGTTAGGGTTGGTTGTTAATATTATGCATTAGTTGTGAATGTTACTGTTAAGTTATGAATGTTAGTTGTTAGTCGTCAAGGGTATTCATTAGTTGTTAAGACTAAGTGTTAGTTGCTAAGGTTATCCATTGGTTGTTAAGTTTATCGATTGGTTGTTGAGGTTATGGATTAGTTGTTAAGGTTACAGTTTAGTTGTTAAGGTTACAGATTGTTTACAAACTAATTATGTCTTCTTGTTTCATGTTGTATGACATAAATGACTAAGTATTAATTTCACTCCAGGAGTCGACACGTGTCTCGAGTTAACTATGCACCAAATCGACTCGGCCCTATGTAGGACGAGTCAAATAACATCATCACTCGACCCTTCCCAAGAAGGGCCGAGTCGAAAGGCGTCCTCACTCGGACCCTGCTGTTAAGGTCGACTCCACGCCTTTTCATTTTGTAAGACCGAGTCAAAAAGCTCTCAATCAAAATGGCTAAATCAAACGCGTCTTTTATCGACCCTCTCACAAAGCCGAGATGAAAGGCGGTCATTCTTGAGTAAGGACGCCTTTCGACGTCAGATCACTATCACATTATATGCACGATCGAAATGATCATTACATCTACCCTGTAATTCCTAATGACTCATCGGACCTCGTCAGCACCTTACTTCCCCTGTCATCATCGCATTAATCACAAAGGTGACTCATACCACCCACAACTGACACCTGTAAAATATTAGCCAAATAAACTGACTGTTTGGACTCGGCCATATTTACGCAATTGCCCTCTTAGATCTGCTATAAATAGGCGCACTGCCTACTGCATGGAGGTATGTAATCTTTTACAAGATAACACACTGCAATCGTACTTTTCTCCTCCACTTAAGATCAATACTGACTGGACCGTTGGAGGAAACCCCAGAGAACCCAACTCTGATCCTCTTACGCATTGTTTGTGTGTAGGATCGAATCCTCTGTTCAGTAATCAACCATCAGAGAAGATTGAGGAACCCTAAAACTCTTCACAATCCACACTAAATTTCCATATTTGATATCTAACATCAATAGTTTGGCGCCCACCGTGGAGCCTCTTTTTCTTCTTTATACAAGATGGCTGATTCTGATCGACCAGACCGATCATCAATTCCTCACACTAAAGAAACACATAATGCGGGCTACGTCACTCAAGCCCAATTAGAAGAATACACCCGAAGAGTTTCTCAATCTCTTCAGCAATAGTTCACCTCCTTAAAAAATGAACTCCTCAGCCAGATTCCTCCCCAGTAACCTTCTCTGTCGTTCGTCGCTCCTCCCCATGCAGGTCAGTCTGAACAACGAACGCAGGAGAAATAGGCTGAATAGACCTCTCCTCTGCCTTGCCAACAGACTCGTTTCGCTGCTCACCCTAGACAACCTCCACAATACGTGGAAGCAACTGGTGAGAGTCCCAGTTTCAGCCATGAGCGCGCCACATGGACGACGTCACATGGCGCCAGACACCCTCACGCTGCTCTAGGCCCCTCCACCCTCTAACTTTGCGTCTGGTTATGACTAGACGTTTAACACTGTTGCAGACACCACTAGAGGGAACACTCCACTCGTCGATTGGATCATGAATACTCCATGTGCTAAGTTCAAAATGCCATATATTGAGAAGTATAAAGGTGAGGGAGATCTAGTGGACCACGCGTAAAACTTCTATGATCTGATGCACATGCAGCAAGTGACCGATCTGATCATTTATAGAGCTTTCCTGATATCTTGACAGGAAGCGCTAAGATGTGGTGGAACTCATTGAACAAAAAGTCCATCCACAGCTTCGAAAAACTCAGCTAAAAGTTTGTACATTATTTTTTGGCTGACGCCAAGTAGAAGAAACCCTCCTCCATCTTGTTGCAAATGAGACAAAAACTCGAGGAGAGTCTCAGGACTATTTCAGGAGATTCCAAGCTAAAAGGCTACAAGTTGAAGACCCTGGTAACATAGTCACCATGGTCGCGATCTCTGCAAGGCTAGAAGATGACAAGCTGGCTGACTCACTCATCATAGACCTTGTCGCTAACTGTGAATAGTTAATGGCTAGATCTCGAGGACACAAAAATGCGAAAGATAGTTGAGCCCACGAGAAGGCGGCTAGAGAAGCAACAGCAGAAGCAGAGTCCTCTCAAAGAGAGAAGACGGAGAAAGATCCCCCTCAAAACTAACTCCAAACCAAACAAGGCTAACAAGAGAGATTAGAGGAAAGAGGTGGCCAAGAAGTCGGCCCTCACTTCCCTCAACACCTCTCTCTCTCTCTCTCTCTCTCTCAAGCTCTTTGCTTGATTCAGCGAGAAGGATACCTTATCTCTACTCTTCCCTGCATGCAGTCGAACCCCTGATCCAGAGATCCCAAGTAATATTATCGGTATCATAGAGATCATGGTCATCACACCAATGACTGTAGAGTCCTTCAAAGAGATATCGAAGACTTGATACAGAAAGGGATGCTAAAGAGGCTCATCTCTCGATAAGACAGAGGAGAGCCTACTCCAGAGAAGTTAGAGAGAAGAATGTCTCGATCAAGATCGCCCCATCACTAACACCAACAAGATGACCAACCCAGCGAGACACGCAACCGATGCGTCATCAACATCATCAGTGGCGGTCTAGCTATAGGAGGAATATCAAACAACACTTGGAAGAAGTATGCTCGACGAACACTAGAAATCAACCTTTGTGAGAAGAAGCCAAGGACAGATCAGCCTATTTCTTTCAGCAATGCTGATCTAAGAGGTGTAGAGACCCCTCGTGATGACCCCATCATTATAGTAGCCTAGATTAATGGCTTTTGAGTCAAGAGAATCTTGGTGGACACTGGGAGCTCTACCGACATACTATTTATGGACGCCTTCAACTAGATGGGCATCGACAAGTCAAATTTACGGTCTTGCCTGAGTCCCCTCATTGGGTTCTCAGGGTACTCAGTTCAACCAGAATGACTGATCACTCTTCCCCTAGTATGGCAAATATCATCGCCAGTCTACAGTCCAAACCCAGTTCATTGTGATGGACGTAAAGTCCACATACAATTGATTCTTGGCAGGACTTTCTTAAACAACGTACAGGTAGTCTCATCCACTTACCACCAGATGATGAAGTTCTCGACTCCAGAAGGAGTCGGTTCTATAAGAAGCAACCAACAGGAGGCCAGATCATGCTATCTACTCTCAATGAAGGGGAAAGGAGTTTCAGAGATCCTGCCAATTGAGAAGGTCCACCTTCAAATGTAAAAAGATGAAGAACGGGAGTGGATGACCCCCGTAGAAGAATTGCAAGAAGTATTGATCAACCTTGATGGATCAGAGAATGTCAAAATCGAGTCAAGACTTGTTGAGCCCCCAACAAGGAGCTGTGGTCGCGTTCTTGCATGACAATGTAGATGTGATTGCTTGGGGATCCGAAAACATGCCTGGAATTCTCCCAAAAGTGATAAGCCATGAACTCTCGGTCAACCGACATTGCAAGTCGGTTCGATAAAAGAAGAGGCATCTTGGCTCTGAAAGACAGAAGGTGGCAACAGAAGAAGTCGACTGATTACTCAAGGTCAGTTTCATCCAAGAAGTTCAATATTCGGAGTGGTTATCTAATATGGTGTTGGTCAAGAAGTCTACTGGCAAGTGGAGAATGTGCATGGACTTCACTGACCTAAACAAAGCTTGCTCGAAGGACAGCTATCCCCTCCCGAGGATCGATCATTTGGTTGATGAGAGTGCTGGCCATGAACTACTCAGCTTTATGGTTGCTTTCTCTGGATACAACCAGATTATGATGGCAGAACATGATGAAGAAAAGACTTCTTTCATCACAGACCAAGAGACCTACTGCTACAAGGTATGCCTTTTGGTCTCAAAAAAATAGGGCCCACTTATCAGAGATTGGTGAACAAAGTATTCAAACCCTAGATTGGCCGCAATGTGAAGGTGTATATGGACGACATCTTGGTGAAGTCGAAGTAAGCAGCATCTCACGTGTCAAACCCTGAAGAAACTTTCTTCGTCCTCTGACACTTCTGCATGAAGCTCAACCTAGCCATGTGTGCCTTCTGTGTGAAATCAGGCAAATTCCTTAGGTTTATGATTATCCAATGGGGAATTGAAATTAACTACGAGAAGATAGTCGCCATAGAGCAGATGCCTGAGCGTTGCACGTTGAAGGACGTCTAGAAGCTGAATGACAAGATAGCTACTTTGGGCCAGTTCCTTTTAAAATCTACCGGAAGAAGTCTCCCCATCTTCAAAACTTTAAGAGGAAGCAAGGAGTTGAAGGAAGGCATCGGCTAGACGGCAGAATGTAGTGAGGCCTTCAGCGACCTCAAGAAATATCTAAGCACCAAGCCCCTGTTAAGCTGACCCAGAGAAGAAGAAACTTTGTATCTCTACTTAGCAATCTCATAGGAGGCAACAAGCTCTATTTTGATTCAAGAAAAAGATAATGCACAAAGGCCTATATATTATGTCAACCATATTTTGAAGGCGGCCGAACTCAATTGCACCCTCATCGAGAAGGCCTCCGTCACCATCATAATTACGGCTAGGAGGCTTCGCCCTTTCTTTCAAGCTCACACTATAGTGGTGCAGACAAACATGCCTATGAAGAAAGCACTCAGCAATCCTACCACTTCTAGAAGCATGATCAACTGGTCAGTGAACTCAGTGAATGTGACATACAATTTGAGTATAGAACGACCATAAAAACTCAGGCTTTGGCTAAGTTCTTGATAGTGTCATCCATAACAAATGCTGACCCGTCTCTCCTCATGCTAGTCCCTCTCCCAGATGTTGCAGTTCACAAGGTGACTAAGGCACTTTCTCCTCAGAAACACAGTACTCCTGAGCATGATTTGCCTGAATTTTCCTTGCAGTGGCTACTAAAGGTGGACGGATCATCTAGAGAAGGAGGCAGTGGAGCTGGCGTAGTTCTGCATGTCCCTGATGGGTCCACACATGAATACTCCATCACTTTTGAATTTTCAGTCTCAAATAATGAGGGTGAGTATGAAGCCCTCTTGGTAGGATTCCGAGCCACCTTGGCAGTTAAGGCTGAGCTCATCTATATCCTGGTCGACTCCCAACTAGTAGTCTTCCAATTAAAGGGAGATTATGAAGCCAGAGACTCTCAAATGATCCAATATGTGAAGGCAATTAAAAAGCTCTTAAGCAATTTCAAAGAGTTCAAAATCACCCAAGTTCCCCGAGCCCTCAAGGCTCGGACGGATGCTTTGTCCAAGCTCGAGTCATCCAGCTCAGGGAAGAGTCAGGGACCCATGTATACGGACACCCTAAAAAATCCTAACATCACGGAGGCACCAATCTACCCCATTATGCATATTGAAAACTCAACAGAGCCCTGTCGGGAGGCCCCGCTCATTCAATATCTAACAGGAGGGATCTTGCTAGAGAATGCTATTGAAGCAAGGCAATTTATAAAGAAATGCTCAGAGATATCTCATGATCGATAACCAGCTTTATCGGATCTCATACACTAGTAGTAGTGTGGGGCCCTATCTGTGATGTCTCCGGCTAGAAGAAGCTAGTTATGTTCTTAAAGAAATTCATGAGGGAACATGGGGAACCATCCAGGAGCCAGAACTCTAGCCCAGAAGCCGATTCGGCAAGGCTACTATGAGCCCACTATCTTAGATGAATCCAAGAGATTCGTCTCTCGGTGCAAGACCTGCTTGTTCTTTTCAAGTGGACTACAAGCTTCGGCAACCGAACTCACTCCTATCATAAGCCCGATCCCTTTTGCTCAAGGGGGATTGGATTCATAGGGACCACTCCTAATAGCTTCAGGGCAATGAAAGGTTTTGATTGTTGCCATAGATTATTTCACAAAATGGATAGAAGCTGAGCCTTTGGCCAAGATCGGTGAAAGCAACACCGCCAATTTTGTGTGGAAATTAGTTGTCCGTAGATTTAGAGTCCCTACTTCTTTCATTACAGACAATGGCACTCAGTTTGACAGCAAGGGTTTCCATAGCTTCTATGAAGAATGGAAAATTCAACTGGCTAGCAGAAGCCGTGAACAAATGCATACTTCAAGCTTTGAGGAAAAGGGTAGATAAAGAGGTCGGGAACTGGGTTGAAGAGCTGCATGGGATTTTGTGGTCATATCGAACCACCCACAAAAACTCCACAGGGGAAACCTCATTTAAACTAACATATGGAATCGAGGCAATCATCCCAGTAGAAGTCAGCATGCCAACCATCCGACTGCAGCACTTCGATGAAGAACCAAACTCAGCTGGACTACGAGTTAGACTCAACCTTATTGATGAAGTTTGAGAAGACTCGCTCTGCTCACAAGTCATCAATCAACAGCACATCGTCCGACACTACAATAGCAAGGTCCAGCCTTAAAGATTTAATGTTGGTGACCTCGTTCTTCGAAAAGCTATCTTCTACAGAGATACTAAGCTTGGCATATTGGCCGCCAACTGGGAGGGGCGATACACGGTAATCAAGGAAGTACACCCCAGCACCTACTGGCTACGAAGTCCTGACATAGAATCTTAAAACACTCTTGGAACATAGAGCACCTCAAAAAATATTTCTAATAAATGTAACTGTAAGGTTCTCATTTGATGTAAATACTTTTGGATATCTTATTGTGCTATGTTTTTGTAGTACTCTTAAGACCTCGATGCCATTTGAGGCACGAACGTAAGACCTTGGTATCCTTTTAGCATAAAACCAAGGCACATCCTTGATGTGATCGACTACAATTCAGAAGACATTAGTATCCTTTCAGAATAAAACTAAGGCACGTCCTCGATTCGATCGACTACAACTCGTAAGACCTTAGTATCCTTTCAGAATAAAACCAAAGCACATCTTTGACTCGGTCATCTACAACTCATAAGACCTTGGTATCCTTTCAGAAAAAAACCAAGGCACGTCTTTGACTCGACCTTGGTATCCTTTCGGAATAAAACCAAGGCACGTCTTCAGCTCGACCTTAGTATCCTTCTCGGAGTAAAACCAAGGCACGAAGCTGACCCATCTCAGTTACAAAATTTCTCGAGATAAACTTCAAATGTTGGCATCCACCTGAAACGCCCCTAAGATTTGAAGCCAAGCTCATAAACAAAACAGACTATGGATAAACACGTAAAAACACAATCGCATAAGGTACAGAGATCAAATCGACAAAAGTGCATCTTTGATTCATATGTAAAACTATTTACAATATAAGGGATACTTACATTACAAAGATTTTTCAAAAAATAAAAACATATAAGCTCCTAAGGGGCCAAACTCGAAGCAGGAGCAGAACTTGAAGCTAGAGCGGCACTGGAAGTTGGAGCAGAACTCTAGCCTAGAAGGGTGGCAGTAGTAGAGGTCGATGGAGGAGACGACCAAGGTTCAGACCCGACCTCTTCATCCCCTTCCTCTTCAGGCCGGCTCACCCAGCTATCATGGGCCGAGCCCTCACCTATTCCTTGAGCCAACGCTTCATCATCCTCATCTCCATTCTCAACATCGAGAACCAACCCTCCTCCTCTCCTCTCTATCTCCTACAGAGTGCTAAGGCAGTTAGCTACTCAAGGGGGATAGTGAAATCACTCGGGACGGATCTTGAGCTCAGTCAAAAGCTGCATCTGTAGATAGTCAAAGCCAGCCTTATAAGCCAGGGCCATCTCCACCTTCCCAGAGTGTCATTGTGATAAGTTTCAATGACCTCCAACGTGTAGGCCTCAGACTCCAAGTGGTTGAGGTGACCTTGCAATGCTTGTATCTCAACAAGAGATGACTCATGTTGTTGCTCGACCTCTAGTGCATCTCAGATGGCCTTCTGCCTCAACTTCTCATGAGAAACCTCCTCCTCCCTCAGCTGGTCCTTTAGGTCCTTTGCATTTTGACGAGCTAGCCGAGCTCGCTCATAGGCGTTAGCACTTTCCCGCCTCTCAACCTCGACCTTTTCCATCAGATACTTCATTTTGTCATCTCACTCATGAAGTTCGTGCTTGAGATGATTGAGGTCTTCCTAGAGCTGCTTGATCTAGGACAACTTCTGGCTAATTGTGTTAAGTAGGCCCTTAATTTTGTTGTCTCGCATCTACAGTTCCCTATCACATTTTCTCTCGCTCCTCTTCCAAGCCGCCAGCTCGTCCTCCTTAGCAACCATCCTTAGATCAGCCGCCTCTTGAGCCACCTTCTAAGCCTCCACTTCTTCCTAGAGCTTGAAGTAGAGGTCTCATATACACTCAAATCGAGCATATAAATCCTGCTTGACCAAAGCCCCCCGAAGTAGGTAGCCCTTGAGGGTCTTGTGAAGGCCATAGTCTGGCATGATCGAGTGGATTTCGTCATCACGTGGGTTGGGAAAATTGGTCCAAAGCCTTAGCCTGAGCTATTCTAGACTCTAGGACTAACCCCCTTTTATCATGATGCCACCTAGGGATGAACTAGTGCTCCTCAGACGACTCCTTATCATATCGAGGGCTGACCTTAGACGACCCCATCAGCATCATTTTCTACTTGCCCCACACCTCTGCATCAAGCTCATTAATGTGAGGGGGGAAGGGCCATCCAAATCCCTGAGCTGAGGGCACCTCCTCCGTAGCAGGCTCCTTGCTTTGTCTGTGAGTCGACTCTGTAAGCGGGGCCAGGGGCCGTCTCCTCCTCGATCCAAGCTTGGACCCCTATGGGCTTGGCTGCCACCATCTCGCCCCCTTCAGCCTGTACGGAGGACTCATCATATGAATTTCATAGACCCGGCTTGAGGAGTCTCTTGGATGGGAGTGACAGAAACTCTGCCCTTTGCAGCCTCCTGGGCAAGAGGAATGCTCGCCTCCACCATAGCGCCCTGCTTGTCCTTTGAAGGTTCGGCACTCCTAGAGGGGCCTCGACTGCCCACCTTCCTTAGCCTTCTCCTCTTCTTCTCGGACCTCTCAACCTTAGCAGTGGCCAAACTAGGCCTAGCTAGCTAAGCTGCAATCTTGACCACGTTTGCTGCAATCTCCTCAGCCTACTCCGGGGCCAAATATGAACGGAGGTGATTTTGGGGCCTCAGCGTGGATCTCGCCTAAGATGCCTCGGGCTCCTCTAGTTGAAGCACCAATATGACTACCCGAGTCTTGTTTGGCTCAATCGGAGGAGTCTGAGAGATACCGACTACCCTCAAAACTGATGTGTCGAACAAGTTCTCTCTCCAATGGGACCCAGCATAAGCCCAAATCTTATTGAGCCCACACCTCTCCTCATTAGAGAGCAAGCCTGACCTCAAGATGTCCTTCTTGATCTCAGGCCAAGCTAAGCAGGCCAAAACTAGATCCACCCCAAAGACCCATACGAACTTCTCCTTCTAGTCTTTGTTCGACTCAGGAGGGTTCGAAACCACCTTGAAGCCACCTAGGTTCTGGGAGTACAAGTGGCCTTTGTTTTTCCTAACCTTAACACTGATCAGATAGATGAGTACCTCCAGAGTCAGCTTGACTCCCACTCGATGACAGATGACAACAAACCCCACCAGTGTGGCTATGGAGTTCGGCTTGATCTGAGACGGCGTGACCCCCAAAGCCTCAAACATACAGCGAAGGAACGGATAGAGCGGAAGGCACAAACCATACTCCAAGTGTTTGATATACACTATAGCGACATTGCTGCCATGGTCATACACCACCTGAGTCTTCTTTGGCGCTGACAGGGTGAACGCCCTAGGAACGTCAAACCCATCGTAATAGGTCTCGAGCACCGTCGAATGTACTTTTGAGTGGAACTTTTAGAGTAGGCTAATCTGAGCCTCATTTCGAGTAGCAGCAACTAGAGCAGAAGATGCCATTGATGGGTTTTAAGCCTAGAAGATCACCGAAGAAGATGGTAGAGATGATCGAAAATTGCTTAGATGGTAGAGAATTCTAGGGTTTTGAGAGCAAGTAAAATTGACCCCCCATAGAAGAGCAAGTGTATATATAGTCAAGGAGGTGGACACATGGCGAAATCATAACAGTCAACTTGATCATTGATGGACGGCTAGAATTAACTCCGGAACTAGAAGCGATCTCTCAATAATCGAAGCACCACTCTCTAACCGTCACGCAATCCCCACTCAGAAACTGAAGCAACACCAATGCACGATCCCCCCTGATGTCAGAACATCAGGTCAACAACGGCCTATCAATGACCCCTCATAAATGAGCCTCAGAATCCTAACAGGTGGCTGTAGGCATTGAAAACTGCCTATAAGTACCCGAACGTGACTCGTGACGATGGATTGGCGATCGATGACCCATCCGACGATGCAACCAAGAACTGCTGACGATGTAACCATGCCGCAAATGCATAAAAGTGAGTCAATGAACGCATGAAGTGAGTCGGCGAGGCGTGTGAACCAGTGAAGTGACGAATCGTGGAACAAATCCAACAGCAAATCTTCAGATCAACAACTATCAACAAGACAGAATCAACAGAACTCAAACGTCGACGGAACTGAACCGATCGAACTCTAGAATTGACGAGACAATCAACTAGACTCGAGAATCGAGTCGACTGGATAAACCAGGCTCAAAACATCGCCAAAAATAGAGCTATGAGGAAGGCCAAAGCTAAGACGACTCAGCCTTGGCTGAGACTGGCTCGGCCAAGGCCGAGCCACAAAATGCCCCCCTCTTTTGCCTATAAATAGAAAGGGGGGCCTCAGTTGTTGGGGCTAGGAATTTTTGGAGAGCTTTGGCTAGGGAATTTTCACAGATCTGAGCTTTTTCACAGACGAGAATTCAGATCTGACTTCCTGCACACGAGACCCGGACTTCCCGACGCAGATCTACGCAGCGAGCAAAGGAATTAGATGAGATCTAGGTCAGATCTACAGGATCCACCCACAAGATTAAGCTTTGTCTTAATCTCAGAGTTCGTGCGTGACTTCACTTGGTCGATTTCACCCACTCTAGCAATTATCTCTATTATGAGTTAATTCCCATCGGCGATTATTTCCTTCGTGAAATAATCCCCATAGATCTGTAGATCTCATACCTGGATCTAATCACACGGCGGTCCATGGACGAAATAGAGTCCCCGGCACAGGCCAAGATCCCACGCAAACAAGGATCCGACAAACGGATCCCGCGTTTGTTCAACAAAGGGCAAAAAAGTTGTAATCTTTTTGATTTTTGCTGTAAGCCTTATAAAAAGGTGATCTTTTTATTTGAATCTCGTTGTAAAAGAAATAAGCTATAACAAATTCATTCAATGGAAATCGAACCAACTTCCCCGCAAACAAGCTGGCGACCACAGTGGGAGCCAACGATCTCAGATCTGAGATCGTCGTGCCGCAGTCGCGGATCCAGATCCCAGTTGATGAGGAGGTTGAATATGAGCTCAATTAGTAGAAGTACGAGGAGTACCTTTCGTCCTCGTCCAGATCCTCCTCTCCCAGCAAGTCCAAGATGATCTCCGCTACAAGGAAGATCCGGTGGGCCTTAGATTCAGAGTCCAAGCAAGAAAATTCTAGCCCTGCTGCCGTCAAAGTTACAGGTAGAGGCATTTCCCCCTCAGCGCCTGCAGCCTCTGTTCCCTCGGTGCTGGGGAAGACCGCTGATGACGCGCCCACACTCTCGAAGAGAGCTCGGCAGTGACGGCGTCAAAGCATGGCGCGTCGATTCGCCAAGGCGTTGCAATCAACAGATGGGATCCACTATGAGGTGGATCTAAGATCTAGATTAAAGCAGAGGCTTCACCCTCAGGTGATTGATGGCCCATCTGAGCTGTCGACGAATGAAGGGATCTGAGTCAAGTGGAACTGTTCAACACTGGAAGAGCGCATCCGAAAGCGCCGCGCGCTCCTTGCACATGCACGGGCTTTGGTGCAAGAAGCCCGCAAATTGAAGAAGGAAGAGGTGGTCACAAAGCCACCAAGAATCCGCCAAGTCTAGTGGCCAAAATCTAGCTCCTCAACCCAGATCACCATGGTGTCGAGGCTAAAGTCCGTGGGCGCCTGAGCTCAAGTCACCCCGACACCGAGGCTAAAGTCTGCGAGCGCCTGAACTCCAATCTCCCCGACGCCGAGGCCACCTACGGCGTCCACATCTAAATCTCTGGCTAAGCCTGTTCCTGCCTCAACTGAGCCCATAGGCACATCCCGAAGCGAACCAACAATCTTAGAGTGCCTCAGCCTGTTGCAAGATGATCGATGTGAAGTTCTGATCAGAGGACGTTTGGGTCCATTGAGGAAGCCACGGGTCACTCCTAATGCAGGAGGCAGCACCCACCTCAACAGAGATAGCAAGACCCCTGTAGCTCTCTGCTCTGGACTATGAATCGAGGTTCAAGAGTCTGTCGAGACTTCACGTCCGCATACGCGAACGTCGAGACGAGTTACTTTTGGGAACTTCGATAAAGTCATCCATCCTCAGAAGGAGATGTTTTTGTCTGACGACGATAACGTTATAACTGAGAAGTCGTGCCAACACACGATAGGTTGCTCCGGCATTCAGGCCGATGAGGTATACTATCGTGCTGGGGGTACGAGTAAATCCCGAAAGAGGAGTTCCCCTGAGAAGCCTGCGCAGTGCCTCTATTCCAAGCTGATCAGGGTAGTGCTATCGGAGTGCAACTATACTAAAACAACTCTAGAGAGGGTGTCAATCTTTGACAGACTTGGTGCTAGAATGCCGAAGCCCAGGTCAAGATGCATCCGTAGCAGAAAGTCAGTGTCTCAAAGCGATGAATTGCCAAGAGTCACCATCAACATGACGAGCCGAGGCACGTCAACTCGTGCTGGTCCCTGACCATCCGACTGACTAACGCGGTTGTAGACCGGGACTATTCAGCGATCCAATTATAATAAGATACTGAAGGGGTTGCCGTCAGATGATGAAGTGTCAGATGCTGGCTCCGCAATGGATTTCGATAACACGATTTTCAACGAGGGACAACCCCGTGAAGCGCTTATGATCACTGCTGAGCAGGTGGCCAAAATGCTCAAAGAAGCGATGGCCAAACAGAAGAAGAACTTTAAGTTTGAAATGGAGATGGCCATACAGCAGCTAAGAGAAATGCATGACCAACAAATTTAGGCATTGACAAATCGCCAGGGTGAATCCAGTCATCGCAACAACATCAATCAAGCTGACAGCAACACAGACAGGGAAGAACACCGTGATGCTGGTATCCCCCCTGATGAACGAAATGTGGGAGGTAGTCACGAAAATGCTTATGGCAATGTCATTGTCCCAGAAAATGAGAAGATAAAGGACCTCTGAGAGTAAGATCAACACCTCTATCTCCGCTCAAGAGGTGAAGAAGACAGGCATACCATGTCCGTACCCAAGGGAGTTAGAGTCGATCCCATACCCATCTAAGCTCAGTTTGATTAACTTCACACCGTTCGACGGGAAAGGGTCCCCCACTCAGCATTTGATATACTTCAAGTCTCACTTGGGAGTTATTTTTGGAAACGAGCCCTTGATGGTTCGGTCATTCATTAGCACCCTTCGAGGAACTACCTTTGATTGGTACCGCCATCTTAAACCGGGCAGTGTTAACAGCTGGGACGACATGGAGTCTATGTACCTTTCAAACTTCTTCGACGACAACACCGAAATATCCATCGAGACATTGTTGGATGAGAAGCAGAAGGACAGAGAGATAGTTGACACCTTCGTCAAGCAGTTTCGGAACAAGGCGATGAATTGCCGGGATCTGATAACTGAGGAGTTCATCCTCTAGACCTACCACAACAACCTTTCGTTGGACGTTCTTGAAGCAATGGGAACAGCACCGTCCAGTGCATGGAAGGATTTGAAGGTGTGTAGGGAGCAAGCTGAGCGGTTCCCCAAGAGGAAGAAGGTAGAAAGAGGCCAGCCGGCTGCAGAAGCTCCCAAACGAAATTTCATCCCACGCAGCAAAGGAAAGGAGCAGGCGAGAATGGCGATCGCAAACCAAACATTCCACCTGCAACCGCATCAACAACCGCAACAGCGGGCGTCGCAGCAATCGTAGCCCCAATGGCAGCAGAGGCTATAGCAGTAGAAGCCCTTCGATTCGAGGTTCCCCAAAGTCTACTCCTTCAAGGAGGATGAGGTTCCTAGAATTTTCAAATAACTCCTGGAGAACAACAAGTTCCAGCTACCACCAATTGTGAACCAGGAGGAGGCCAATAAGGTCACGGATCTGAAATACTGTGCGTACCACAGGGTAGTGCACCACCCGATGAAGGCGTGCTACCATCTCAAGGATAAAATTCAAGCCTTGATTGATGTGGGGGTCATTACCCCAAAGCCGTCCAAAGAGAAGAAGGTGGGAGCAAACACAGTATCCATCAACTTCAGATATGTGCCTTTAACGTGGTTTCAACCGAAGCCCGTAGTCAAAGTGGGGGTGAAGATAGTGAACGATGATTCTCACAGGCACTGTGAAAAGGGTCTTGTACCTTACACTACCTCGAATGGCGAGATTCTCTGGGTCCACCCTGACCTGCTCGAAGATGATCAATGGGTGGCTTCTTCATCCGGGAAGAAATCAAAAGGGAAGGGCAAACTGTGCCATGTCACTTCAGCAATCCTGGAAAAGGATGATCCTCACAGGCACCGTAAAAAGGGTCTTGTACCGCACACTACCTCGAATGGTGAGATTCTTCACGTCCACCCTGACCTGCTCGAAGATGATCAATGGGTGGCTTCTTCATTTGGGAAGAAATCAAAAGGGAAGGGGAAACTATGCCATGCCACTTCAGCAATCCTAGAAAAAGATGATGAACGGATGGTGACATTCCAATACCCTGAAGAGCAACCTGAAGTCTTTACCATGAGGAGCGGACACGAGTACAGGTACAAGTACCCCGAAGTTCCTGACTCGAATGCCAAGACACTGACAGAGCTGAGGGTGGTGATAACTCCCCTTACGCGTGCTGAAAAGGCACAGCAGCAGGCGGCTACCAAGGAGGACGCAGCCAATTTAAAGGAGAAGCAACCTCAGGAGGTTCAACTCCCAAAGCAGTCTCGATTCAATCGCTCAATTGGAAGAGACAAACCGGGAAGTTCGAACTCTCCGTATCGCTTCGATGTCATGGCCCAACTGGCTAACATCCCAGCAAGGATAGCACTTTATGAGCTGCTGCGGTTGTTGAAAGAGACCCGAGAAGCTTTACAAGAGGCCCCGGCTAACTCTAAGGTCTTCCTCACTCAGATCAAGCCAGCTCCCGAAGAGCCAGAGTCTTCTGTCCAACAGTGCAACCTTGCTGACAAGCACCTCCCCTACATTACCTTTACCAAGGAGGATATGCAGATAAAAAACTTGAAGCATGACAGATCGCTTTATTTTACCGGGTACATTAGCTCCAGTGAAGTCAACCGGATCCACGTTGATCCGGGTTTCGCTGTGAGCATCATGCCCTCGCGCCTCATGTATAGCCTCAGAATTCCTGCTAGTAAGCTGGCATCAACAGGAAACGTGATCTATGGATTTAACACTAGCGGGTCTCGACCACTTGGTAAAATCTGAGTGAAGTGCTAAATGGGAGATTTGAAGTCTGAGGTCACATGCTATGTGATTGACGTAGAGACGTCCTATAACTTATTGTTGGGTCGACCATGAATCCATAATAATGTTATAGCTCCCTCCACTCTTCATCAGTGTCTGAAATACGTAGACACAAATAATGAGATCAAGACGGTGGTCACGGACAAGCAACCATTTAAGGGGATGGAGAATTACTTTACAGACTCCCTCCTTTACGGTAACAAGTTCGATACTAAATCATCGGCCCAAGGTACGGACAGAGACAGAGAAGCTGATACCAAAGTTGGGCTTGATTACGATGGCGGTTTTGTTATAAATGATATTGTACCTGTTGTAATCAATCTTGATGATGAAAAATCATCGGATGATGGTTGTAATTAAAAACTTGCCGACAAAGCGATAAATGATGGTTTAGAGTACTCGTTATCTCTTGCTGATGTGGTGACATGATTGTACGATGATCCTGAGTTGAACTTACCAACTCGATCGTCTTGTATAGTGCAAAAGCAGTTCCAAGACTCTTTCGGGACAGCACTCATCATCCCAGATAGAACAAGTAATGAAAAAGACTTGGTCTACGGTAAAGGAAATGCAATTCCAATACTGAACCACTTTTTAGGGGAGGATGTTGATGACAAAATGAACTTGGCCTCCATCTATTCAGGTACAGCCCAGAAGCGTAGAGCCTCATGAAAAAATAGGGGTATGACTTTGCCCAAGGGGAAGGTCTTTGTTTCGGACGAGGTCCTCAAGTTCCACCCAAAGCTGCACATGTCTCAAGAGGAAAACCTGATAATTACTACGCGTTCAGGAGAGGATTGGGATATGTATTCTTCTCGAAAGATGAATGCTCTTGGTTGATTGACAACCAGTTACCCGATGCAGAAGATGGATATTCATCTGACTCATCTGCTTGGGATTTTGACGTCAGCCTTGGTGAGGTCTTCAAGGATCTGATGTCAAATATGACTACGGTCAGCCCCACCACGATGGAGGACGATGAGAATATGCCAACATGGGAAGACTCGTGGACTCATCACCTCAATATGCAGTATGGGGACCGGTTCGAGCAAAGAGAACCCCCAACCGAAGACATAGTCGTTCAAGTCAATATGGG
>JBAKGM010000139.1:27605515-27617159 GCA_037177215.1 Asparagus racemosus
TCCTATTACTATAGGTTTACACTAAGGGTCAGCTTTAAGTCCTTACCTTTTTACATTAGTTATGGACCAACTTACTAGGCACAAGATAAAATCTAATATTGTATGTTATTTGTTGATGATATAGTGCTAATTGATGAAACTAGAAGAGGTATAATTTCTAAAGTAGAAAGATAGAGACAAGCTCTTGATTCTAAAGTTTTTAGAATTAGTCGAACAAAAATAGAGTATATGAAGTGTATTATTAGTAAAACTAGGAAAGAAAGAGAGCCTATTGTACATATCGATGGTCAAGAAATACCTAGAACTAATCATTTTTGTTATTTAGGATCAATTATTAGGAACGATGGTGAGATAGTAGATGATGTTATACATCAAATTAAATCAGGATAATTGAAATGGAGAAGTGCTTCGGGAGTCCTATATGATCGTACAATACCTATGAAACTTAAGAGAAAATTCTATAGGACACTTATAAGACCAACAATGCTCTATGGGTCAAAGTGTTGGGTAATTAAAAAACAACACGTTTAAAAAAATGAGTGTAGTAGAAATGAGAATGTTGTGATGGTTGTGTGGGTATACACTAAAAGATAGGATAAGAAACGAGCATATCTGTACTAAATTAGAGGTTGCTCCTATTGAGGATAAAATGAGAGAGAATAGATTGAGGTGGCTTGGTCATGTATAACAGAGACCATTTAGTACACTGGTTAGGAAAGGTGATGAGATAATAGTTGATAGAGCTAGGAGATTTAGAGGTAGACGTAAGATGACTTGGTTAGAAGTAATTAAGAAGGATATGATTAGGGCTAACTTAATGGAGGAGATGACCCACAACAGAGTGAAATGGAAGCATAGGATTCATGTTGCCGACCCCAAACATTTGGGATAAAGGCTTGGTTGTTGTTGTTGTTATTGTTGTTGTTAGATAAGATGGTGGAGAAGAAGAAACATCTAATATGCTCAACTCTTTTAGTGAATATATTTCTAAGGTTTAGCTAAAATTATTTGGTTAATATTGTAAAAATTTATATTAACTTAAATCTATATTTAACTCTTTTAATGGATACAATTCGTAAAGTTTAGTTGACTTTAAAAAAGTTGAATAACAAAACAACACAATTATGTGCCTTGTAGGAAAATGAAAATTACATGTTCAAATTTCAACAAGAAATTCCCTATAAGGCTATGCTCTGCAACGACCATAAACAAATCATAGGGACAAACATTTGCTATAGTGGGAATTTACTTACCACAACATGTATTTTCGCATGGGCAATTATATGTGGTTTTATCTAGTGGTATGTCATGAAAACTACAAGAGTGCTAGTTAAAAGCAACAAAAAGCCAAGGAAAGAAAATACATGCACAAAAAGTCTATAAAGAAGTTCTCTCCAGAGATAGGTAAGAAACAAAATAAAAAAAACATTGCATCAATTATTGTAAAAAAAAGATTTTATTTCTCTATCAAATAAGAGAAGTATTGAAAATTAATTTAATTATTTTCTAGGAAAATGATTCTATGATGAAAAGGGAAATTAAATAAAATAATATCTTCAATAATATTTTTTAATATAAAATTATTTCAGAAGTCTAATATTTTGTTTGATCACAGTGAAGACTAGTGAGCAACAACGTACAGATGGAAAGAAGTTCATTAAGGATCCGAAGATATATCAAGATGTTTTCTCAATCAACATGTTTATATTGTATCATTGGAGCAATTCTCGTCTTCAAAAAGCTCAAGTCAAATTCAGAAGATTATTATGATTGAATTATGATTGATCAAGAGGTAAGCAAAACTCTTAAAAGGATGGTTAGAGCATTCATATGGGTGGAGATTCTATCGAAAGGCAAGTGCTCCTGCTCTTTTTTTTTAAATTCTTCTTCTTTCTTGCATGTTTATTACCCTCTTTCTTGATTCTATTGTTGACTCATTAAAATATTTTATTTGATCTATAGCATGATTGTTTCTAAACCTTTTATTGTAGTAAAAATACAGATCTTGCATGTTTTATAGAAACAACGATAAATTAGAGTTTTGTTGATTAGAGCTTATAAAAGTTATTAGCATAGTGTATGTGCATTGGACGTAGGCATACTTGTCATATATTTTGAATTTGTTTCGTGGACATGATAACGAGGAAGTGACTATAAGAAAAAAAATTTAAAATATTATAAATATTTTGTAAATAATATAAAATATAAATGTATATATTTAGAACAATATAATATAACTTTATATTGATATGTATCACATGCTAACACAAATCTCAAAGCAAATCTAATTAATAAAAACTTTGATAGATAGCACCCTCAATCGACTTAAATTTATTCTAGCTCTACTCCTTATAATATTAAATAACGTGTTATAATTCTTGTAAGCAAGTCAGGGAACCTGTAACTTCCTGCATAAATTGGCAAAGAAAATTTTAAATCTTCATCATAGTTTCACTAAAGCTAAATGGCACTTAAATACCACAAAGCTTTCCGTTTTGGCACTTATATCTCATAAGTTGTTTTTGGTGGCAAATAAATACTATAAGTTGATTTAATATTGGCACGTTAGTACTCTCAGTCTTGCAAACATAAAAAATTTCACTCAAATAGAATTTTTATCTATGATACTTACATGCTAGTTTTAGATATTTTAACTATTAGTATTTGTTAAATGTGCTATTAAGTCTACCAAAAATTTTCTAGGCTTATCTTATGTCTACTTTTAAATAGAGTTGGGATAAGTTTTAACAAATGTTAATAGTTAGAAAGTTATAAAATTAATATGTTAGTGTCATATAGGAACGTTCAGGTAAAAATTTTCATGTATGCATGATTGAGGGCACTAACATGCCAATTTTAAAATAACTTACACTATTTATTTGTCGCTAAAAATAACTCATTGTGTAAAAGTGCCAAAACAGGGAAACCTCGTGGTATTTAAGTGCAATTTAGCCATTCACGAATACATAAACTACTAAAACACGTCCAAAATCAACCAAATTTAGATTTCATTCACAATAACAAAAGATTATCATCAAAACAAAAGGACCATACCTATCTGTAAGCCCAGTCAAGGAAAACTATACCCATCGACTTTCGGCTTCATGAATTGAGAGAGGGTCTTGCAAGATGTGTTAAATAGGGAGAATTACTATTTAATCAGATAGAGAAAGTAAATGAGAGAGAGAAGAAATGCCCTCTCATATGTAGGATGTTTATCTAATATATATGCCAAGGAGTGACGAAAGAAAACTTTAGTACGTAACACAATGTTATATAATGAATGCATTGTTCCCTATAGTCCTTACCTTTTAACTAGGTATAATTGTCACATCAATATTGAAGTATGCTCTGGACTTAAGGCTATAAAACACTTTATTAGTAGATATACAAATGTCATTATAAAGTAGTTGTGTGCATTGCATCGGATGAGGGAAGACATCCAGTAGATGGGAATACGCAACTAAGTTAATGCTAACAGAATTCTTCAGAAAATGTGCATCTCATCAAAAGGCAAGGATGTTGTTGTACATGAAATTTATCAAACATTATGTATGGATAGCAGAAAGAAACTGTTAAAATAGGAGAAAAAACAATCATAATTGTGCGGATATATTCAGCAAATCTGACAGAGGGAGAAACATATTATCTGAGGCCACTATTGAATAATATTAAAGGTCCAACAAATTGGGAGAACTTGTTATAGATGGATTAATGATGAAAGGTCTTCAAAGAATCAGCTCAGAGAAGAGGACTCCTAGAAATTGACGATAGTATAATGGAATGCTCGGATGAAGCTGTGGGTTCATAAACGACATATGCATTATGAAGATTATTTGCGATTATTCTAGTCTATTGTCAACCATCGTATGTGAGAAAATTATGGGAAACATATAACCCACAATGTCTGAAGATTATGTTAGGAAACCTTTAGACATATATTATTATAGTTATTATTTGTTTTTTAGATTTTTTTCAATTATTTGTTTTTCTCTTGATAAAATTCCTAAATACACAACTTGCATTCAATTTTTTTATACTCCAAACACCGTGAGCATTACCTCACAAAAACCAGGATATATATATGAAGAACGAAAAAGACTCTAGACTTTCAAAGCACACCATTCAATCATTAAATGGCTGCTAAACAAACATAACCATAAATTTTCTTTTATGGAACTGAAGCTGACAAAACAAACACACACTTAGCAAGTTTTCCGACACACATCGAGTTAGACACACATAGACCTATATAACTTTATTTAGTTAATATTTATTTTTGGAGATTGTCTTGAGTCACTTCTTTTTCTATTGACTGGATTCCCAAACAGCTACAAGCATGCTCATTGCTTCCTTGGAAACATTATCTGTCTCTTCATCTTGAATTTTTCTAGCAAGAGAAACCTTGAATTCCACAATGGCTTGTCATCTTCGCTAGGCAGAATACCTATCTTCCTTTATTTGCTCCCTTAGTACAAACTTTCTAACTCGTAGTACTCTTCTATTGACTGGTTTTCTTTCTCTCACTTAACAAAATTTCAATAATTGTATCATGCTTAGCGATTTTTTTATTTGCGACATTTGGAATTTATTTACATGCCATGGACTTGCTTGTCATTTGTTATGGAAACCATGAAAAGGAAATATAAATATGAATATAAATTTAAGCCAAAGTACTATGGGTTCGTTATAATAGATTTATCAATCACGGATGAAAAAGTAGATAAATAATAAATTTCAATTGGATATGCACTTAAAAGATTTATATCGAAAACACAAATCATTTTATATTTATATTTATATTTATATTTATATACTTATATGTTAGTATCAGGGATATGATATTGTGCGCGAAATAAAACTTATGGGCTGTAATAATATCTTCATGAATTTGAACTTGGATTCATGGTTTGTTATGAAACCTGTAGCAGCCGGTATTGCATGTATTCAACTTGTTCAGGATCCCCGATCATTTATTTACAAATGTTATAAGATATTGGATTCCAACGAAGAGATCATGGAGCAAATAGAAAGACAAATATTTGGTGAACTTTTCAATAGTCAATTAATCACTTCCATCCCTGCTCTTATCTTTGATGCCACATGAGATTCAGAAAGAATATTTAATGTCCAGTGAAAAACATTTATCTTCATCTAAAATCTGATTGCTTGCAATGAGATGCAACTTTCCCTTTAAAGCTTAAAATTTATGGAGTTCACAAAATGCACCATCATGTAATGAAGGCAAGCGAATTCTAAAATGGGAAAAAAAAAATCTCATAGAGAGTCCTCTATACTAACAAGGGACTAACGAGAGCTCCATAGGTGCCACCGCACACAATTTAGGTTAGCGAAAGTAATGGTTTCATATTCTGATAATACTGATATTTGAACTCAATGTAGTGATATTTGTATAGAATGCAAGAAGTTCCAAATTAAATATATAGGTTTTTGCTTAGTCTCATGTCGGGCTACCTCATAAATGAAATAAATCTATATGTAGAGCAAATGCTGGAGGCAAACACTTAAATGATCAAAATCCACATCTATACCTGAGAATTGGTTCCCAACAAAAACGACCAGTGCTACATCCTTAGCTAATTTTCACTGAAAAATTCGGATTAAATCAAATCATATATCCCGCTTGAACTTAGCTCAAAATGTTTTAGATGGAAGATATAGATTAATACCCTGGTGAATTTGAACCTTTCATCCCTTAGAAAGAAACTTTTAATAATTGAAAAGCTTCCTTACAGTATCCTTAACAATAATGCATAAATGTTCTTCATTCAAGAGTGTGGACAGATACTAGTAAAGGGATGTCAAGACATTTAGACAGACCCTAAGATGTTGTAAGCAAAGTTCTGTTTGAATGGTTGTTGTTAAGTGAATTCATCCAAGATGCACGCTCATCTAAAAAGGAATGAAGCACAAGGATTATTATTGATGAAGTACAAGGCGAAAATTATTATTGATGAAGTACAAGGCGAAAGTTGAAACACAGAAGTAGTAAACGATGAATATTACTTTAAACATGGACACAATAGGAAGTTAATCTACGTAAATATGAACAATGTGAACTACTACACTAAGATATGAGATAGTGATTTACTCATAAAAGTACGAGCTTATGAAGGTGAATACAGTGATGCATTTTTTAGTCTGTGCATTCAATAACACAAATGGATGTTATTCACTCCCATACAAAGGCACAAGAGAATTGAAATATCAAATGCACTGTAGAGGACATCTAATATTCAAATTCAGAAATGGCAGATGAAATTATAATTTTAACATTTTAGCAGAGCTTCTTCTTACACGGCACTTAATTTAAGCAACAGTAGAGAGTTAAATTAAACTCACAAACCAAAATCATGTTCATAAAAGAACAATCTCCTCATTCGTGAGCCTCTTAATCTTTATATCCACTTTCAAATTAAAACTATGGTAATAAGCATCTCTATCTTATATAAAATAAAATTGAATAGGTTTTAGCAAATATATGTTTAGCACGTAGTCATGAAAAAGGAATGATCATCACAATAAATTGACTGCTACTGAGCATGACAAATTTTCTGACTAAAGGAACATGCAATCAATATCAACATTATGTCAGCACAATTAGGATAGAAATGGAAAAAGAGAAGGATCGTACATTGCAATTGCCTATCATAAATTAGGATAACAAAATATTATGCTAAGCCTGATCCAATTATTGAAATTTTGTCAAGTAAAGATGAAATAGAGGAAAAAAAAACCTATGTCAAATGAGTGACCATCATCCAACAGGCAAACAATTAGTACTTCTTTAGTTCAACTATCGGTTGAGGAAGATGAAGAATAAGTGATTGAAGAATACTATAATGATACGGAAGAAATTTCGTATGAAAGGAGTAAACAAAGGAAGATAGAGGTGTCTGATTTAGAGTATATGCCTAGCGTAGATGACAAAGTCACTATGGAAGTCAATGTTTCTCCTGCTGGTTAATTCAAGACGAAGAAGAGGTAGATAATGTTTGCATGGAAGTAGTGGGCATGCTTGAAGCTGTTTGGGAGTTCCATTAAAAGAGTAAGAAGTGACTCAAGTCGATATCCAAAAAAGAAATACTATAAATAAAATATCTAGGTATATGTGCTTCTGAATTGTGTGTTGGAAGACATGCTAAGTGTGTGGTCATCTTATCAGTTTCATTTCTATAAAGAAAACTTATGGTTATGTTTGTTTAAGCATTTTAATGAAAGAATGGTTGGCATGCTAAGTATGTGGTCATCTTTTCCATTCATATACATCCTGGATTTTTCTGAGTTGATGCCCATGGTACCTAGAATATTAAAATATTGAAGGCAAGATTTGTATTTAGGAATTTCGTCAAGAGCAAAAGAAATAATTGAAGAAAATCTCAAAAATATAAATATTAACTAAATAAAATAATATATGTTCTCTTAGTTAATCAACAAATTAGTATGGGGGTTTTATGTACGTGTTTCTGAATCAGTGTGTTTGAAGACTTGCTAACTGTGTGGTTGTTTTGTCAGCTTCATTTCTATGAATGAAAACTTATTGTTATCTTTGTTTAGCAGCCATTTTGATCAATGAATCGTTTGGCATGAAGTCTTGAATCTTTTATGTTCCTTGTATATAGTCTTTAAGGTTTCCATACTATACAAATTGAAGAGTTTCTTTTTATGTATTTCAATATATGTCATTGGTATAACTCAACCGTGTATATCTTTTCTCAGCAGAGAAATAACAATCTTAAGTAGCTCATGAGTGCGCACAATACTGTAATAGATCTTGTTCTGAATGCATTAGTTGATTAATGATTTTTTTCTATAGGCTCTGCACATCATTTTACTGCACCAAATCTGGAAGATGTTGATGACCTTTCTCCAGCTCGTGTAATAACATATGGCGTGGTCTAAAATGGAACTGAGGTAAATGATCTAATGATTTCTATTAACAGTAGTGTTTTTCCCACGCCACTAAGAACACTATCTACTCTTATTTGCGCAACGCATATTCTGGTTGTTTGCAAATAAAGCTCTTTTCAGTTGCCATTTTGCACTTAGTGGAAAACTAATTACATGTGTAATTGTTGCTTGTTCCCTGATGAGTAGGTATAGCTTAGCCTTTTTTTTCCCAGCAGATTGTTTTTTTTTTTTGTCACTGAAGTGTTTTGCAGTACAGTCCTCGCTAACTAATCAAATAAAGAGTAAGAAATTTGTTAATAGAAGAAATGTCAGATATCATCCTGTTAGTATGATATGCCATAGAAACCAATCATAGAGATGATAATGTTTAGTTTATATTTATATAACTTCTATGGATAATGTGTTATTCGTTCCCTTGAATAAATCACTTGTTATGGATTATTAAGTATGTGACTTAAACATGAAACTCTACAATTAGATTATGATGTTATTCTAAATAGTCATTGTCTTTTGTCATTGGTTGGGATGCTAATGATTTTATAGGCAATATGTGGATTGATTGATGATCATGTTTCGCAGATCATGGATATAAGATATCAAGTCATTCACATGGGTATATGTTGGTGAACATGATATTGGAGTGACCTACTATAAAATATTGCACGGATTATTTGTATCATCAATATATTTCATACAATGGTTAAGTTCGGTCTTTTGACCTGAGACCATCATGGTTTCCTACATGAGAATTGTAGATTTTGATGTTACCAAATATTTTTCTTGACCGGATAACAATAAAGGTATTAGTCGGGTATGTTATGAATCATGCAGAGGGATGTGAATGGTCAAGATGAAATTTGTTCCTCTCGTATAAATGAGAGTATGATATCTCTGGGCCTCTCGAAGAAGATAGATTGAGAAAGTGTATGGCCATGCCTAATTAGTTGAAAGTCAACTATAAAGAAGTCAGTCTAATTTCATGTACGAGAAATTAAAGGTTGAACTATATAAATGTGACAGGATTCCTGCCTTAAGTTTAATCAAGATATCTAGTAATAAAGAGACTAACATATGTCCATTGTAGACTAGGTTTCGTTTGAGATGACATTCACGTGCTTTACGTAGTCATAACATCCTGCTAGGGTCCGCTTATGACTTGTGAGCCGAAAAGTATTTTGGCCCAATGCTAATATCATGTAAACCTAATGGTTGCACACAAGAACATGTTAGAACGTTATTGAGAAAGCCCGCATAAATTAAGTCATATAGAGATATAATTTGATGTGAGGCAAGCGGGTAGTCAGATAATGAATGATGTGACAAATCTCAGTTAATTGATCTCAATCGAGTAATCAGATAATGAATGATTTGACAAATCTTAGTTAATTGATCTAAATTAATTTGATCAATCACGTTTAGGAAAAATACTAACCAAATTAAATAAACCTAACTCCTAACAATCAATTGATATGATCAATCACGGTTTAAAGATATGATTTGATTTGAACAAATCTTTTTGAGAAACCGTCTGATTGGAAAGCCGATCTCTTTCCGGTTTGAGAAACCACCTCATAGTCCTATAAAATGGAGCATAAGACGGACCTTTGGGATCACCCCAATCCAGCTTTTGAAATCGTGAGGGAGAAAGAAGAAACTCCAGAGGCCGCCGTCTTCGAAGTGCTAGTACACCGACAAGCAGAATTCCAACAAGTTCGTGCGGATACCAGTAGAGGCGTCGCTGCAATTGCTAGGCAATATCTCCACGAGTACGCAAATTTTTGTTACTTATCTGCACGCTTCAGGCTTCTATCTTGGATACTTCTACATATGGATCTTAGGATGTAGGTAGATAAAAATCTGATTTTTAATGCTCGTTAGCCCCCCTATTAACCTACACATCCATCATATGAAAGCAGAAGAAAAGACATGCTAGATGTCTTCACTAATTGAAAAGCAATATGTCCACCATATCAGTAGCTTCATAAAATATTTGAAATTCCTCATTGAAATGACCTTTTTACAATCAAAATTTCATCAAAGATTTGTTAGATTCACGTTTCAGTTGAGTGCATTATTTCACATATCGAAGAACCTTATTTTTAAGTAATATAATCATAAAATCAGGAGGCTATCTTCACTTGCCACTTCAAATGTGCATTCTTCAATTTATTATTTCATAGCTACATTCTAACCCTGTGAGTTTCACCTAGTTCATAATGTCATCTGGAGGAAGGCTTCTAAATAATGTTTGACAAGGGGCTGAGGAATCAGGTGGATACTACTCCAAACTTACGGAAGAGGAGTATGTTGTGACACTTGCTTAGCATTATTATTTTATTAAATCACTTGAGATGTTATAGAGTCAGAGGAGTTACAAGTCGGACGATTCTCCTATGTTCTCTGTCCTTCAGCTATTAGCTCGATTACTTGTATACCAGATCTTATGTATATTTCATTATATACCCATGACACAACGAGACCAAGAAACTATGTATTTCACAAGAACCCTATGAAACTAGTCTACATTGTTTCCAAGTGCCTACTAGTCTTCATTGTTTCAAAAGTCATATGGATTAATCAAAACCTATATGGATGAAACTACTATCCCATGATGAAAATTCAGAATCTGTCATCACTTTCTCATCAAAGGAGGGGTAAAAAATTTGTAAGAGATTCATGGGGGTTGACTTAGAGTGAAGCCGGAAGCATGAAATTTATTGATGTGGCAAGGTTGAAACTGACATTTTCAAAGCTATTGAAGCCAAAGTGTAGTATTGCTGCAGGCAAAAGAATCCAAACGGCCAAATCATCAAATTGAAACTTGGCTTGACAGGTTTACGGTAGGCAATGCCATTTGAAACAGTAACGACAATTGCAATTGTCGTCATAATAAATGTACTTACATGTATTTTCTTTGAGACATGGAATGTATTTTCTTGATTTCCGTAGATGGAGGTTAAGTATGTTGATGTCCAAGACATGGAATGAATTATTCTGTTTCTTTTACAAAATTGTCCAATGTTGTTATTGAACTGTCAAAGCATTTTGCCTTTTTCACAGTTATTTCATGATAAAGCGCTTACAGACAAGCATAGACAAAAAAGGGGTCTTCCTAATTGGTGTCTTCTTTTTCTCCTGCACTTCAAATTTGTCAGACCACTCTCACTCACTTTGCATATGTTCCTAGTAATACGAATAAGTTCATCTAGTTTGGTTCAATTATTTCAAAAGTCATTTGCATCTATGAGTCAAACCCCCTGAATATATATCTTACAAAATTGTTCCTAGTAATATAATGTTCCTTTTATCTACCACCAGTCTTTTACATGTATTCCCTGTTTGATGTTGATCTGTCTTTCAATCAATTAGTTAGCGTTTATTTGTCTCCTTTGAGGAGAACCTTCACAACCCTTTTTTCTTTTAGGGTGTCGATGAAAGGTAAGTACACTAAGAAAACTATTTTTATATATGCAACGGTCTGTGATTAACTGGAGCACATCACCGAAAGAATTTCCTTCAATTAAGTAAACATAATCTCGAATGTTTCCCCATATACATTGTCGGTCGACTGTTCGGTTTACTAAAGAAGAGAGGCACTGAACCAATAAGTTGATTTTGGTTGAAAACTTGAGTATTATGATTATCACATTTTAATTACAATTTAATACCCTCATTACCCATTTTATATGAATAAATACCCTGCTAATAACCG
>JBAKGM010000139.1:27620976-27653061 GCA_037177215.1 Asparagus racemosus
CGTTCCTCGTGGGATCGATAATCTTTTATACTATAACTTGTTAAGTTGTATACTTGCAACTCTAACGGAGGTAACGCTCGCACGTTATTTTTACCCAACATATTAACCTTACCATATTTGATGGTGTTCTTAGTTTACTTCTCTAATATTTGTTGGGTGAGAGGAATGCTTTGATCTTACAAGCACGCATATTTTTTTATCCTACATAATGCTGTTAGGATATTATGGAGACTGGTAGGTTGATTGCATTTCTACTCGTTTCTCCCCTCGTTAGTTATCAACCCCTAGCCTTTATCTTTTGAAATAGTTTTACTTTGAGCTGTTGTCATATATCTTTGTTGGTAATAAATTACTCAAATTTGCTCAATGCTATGAGTCAAATTTTTTATTTTTTATTTTTTTCATTTGGGTTGAGTTGGCTTGCCTAACCTTCATTACCTAGTTTTGTCTTGAAAAGAATCACACTTTTTTCTTCATGTGCACAGAATTAAGCGCACTCTTCATGTGTCTTATCTTGGAAAATTCTCTCCTCACTGAGACCCATCTAAAATTCAAACATACTGATGACTACGAATCTTTGGCCATAGAGTCCTATTTTCTTCTTTTCTGCTGTTCGAAAAACATTTTGTTCTTCTTGATTGATATGCCTACAACCGGTAGTGGGTATTCGATTCCATTTGGATATCTTCTATTTTTTTTCCTTCATTATTATATCGCTAGACCTAATCTAGGTCAGTTCTTGGTAGCTCAGTTGGCTTATATTTTTCCTATTTTTGATGTTTATGCTATCATCGATAGAATTATAATGCTACGGTCTGCTAAAAAAATTTTTGATCTTTTTAGTATTGCTAATAGAAGCAAGCATAGGCAAAATCCCTTCTTCTCTGGCATATCCTTTATTTTATACTTTGGGATAAAGTATTTGTCTTAAAGATAAGGGATATTTTGATATCTGCGCATTTTTTTTAAAACATATTTAGATATCTTATGGTTTGATTAGTTTGAAACAGACCGCGATCCCATATACGAGGCAATCATTTAATTACTAATCGGTTCTAGAGCCTGGAAAATTAGTTTAACGGTGAAATTTGACTTTCTGTCAATAGCCTCGACTGAACTTTCATGCTTCCATGATATTATATTTTTCAATAGCTTTCATTATCAATAATGAACTTTACTCCTAATTGTGGTCAATGTTAGTAGTAGTAGTGTGGTGTAGTTCAAACATGCTGTCAGAGTTTGTCCGACTCTGCAAGCTGTAGCATAGAGAGAATGGAATATTTGCTCTTCAACTCCATTACTCATCAGATCAATCCATTTATTTCATTTGTAATGATTATGTTATGTAATTTCATTTACTCTACTGTAAATTTGTGTTCCTACAACCTGCATGTTGATGAATTTTGTAAATGTCGAAAATGGAAAAGCAACCAGTGATAATAGTTACTCTTGTGTAATTTTGTAAATTTCTTTCCCTTTTTTTTCCCTCCCTTATCTGTCAATTTTGATGATTTGTTGTGCTGTGACTGTCGCTGTGCTTGCATGTGACTCTAGCTTCCACCTTTGAATTACATGACCAAACTCAGGAAACTCAATAATTGTTGCTGCTTGCTATTAAGCACTAAGCTCTTCCTCCATTCATTTTCGAGGAATTATTACTCCCGAATTTGGAAATACAGCCCATGGAGCAACCACTGATAGAGGGTCTGATTCATTTAAATATCTTGTTTTTTCCTTTTATTTTTCATTAAATTGAGGACTGCAGAGCTACAGTTGCAGCTGAGTCTTTAACTACTCGCATGCAAGAGTTTTTGGGTCCTGGCTATCTTGAGCTTTCTTTTCTCAGCAACTCGGAGCTTCCTACTGAGGAAACATCACCACTGTTTTCTTCACTGTCCATCAGTCTTTGTTTTGTCAATAACTATTAATTCCCTTAAAAAGAAGAAAAATAAAATGCATGCCAATACCTATAATGGTTGGTCTGTGGACCCCTGCAAGTAGATGCTGCCCCTTTCAGTGACACTAATGACTGCGATAAATTCTTGTATCGCCCATAGTAGCTGGAAGCCATTTAAAATTTTCAAAGTTTATAAATTCAATTAAGGCTTCTTTTATGATTCTTTTCTTCCTCTCAGGGAGTAAAATGCAACTATGCAATGGCTACATTATCAAAAATCTGTACAAGCTATACATCTTCGCTTTTATGAAAAGAAAATACCGGTTGACATATTATTAGTTATTATTATTGCTATAAACATTCAGGATTTTTTTTGGTCATATCAGACCCCAAAGTTCAGTGAGTTCAAAACAGTGATGCTAAAGGGGGCATGTTTTATTAAACCTTTATATTTATTTAGAAGTAACAGGCTATCACTGCTAGCATCAACCAGCTAACTTCGAAAATTAAAAAAAGTTCATCAACTGTGAATTCACCATACTATACCGTTTGTTTATTTTGTTAATTAGGATTGCATTCGAGCATCGAGAAGTCAATCTAACTATGTGCCATTATATACCAGTTTGTAAATATTTCTACACGTTGTGAATTATGGAAAGATTTGAAGAGAAAGAAGTATAACACTGAGCTAAACATATTTTGCATTTAGTTATGCTCTTTATAAGTTCCAACCTTTCTAATTAATCTCTCAAATAGAAGCCATCGATACGCTGAAGACTTCAGTACTCATGAGTCATGATTGTGAAGATATCTGGGGAGGAAGGATTTATCTTTGTTTCTTGGTGATTTGGGGGCAATGGATAGATTTGGTGAGTATTAATTCACTGTTCAAGCTTCATCTTGCTATTTTTGGCAAAAACTTAAAAGCCATGTTGTGTTTGCCCCCCTCGTAGTGAACCAGACTCTCGAACCTCACCCTCGCCTTATCTCGAGCCCCAACTCAATTAAATCAAACTCCCCTCCCGCAACGGAGTCGGATCCTAGTTGGATCTCTTTATATGTATATTAGTGTTTTTTTAATAACATATATCAGTTCTTTTTCTCTGATTAATATATTAAATGTATGATTATAGACACAGTCCGTAGCCACTTATTTTTATTTTTATTTATCTTTTATATATTACTTACATCTCCTTAAGCCCGAACAAAATTACTTCTTCAATTATTTGTACTTATACTTTAGATGCTATACATTTAAAGCATTTAAGAGGGAGACTAGCTATAACACATTTGTTATGCGTACAACTCGGATTTTAGATTTTGGTTAACCAGACCACATTATGACAACAAGTTGACTCAGTCGAACACACTTTAACTTGCTAAGGTGTGTGGCATCCCCACTCAACATACAACTCGGTCATGACCGATGGACCTAATTTAAAAGTCTGAGTAGAGTGGTAAAGGTCTATAATAGCTAGACTCATTAATTCGATTACTACAAATATGCTCTAACTTGATCTGATTTTATGACAGACTACCTAATTGAAGATAATTGATTCGGATCATATCATGTCCTCAACATACCATAAGAGGAGATATCGATTGAATATTCAATCTCTCTAATTATCAACTTTCATAACTTATCAAATCTACGCATACGTCAGATGTACTATCCTATGCCATGAGGTACTGCCACATGGACTAACTTGCAGGCCAAGTAACTACCACAACAACCTCGGCCTTCAGGAAGGTGATACATGTAGAGGCTAATCTGCCGTATAAATACTCCTTCTACCTAATACAAACAAAAGAGACCTCTACAATTGCAGGGCTCGGTACTCCTCTAAATACTAATCTATATTTACATATTGTTTTAACTATTTCATTATCAAGAGTCTAACTTAAGCATCGGATGGGCATTGGTGGGCATCCCACCATCATCAATCTGATGCTTTTTATGTGTATTTTAGGCCATCATCAGCGAGAGCTTACCATCGACATCAAAGGAGATCACTAAACCCTCATTGTTGAGTCTAATCCTACGATCTCAGTCTTATAAGTTATTCCCAGCAAAACAATGTTGAAATATTAGGCTATACTTACAACATATGTCACATGATTTCAAATAACAGATATAAAAGATGTATTGTAGTTAATCATTTTTAAAGGTTTACACTTTAATACTCTGAAGTTTCACCTTTTCTAGTTTTCATACCCTAAAGTTTTGTTTTGATAAATTGATACTTCAAAGCTTTAACTTTGTTGATGTTCAGTTATCAAAAAGTCAATGAAATGTGTGTTTAGGATGATCATATGCTTCTAACTCCTTCGAATATCTGATTCGGAGGCAAGCTATTCATCCCTGTACATATGAACACCCGTAAAAGGTCGGAGTTGGGTTCTCCGTTTGTTCCTCCGACGGTCAAGTCAGTAGATGATCTTCAACAGAGAAGAGAATAATGAACTGAAAAAGTTCTTCGTTTTAGGTGTGTAGAGATTGCTTACCTCGAGTTATAAATAGTCCCCCTATTTATAGTAGTTGTAGAGGGGTAGTTTTGTAATCTCAGTCGAGTCTAGATGGCGGCTCAATCAGCGCATGCTTTACAAGTGTCGACTGCGGAGTGGGGATAAGTCACTCCAGCGTTTAATGCGAGGGTGACAGGTTGTGCATGGCGCTGGCATGGTCTGATGAGTGATAAAGACTTTTGGGGCTGGAGAAATGATAACTCTGATCATGCATTTAATATGATGGTGACCAACTGTCAGCGGGAGGTATGAGGTAGCCGTCATCTCTCAATTCGTCTGGTCAAGAACCGAGAGGTACCGCCTTTTGACTTAGTTACGCGAGATGTCGACCGAAGGGTAGGTCGAGTAAGTCGTCAGAGAAGTTGGCTTGGCGTGGCGGTAGGCGGGTATCGCCTTTTGACTTGGTGACGCGAGATGTCGACTCGTCGAGTCGGCCATGCCAGGGTTCTTGTCATCTTGTTTTTTAATCAACCGTGATCACGTGTGGTGTGGGGCACGTGTCGACTACTTAGGCGAGGATCACTATTTAATTAAGAGAAGCACTATAACAAACTTTGATCGTGATTTTCTTCAAACTGAAAAAATTGAAATTTGATTGGAATTTTTTTATTTAAATTCACTATGAAGATGGTGTTCTTGAACAAAATTTCTTATGTATTTCGAGACACTAAATAGTCGAAATAGTTCTTCAAAATATTTATAAAAAAAAAAGTGAATTTTTAAAAGTGCAAACCACCCTTTCTTGAACTCAGACCAAACGAATCAAGAAAGCGAGAAAGGCAACCATGCAGCGCAGAAGTTTCTATTTGCCGTGGTGGCGTGACTCACGTGAGATTGCATATTTGTTAGCTTAAACGTCACGCTTTTCATCCACCGCCCCAATAACAAACGCCCCTTCCCCAGCTGCCCCTCACATTTTCCCACCCCCTCTCTCTCTCATTCACCCTTGAAACCTGCCCTTTTTAATTAACCTCAAAATTCAAGCCCGCAGCAGTTACTATTTCGGACTCCTTGTTTTAAAAAGGAGACAAAACTGATGTTGTTGATAGGAGACTAATACCTACCCAATTCCCAATTTAGAAGAATCGTCGCCTAAATTTCAAACCCCGCAATTAATTGGAAGAAATATTTGGGCTCTCGTTTGAATTCTACGCGATCATCCTCCAAGTACCGTTAAATTAAATTAAATTCGGTATTTTACGTCCATCCCATCAAATCATTCATTTATCGGTTAGTTAAATTTTAAACACCCAACAGCTGAGCCAAATACCAAATCCTGGTGGCCCCCATTTCTAGAAAATAGGATAATTATGATTATCAAGTTTCCGATGAACGGTACCCGTGGCAGAAAAAGAGGCTCGGCTTTTTTTCCAGTTCTCCCTCGTCTTCACAAAACCAGCGGCACTTCCCACGTGAAACGCCACTTGCTCCTCTCGTTCTCATTCTACTTCTGTTCCCATTCCCTCCTCCAATCTCAACCGAAAACATGAAGTCCCTGAACTGCCCTCTCTTCTCTCTCCTGCTGTTACTCTCGCTTTCGGCAACAGGTTCTTCCGCAGAAACCGAAGCCGAGATTTTGCTGAAGGCGAAGTCGGCTCACTTGACCGACCCCGACGGCAGGCTCCGGGACTGGACGGGATCCAGTTCCGTCTGTGACTGGACCGGCATTACGTGCAACTCGCTCACGGGCGCCGTGGACTCCGTCCGACTCCCGAGTTTCGGTATCTCCGGCAGCTTCCCCGCCGAATTCTGCCGACTTCCCTCGCTCACGTCCCTCAACCTCGCGGACAACTTCCTCAGCGGCTCCATCTCTAGCTCTTCCCTCTCCCTCTGCTTCCGACTCCGCAGCCTGAACCTGTCGTCCAACTGCTTCGTAGGCGACTTGCCGGAAATCACTTCCGAGTTCGGAGACTTGGTTCTCCTCGACCTTTCGCAGAATAACTTCTCCGGTCCGATCCCCCCCAGCTTCGGCCGGTTCGGGAACCTGCGAGTGCTCAGCCTGTTCAGCAATTTCCTCACTGGCCGGATTCCCTCGTCTTTGGGTAATCTCAGCGGGCTGATCCAGCTTAATCTCGCCTTGAATCCGTACACCCCCGGCCCAATTCCGGCCGAGATCGGTAACCTCTCCAAGCTCGAAGTCCTTTGGTTGCCGCTCTCGAACCTCGCGGGGGAGATCCCGGACTCTATCGGCAAGCTGCGGAGGCTGAAGAATCTCGATCTCTCGCGCAATGCGCTGACGGGGAGAATTCCCGCGAGTTTCGGAGGATTGCACAGCATTCAGCAGATTGAGTTGTTTTCTAACGAGTTGAGCGGGGAGTTGCCCGAGAGCCTTGGGAATTTGAGCTCTCTTCGGTGCTTTGATGCGTCTCAGAACAACCTCACTGGAAAGTTACCGGAAAAATTCGCTGAGCTGAGTCTCTTCGCGCTCGGGCTCAATGATAACTTCTTGAGCGGCGAGATTCCGCCGGTCCTTGCTCTGAACCCGAATCTTTCCACCTTGAAGCTCTTCAACAACAGTTTCTCCGGCGAACTCCCACAGGAGCTCGGAAGATACTCCGATCTCTCCGACTTTGACGTCTCGACGAACAACTTTGAAGGGGAGTTACCTGCGAATTTGTGCGCGAGAGGAGAATTGACCACCTTGATCGCATTCAACAATAGGCTCTCCGGTATCTTGCCGGAGAGTCTCGGTGACTGCCAGAGCCTGAATTATGTCAGGATTCAGAACAACGAGATCGCCGGAATATTGCCGGATCGATTCTGGAGCTTGCCGAAGATCTATCATTTACAGATCGAGAACAATAGGTTCAACGGATCGGTGTCTGCAGCGATCTCCGGGATGCGAAACCTATCACAGCTCTTGATCTCAGGCAACGAATTCTCCGGCGAGATTCCTCCGGCGATCTGCCACTTGCCTGAGCTTACGATCGTCGACGCCAGTCGAAATCGGCTCTCCGGCGATCTTCCAAGCTGCATCTCGAATCTCTCAAAGCTCCAGCAGCTCGATCTCCAGGAAAACTCATTCTCCGGCGGCATCCCCTCCGGTTACTGGTCGGATCTCACAGAGCTCAATCTCTCAAACAACAAATTCTCCAGCGAGATCCCAAGCAGTTTAGGGAAACTCCCAGTACTCACATACCTCGATCTCTCCTCGAACCAACTCTCCGGAGGGATTCCGGCTGATCTCACCGATCTAAGGCTCAACGTCTTCAACCTTTCCGTCAACAATCTCGCCGGAAAAATCCCCGCGGAGTTTGATTATCCTCTTTATATCTCGAGCTTCCTCCAAAACCCTAACCTCTGCACTTCAGCAAATCTCAACAGCATCCGTCCTTGCTCCGATACCTGCAGACCCGTTACCCGAACCCGAATCGCTTATATCATAACCTCCATTCTCCTCGCTCTCGCTCTTGTTCTCCTTTGTCTTCTTTGCTACCTTCTCAAAACCCGACCCGTTAAGAAAGAGCCATCAAAACCCGGGCCGTTGTGGAGCCTAACCTCATTCCACCGAATCGGGTTCAACGAGTCAGAAGTATTCGATTCGCTAACAGAGGACAACCTTATCGGCTCTGGCGGGTCGGGTAAGGTTTATCGGGTACACTTCAAATCTGGTCAAACCGTTGCGGTTAAGCGCCTATGGACGGGTCCGCGCGGACCGCACCTGGACCGCGCGTTCAAATCCGAAATTGAAACTTTGGGTCGAATCCGGCACGGGAACATCGTGAAGCTACTGTTCTGCTGCTCCGCGGAGGACTTTAGGGTGCTGGTTTACGAGTACATGGAGAATGGGAGCTTGGGGGATGCGTTGCATGGGGAGAAAGGAGGACGGTTGGATTGGGATCATAGGGTCAAGATTGCTTTGGGGGCGGCGCAGGGGTTGGCGTATTTGCATCATGATTGTGTGCCGTGCATCGTGCACAGGGATGTGAAGCCGAGCAATATACTGTTGGATGCGGAGTATTGTGCACACGTGGGAGACTTTGGGCTGGCACGTGCGATGGAGGTTGCGAGTGGCGGGAACGGGCTGGGTTGGATGTCGAATGTTGCGGGGTCGTATGGCTACATTGCCCCAGGTGAGATTTTAATTCTTTATTACATTGGTATATGTACGTGTATTTATACACAATTAACTTCATTTCATCACAATTCCTAGTCTAAGCGGTTTATGACATAAAAAAAAAACCCCCCCCAATGAAAAATCTGTTTATTTATATCTTAATGTCATAGTCTATGTATAAATTTTCATCAATTGGGCTTTTAACTAGATCATATTTGATATAAATTTATGAAATGTTTTCATTGTGTTAGCTTGCGGGCTTTTAATTTGGCTCTGTTTAGAGATAGGGTAAACCATGGGAACATTATTCATAGCTAAGAGATATTTGGGAATTTCTGACTACTATTTGACTACTTGAAGCATGCATTGTTAGGGAAAATTAGCTGATTTCTCTAATTGTAAATCAATGATACAAAATTATAATGATAGAAAAACAACCCTATCCGTTTTGACTTCGACGTGAGATATTCGCCATCTTCCAATCATACTAGAGATGCAAACTATACATTTACCAAGAAGTCGCATATCGCACTATGTATCAATACAGCATATCGCATCGTGTAATAAACCATTTGATTTATAATTCGAAACATTTGCAGAATATGCATACACTCTGAAGGTGAACGAGAAGAGCGACGTTTACAGCTTCGGAGTAGTCCTCCTCGAACTAGTCACAGGAAAGAAAGCAGTAGATCCGTCTTTTGGAGACAACAAGGACATCGTCAAGTGGGTAATGGATTCTATAACTGCAAAATCATCGGCTGAGGAAGTCAGTTACAAGGAGGAAGCGGATTTATGCTCCCTGATGGATCCTCGCTTGCAGCCAATCTCCTCCTACGAGTACGAAGAGATGGCGAGAGTGCTTCGTGTTGGACTTCTCTGCACCTCGGCGTTCCCCATGAATAGGCCATCGATGAGGAGAGTTGTGGAGTTGCTTAGAGATCGGAGGGATGTTAGTTTATTGGTTCCAGCCTATCAAAAGGACTAGAGAAAGAAGCAAAGTTTAAGTTTACTGTTTTCTTTTTTGTTTTTTGGCTTAGTTTTTAGAGTGCAATATGGCACTGTTATTTTAGGCATGAAGGTCGAAGTGCCATCAGATTATGACTTCATGAACTAGTGTGGCGGGCCGTGCTTGATATTGGGCTTAACCCGTCTGGATCTGATTCAAATTAAGTAAAAAAAAAAAAGCATAAATTTGAATTAGAAAAATATATGTTTACTGCTTTCATAACCTGTATGGATCTGATGTTTGGCTACTTCTGCTTAAATTTAAATTAAGGGGAAAAGGCTTAAATCTAAAAATAAATGTATACTGCTTTCGTTGAGAGTTGAACTCAAGACCTCCCGCTTACTAAACGGGTGCTCTAACCAACTGAGCTACGAAAGCTGTGCAATCTCCTTTAAACTTTTATTTAAATGATGTTCACAGTAAAGACTTATGCTTCGTTTACGATTTGGATACGGCTTGAATATGATACTTACCATATTTATATCTGCTTGCCAATTATGGATACGGTTATAGATATGGATGCAGATATGTTTTAGTATTAGATATAGATATGGATATATAACCGGATATACATGAGGATACAAAACAAATATGAGAAAACTAGATGATATTGAGAAAAATATATAGCTCATATGATACAAGTGAGTGCATAATATGTTTGTTATATCTAATAAAGCAAAGATTAAATCTCTATATCATAAAAATTAACCTCAAATCTAATAATCTAAACGTTAAAATTGTTCCAATTGTATGACGAACATATATTCGGACATTTTGGATACAAATCAGGATATTTGACTCTATATCCTTATCTGTGACTATATCCTCTCATATATAAATTTTAATAACCATATTTATATCTTAACAGTTGCAGATATTTCTTTAGATACTAGTAAAGTGCACGTGCGTTGCGCGTGGGCATACTTGTTTAATGATGAAAATTTTAAATGTGGCCCGTAAAATGATGAAGTGAATCGATGGAGAACTCTCGATTCATGTGCTTAAGCTAGTTCAGATTTTACCAATAATCATGGAACCTAAATAAAAGATATAATAAGAGATTTATGCACTAGGACTCTTAGGTAATTAGATTGGCCAACAAGCTAGAAGGACCTGAATGTGTAAGGTAATGAGACAAAACAAAGAACCAATTCATATCATGTTTCGAATTCAATTACCTTATCAAAGTCTATCAATAGCATTTGAAGTTGAGAGAAAACATACAAACATAGAGGGCCGAATTTACTAAATGGCTGATATCCGCCGTGGATTAATAGGGTGAAAAAAATAATAATCCTATACATGAACAAACTTCTTATGTAAACACAAAAGCAACATAAAAGATGCATTCATATTAGAGATGGGAGACACATCTTTGCTCAGTTTACACTAAGGTTTGAGCTATTTAAGGAAATGCTAATTAATAAGAGCTTTCTCAAATAAAGTTCTTAAACTTAAAGCTGAAATTGACATGTTTGGATGATGGAGGTATATCTTGTGAACAGGGATTTGTCACTTGTTGAAGTTCCGCGATAATTACAAGAGAGACTGATTATGTCGTTCATATGTCTTACATCAATCTCCAGTTCACAGCTTGGCATTGAATCATTGTGATAGCATTTTCATAAAAATCTATACTATCTTTAATGTCATCCCAAGCACTTCATTTCTCAGAAATAGAACTAGGATGGTTGGAAGGAGGGGGGGGGGAGAGAATGAAAAATAAATATCACATATAAAAATGAGTTATTAATTAGAAGGTTACAAGCCAAAGCTTAAGAAGATATCGCTTTAGCAATTAGGGTTTACTTATAATAAAATGTAATATTTATTTTGGATGCATGTAAATATGATGCTTGTTGTAGTATTTACTTAACTTTTGTTGTTTAAAATCATGGTAAAAAAGTTTAGTTTGTATTTCTAACAGTAACATCAAAAGGATAATACAATTAGCATAATGCATTATTCATTGTGCCCCTACTTCATGATATTAACATCATAGATTTATTTGGAACAATGTGTTTTCAAATTACATGTGAAATATGTTGAGGGGTTTGAATTTCAAAAGCATTTAATCTAATTATATTTTAAGATACATTTGATCGTTTTAGTCTTTTTATAATAGATTTTGTAATTTGCGTGATACAAATGTCTCCAAAAAGAAAACTAATCGCCAAATTGACTATAGCAATTTAAATTTTACCTATTATGTCAATAATTAACCAAGTGTTAATCCTCCTCTTAGAGTCGACACGTGTCCTAGGTCAACACTAATCAACAGATCAGCTAGGCCTCAACCAGGGCGGCTTGGGTAGTATGGGCACTCGTGTCTGAGTCGAGACAAGCTCTCACTCAACCACATTATTTCAGTCGACCCCCTCATTCATTCAGAGCCTGACTAACAACTTGTGAGGCTGACAAAAAAAGTGGTACTTATCGACTAGCCTGTAGAGTCGGATTGAGAGGTGGTTTGTCCTCAAACTCCTCGCCAACAGCTAAACATCATCATCATTACTAGTGCCACGAGTCTCCATGACTCATCATCCTCCAAACCTCCTTAGTTGCCATCACGTCAGATCAGTGGTGATTCACATCATCTGCAGTCGACACCCATAAGCTAAATGCTGATTCAACTGTCTGCCTGGACTTGGCCAGAGTTATGCTTCTAGCCCTCTCAGCTGGGTATAAATATGGGCTCATCGCCTACTGCCAGGAGGATCGCTCAGAGGGAGGGCCTTCTGGGTTCCCTCGAGACCACAGGTACACCATTTTTGGCTAACTTATTCATCTACACATTCAAAACTTATTCATTTCATTGATTCCCCTCTCAAGTTCTATACTGACTTGGTCGTTGGAGGAATCACCGGAGAACCCAACTCTGGTTCTCTAAAGTGGTCATCTTGTAGCTCTCTTATATCGAGCAGGGGATCAGCCGTCTAAGGAGATGAAGGACCGACATCGTCCATACCTATCCTAAGCCCCGTCATTGCTTTGGGATTATCCACTAATCTCACTGCTGAGTCCCAGGACATCAACACTGGCACTTGACACCCATCGTGGGGGCATCTTCATCTCTTTTTACAAGGGCACGTGGTCTCCTATACTCGAACTAAGGAGTTAGGAAGCTATCCTCACCATTTGATATTCACGGCAGTCAAGATTTCGTCGTAAAGCTATGATGGCAGATCTGTCATGAAGTATGCATAGCTTTGGAGAACCCCTCTCTAAGGTAATCAAATCAAACATACTCTCATAAACGAGATATTTTTGTGTTATATACCTATATGCAACTTTTGCCACTTGATCATCATCGACTCAGCCTACTTTGACACAAAGACCTTGGTACCTTTTCAAAGGTAAAACCAAGGCTCGTCATCAACTTGGTCAACTTTGACACAAAGATTTTGGTACCTTTTTAGGGTAAAATCTATGCACGTCATCAACTCGGTCGACTCCGGCATGAAGACCTTGGTACCTTTTCAGGATAAAACCAAGACATGTCAACTCGGTCGACTCTGACACAAAGACCTTGGTACCTTTTTAGGCTAAAACTAAGGCACATCATCAACTTGGTCGACTCCGACACGAAGACCTTGGTACCTTTTTAGGGTAAAACTAAGGCACATCATCAACTCGGTCGACTCCGACATGAAGACCTTGGTACCTTTTCAGGGTAAAACCAAGGCACACCATCGACAAAAAGATCTTGGCATCATTTTCATAAGTCCAAGGCATGTACCAAAGACCCTAGTGTCATCGGGAGTAAACCCAAGGTACGAGGTCAAGTCATATCTAGCCTAAAGCATAGAGCCAAGCCACCTCGACCTGAAAACAAACTTGTACTTAAACAAAGCATATTGCAAACTCTTAAATACACAAGAACGCAATCTCAAAGGTACAACGTTCAAATTGGTAAAAAATATCTTTATTCATATATGTGAAATTATTTGCACTAAGTGTTGAAATTCCTCGGGTTCATGATTACTCAGCGTGGCATTGAAATCAACCCCAAGAAGATCACTGCCATAGAGCAACTACCTGAACCCCACACACTGAAGGACATCCAGATACTGAATGGGAAGATAGTGGCATTGGGTCACTTTCTCTTGAAGTCGGCTGAAAGGAGCCTCCCATTTTTCAAAACTTTGAGAGGAAGCAAGGAGGTGAAGGAAGGCATGGGCTGGATGAACGAATGTAGTGAGGCCTTTAGGGACCTCAAGAGATATTTGAGCACCAAGCTGCTGATGAGCCAACCTAGAGAAGGGGAGATCTTATATCTCTACTTGGCCATATCCTCCGAAGCCATCAGCTCTGTCTGATTTCGAAAGGAGGAGAATACACAGAAGCCAATATACTATGTCAGCCAGATCTTGAAGGTGGCCGAACTCAACTACACTCTCATTGAGAAAGCCTCCTTCATTCTCATCACTATAGCCATGAGGCTTCGCCCCTATTTTTAGGCCCACACCATAGTGGTACAGACAATTCTGCCTTTGAAGAAGGCACTCGCCAGCCCAACAACTTTAGGAAGGGTGGTCACTTGGTCAGTCGAGCTCAGTGAATATGATGTGTAATTTGAGTCGAGGATGACCATAAAGGCCCAAGCCTTGGCTGACTTCTTGATAGAGTCAACCACATCAGACGATGAGCAATCTCCACCCATGCCGGTTCCCCAACCAAAGCCTTCAACATCCCAAACAGTGAAGGCACCTAGTCCTTGGAAGCACCTTGTCCTCGAGCATGACTCACTTGAGTTCACCTCCTGGTGGTTGCTAAAGGTAGACGGGTCCTCCATGAAGCAGGTGGTGGAGCTGGGGTGGTCCTGCATAGTTTGAATGCATCCACGCACGAGCACCCCATCACCTTTAATTTTTTCACCTCAAACAACGAGGCCAAGTATGAAGCCCTCTTGGCAGATCTTCTAGCCACCTTAGCAGTCAAAGCTGAGTTCCTCTATATTTTGGCTAACTCCCAACTTGTTGTCCACCAAGTGAGAGGGGAATATATGGCTAAGGACTCAAGGATGATCTTGTACCTAAAGGCGGTCAAAGAGTTGTTGAACAACTTCACAGATTTCAGGATCGTCCGGGTCCTCCGCACCCCCAACGCGTGGGCGGATGCCTTGTCCAAGCTCGGGTCGACCAGCTCAGGAAATAATTCAAGGGGCGTACACATAGACACCCTCAAGCACCCTAACATCATGGAGACCTCAAATCCGGTCATGCAGACCAAGACATCTACGAAACCCTGTTGGATGGATCCACTCATTCATTACCTAACAGATGGGACCTCACTAGAAAATGCTACTAAAGTGAGGAGTCTACAGAGGAATACTTGAAGATATCTAGTGCTCTATAACCAGATTTATCAAATGTCATACTCCAGGAGTAGTGTGGGGCCCTATCTCTAGTGTCTCCAGCCGACAAAGGCTAGTTATATTCTCAGAGAGATCCATGAAGGGACTTGCAGGAATCACTCAAGGGCTAGAAGTCTTACTCAGAAAGTGATCCGCCAAGGATATTATTGGCCCACCATCTTAGCCGAGTCCAGGAGACTCATTTCTAATCTAAGAAGTGCCAATTCTTCTCAAACATACCATGAGTTTCAGCAACTGAACTCACCCCCATCTTGAGTCTGATTCCATTTGCTCAATGGGGATTAGACTTGTTGGGACCTCTCCCAATAGCCTCTATCCAATGAAAATTCCTAATTGTTACCATTAATAACTTCACCAAATGGATCGAAGCCGAACCATTGGCCAAGATTGATGAAAGCAATATCACCAATTTTGTGTGGAGGTCCATTGTTTGCAGATTTGACATTCCCCTCTCTTTCATCACTGACAATGGTACTCTGTTCGATAGTAGAGGCTTTCAAGCTTTTGTGAGGAATGGAAGATCCAGGTCAAATCCACCTCAGTGGCGCATCTGAAATGCAATGGACTTGCAGAGGTGGCTGACAAATGCATCCTCTAAGATCTGAAGAAGAATGTGGACAAGGCGGTTGGGAATTGGGTCGAAGAACTACCTAGAATCCTATGGTCCTACCGCACTACCCATAAAAGCTCCACGGAAGAAACTCCCTTCAAGCTAGCTTATGGAGTTGAGGCAGTTGCCCCGATAGAAGTCTGCATGCCAACAATCAGACTACAACATTTTGATGAAGACATGAATTCTACAGGGCTCCACATTGGACTCGACCTCATTGATGAAGTTCGAGAGGGATCTCTCTGATCTCAAATCATCAATCAATAGTGCATCGCTCGACACTACAACAGCAAGGTCCAGCCCTAGTGGTTTAATGTTGGTGATCTTGTTCTTTGAAGAGCCATTTTCGACAAAGACACTAAGCGTGGCAAGTTTGCTGCCAACTGGGAAGGACTTTACGCAACATCGAAGAAGTGCATCCTGACATTTATCTGCTAAGATTCTGATGGAAGGATTCTGCAACATCCTTAGAACATAGAGCATCTCAAAAAATACTTTCAGTAATTTTGATTGTAAGACTCATATGCGATATAAAATCTGTTGTGTTTTAACAATTTTATTATGCTATGCTTTTGTAGTGCCATAAGTCTTCATAGAAGCATGAAGTTGAGTCGTTCCAGGCTCGATTGACTCGAAAGGCCTTGGTACCTATTTAGGGTAAAACCAAGACATGTCATCAACTCAGTCGACTCTGACTTGAAAGATCTTGGTGCCTATTCAGGGTAAAACCAAGGCACATTATCAACTCAGTCGACTTCGACTCGAAAGATTTTGGTGCCTATTCAGGGTAAAACCAAAGCACGTCATCAACTCAGTCGACGCCTACTCGAAAGACCTTGGTGCCTATTCAGGATAAAATTAAGGCACGTCATCAACTCGGTCGACTCCAACTCGAAAGACCTTGGTGCCTATTCAGGATAAAACCAAGGCACGTCATCAACTCGGCTGACTCTGACTTGAAAGACCTTAGCACCTCTTCAGGGTAAAACCAAGGCATGTTATCAACTCGGTAGACTTTGACTCGAAAGACCTTGGTACTTATTCAGAGTAAAACTAAGGCACATCACCAACAGAAAAACCTTGGTACCCTTTTGGGATAAAACCAAGGCATGCCATTGACTCGGTAGGCTTGGTCTCAAAAGACCTAGGTACCTATTCAGGATAAAACCAAGGCACGCAACAAGGTGACTAACTCAAAAAACCTTCGTATCCCCTCAAAATAAATCCAAGGTACGAAACCAACTCGTCTCAGTTATAAATCTCAAAATGAGGTAAATTGCACATAACAAATACAAACAAAAAGATTCACCAATCGAGAAGACAAAATATAACTTTCATTCATAGGTCAAAATATTTACATCAATATTTACATCAACAAAGATACCAAAAAAAAGAGAAGATACATAAAGATCTTGGGGGGCTCGACTCAGATCAGGAGTAGGGCTGTGAAGCATGGCACTAGGCTCGGGAGATGTAGTGGGCCAGGGAGAAGGAGTGACAACCTCTTCATCTTTGTCATCCCTAGGTCAGCTAAGCTAGCTATCTCCACCAGAGCCATCTTCTGACTCCTCGCTCCCTCATCCCCGTTGTCCACATCCAGCACTTCCCCACCTCCCTTCATCTCTATCTACTTCAGGACATCAAGGCAAGTGGCGACTCGAGAGGGGTAATGGAGACAGTCCGCACCGGGTCTACATTCACGAGGGATCTGCTCCAGGAGATAATTGAAGCCAGCTTTACAAGCCAGAGCCACCTCTACCTTACCCAAGGGGCTGTCGCTGTATTGCTCCACAACTTCCGCCTAATGGACTTCCAACTCCAGAAGAGCGAGGTGGACTCGCAGTGACTCGATCTCAGTGAGAGATGACTCACGCTGTTGCTCGGCCTCTAGAGCAGCCTGCCCTAAGCTTTTGGTGAGCCACTTGCTCCTCCTCCAGCTCAGCCTTTAGGCTCTCGGCAACCAGGTGATCCGACCGAGTGCACTCCTAGGCATCAAGTCTCTTGCACTTCTCAGCGTCGACCTCCTTGGACAGATACTTGATCTTATCGTCCCGCATGAGGATCCCATGCTAGAAGTGGCCGACTTCTTCTTTAAGTTTAGCAATCATGGCTGACTACGTGCTGCGATGCACCTGGAGCCCCTAGATCAGCTTCTCCCGAGTCTCTAACTCCTGGCACCACATGTCATCGCTTTGCTGCCAAGCTTCCAGCTCAACACCCATGGCAATGACTTTCTTCTCGACCTCCTCCTAAGCTGCTCTCTTAGTCTCTAGCACCTCTTGGAGTTTGGCAGGGATGCCTCATGCGTGCTCAAGTTGGGAGAATAGCTCCTACTCGAGCAAGGCCCCCCACAGTAGAAAGCCCTTGAGGGCTTGGTTAAGGCTGACACTGGGCATCCCTGAGAGGATATCATCATCTCGAAAGAGGTAGAACTACTCTAAAGCCCGATACTGGGCCTTCTGGGACTCCAAAACCAACCTTTTCTTGTCGAAATACTGCTTGGGAGTGAGTCTGTATTTCACGGACGGCTCCCTGTTGTGTCGGGGGCCTTCCCTCGATGAACCAATCAGCATTGCCTTTAGCTCCCCCCACACATTCAAGTCGATCTCATCGATACGGTGGGGGAAGGGCCACCTGCTTCTCCTCATTTGTGAGTAGACTCAGCTTCAGCGCATCCTTCTTGATCTCGAGCCTGGTCAGACAAGATAGGATGGCGTCGGCCCCAAAGACCCACATGAATCTTTCTTTCCCGTCCTTGTTCGAGTTGGGGGCGTTCGAGAAGAGTTTGAAGCTGCCCAAGTTCTGAAAGTAATAGTGCCCCTCCTTCGCCGTCTTGACCTTGACGAGGTGGTCGAGTATGCACACACTCGGCTCGACGCCGACCTGATGGAAGATTACCATGAACCCCACAATAGTGATGGAGTTTAGCTTGATCTGCGTAAGGGACGCCCCCAAAGCCTCGCAGACCCGACGAAGGAAAGGATGGAGTAGCAGCCAGAGCCCATACTCCAAATGTTTCAAGTAGATCGGAGCCCTATCGCCGCCGTGATGATATACAACTTTAGATCTCTCCGGCGCTGACAATGTGAAGGGTCGAGGGAGATATAAGCGGTCATATTAGGCTTCGAGCTCTGTTGTGCAGATCTTCGAGCGAAATAATCTGAGAAGGTCGATCCTCATCTCATTGCAGCTAGCAGTGGAAGAGGTGGAAGCCATCACAGATCGTCGGAATCTTGGTTGGAAAACACTTGATGCAAAAGACTAGGGTTTCAGAAGTCTGAGTGCAAAGAGTCTGCAAACAAAGCCCCTTCACAGAGCTGAAGTATATACAGGCTCAAGTACGGACACATGTCAAGATCAGATTGGCTGACTCGTTTCAGGGATAAATGGCTGAGATCGACCTTAGAATTCAAACTCGCCGTACGAGAAACAGAGCGCTATCCTTCGATCAATGTGCCACCTAGGTCTAGAATCGAAGCGACGACGGCGCAACATATCTGCTGACATCAGAGGACCACATCAACAACAATCTGTCACTTTCTTCATAAATACACCTCAAAAGTTGCCAACCGACAACTATTTAAACTTCCACTGGGACTCGACTAGCCAAGTTCGAGTGAAAGGGGGCCACTGTTATAGCCTGCAAATGACTAGGTGTTAATCCTCCTTGGGAGGTCGACATAAGTCTCGCTCCACACCTAATCAGGTGTTAAAAAATGAATGACTCGAGATTCGCTTGTGGCCAACCCAATAGACCGACAACTTACGTGGCTGACTAAAAAGGCGGTACTTGTCAACCGCCCACCAGATCAAGACTACGGGCCTCCACACTCAGCCTACTATTCCAGCCAACAACTTGCATAGCTGACTAGAAAGGCGGTACTTGTTGTCCAGCTCACAGAACCGAGTCGAGAGGCGGTGTGCCCTCGAATCCTCCGCTGACAGCCGACTACCCTCACCTTAAATGAGCTGTCAGAGTCATCATTGCTTTAGCCCACATAGTCTTTATGACTCTTCAGACTTAGTCATCACTAAGCACCTGCTGTCGCCCTTACATTAAACATCGGATGACTCACCCTCTCCAGCGGCCGACACCCATAAGGTATCTGCCGAGTCAGCTACTTGTCTTGACTTAGCCAAAGACATATCTGCCTTTCCGATCTACTATAAAAGGAAGCTATGCTGCTCAAGGTAACTTCTTCTGCTACCACACAACTCTAAGCAAATTTTCACTACTTGTCTTTTAACTTCTCCCTCAAGTTCAACTATTGACTTGATCGTTGGACGAACAACCAGAGAACCGAACTCTGGCCTCTCACGAACTTTTCATGTGCAAGAGAGAATAGCGGCTCCAAAACTAGTCATCTGAGGAAGCTTGAGGACCCTAACACCACTATTAATCCACAGATAAACCTCCTGTTTGATAACTGACATCAATAGAATTTTAAAATAATAGACTCTACATTTTATTATTATAATTATTTAATTAACTTTATCTTATACTATTGTGCGACTGACTAGGAAGAAATTTATAGTCTTGAGCTAAAATTTTAGACTCATTAGCAGCTGGTGCTCAAATGACCCAAACCAATAAAGAATGAGGTGCACCTAATTCTATCTTAGGTGGTCCCTACAAAACTCTAGTCCTCCATGGTTTAAACTTTGATGTCCCTCCAATGCTGTCATTTCAACTTTTTAGAGAGGAGAGTAGACTGCAAAGCCCCCCGACATGCAATTAAGGTAGCCCGAAAAGTGAACACTCTAAAATTCTAAATATAGATATAAGCATTTGTATGTAGTATTAGATTATAAAAATCCCACCTCTTTATTAAGATGGCAATATAATAATAACCACTTATTTCTTAACCTCCACCTCATCTTCAAAAGGGTAAGATACACGATTTGCAGAAACCAAATCCACCAACTAAAACCACGCATATAATACAATGCCCACCAAACTGCCATCCCAATAAACAACCACCGAATCCCACTCCAAGGTCCACCGCCTTCGTCACTCATCCTCCTTTCGCTCTTTGAGGATGTAAGTCGAACAGTTGATGGGCGTTACCAAATCCAACAGCACTACAACAACGGCCCCCTTCTGTTCTGTTATCCAATAATTACGCTGTAAGAATTAACTAAGTAATGCAATTAAACATCAACTGAATTTTAATGGGTTACTTTCATTCACCTTTTTTCTTTTTTCAGGAGGGGAGAGTAACTTGTACAGGTTTTTGGTTGTTCATTTGGCTGGTTGGTGAGCTTGATTTTTCATATTTATGTTTTGTTAATTTTGTTAGTTTAGTGATTACAACAAAAAGAGATGCCTAAATGACATAAAAAGAGCTATAATTTTCATATAAATCCGTGGATATATTCTCACTTTACTTCTTGTTGTACTCCTTTGATAGTGCATTGTTGCTGGACCAATGATGGTGTGGTGTTTTCTTTTTGCATTAATTTTTCTATATTTGGGCCTTCTGTAATATTGCATTAAACTCGCTCTTTTTAAAAACAATTCTAGCCTTAAAATGGTTTTAAAACGTGCGTTATAATCTTCCAGAGGTTGACGGTCGTTATTATCGGGCTGAAGCTAGGGCTTCATTGAAGTGATATTCTAGTAATCCATTTTCAATTTTGTACCCTGTTAGATTTGAACTTGGACAACTTTTATATCATCTAAAAATTATTTTAAAGCCCCTGCGAATGTTATGGCACCAAACTTCAGGATTCATGGTGAAGATTGAGAATTGAATGTTAAAAATGACATATTCTAATACGTTCAAGCCTGTTAAAGGATCCTTTTTTTTTAGAGGAACAGTCATTGGTCCAGAATGTATGAAGACGAACAAACCGAGCTTCATGCCTGGAGGCATTGTGTCCGTTGGATAGTCGAAGCTTTGCCATGCGAAGGATTCTTCCGAAGAATTACTTGTAACTGCAAAATTTCCAGTGTCGAGTAGTTTCGCGACTGGATTGGTCACGACGGACGATGATGACGAGTCAACCGACCAGAGTATTGTCGAGTTTGAAGTGGTGACAGAGGGTTCCGTTGTTTGTGATGACTAAGCTCACATTTGAGACTGTGATCGGAGTCTGGCGATTGGCAACCCAGACTTTAGTGTTGACAGAGATATTGTTGTACCATATGCCGACGTATTTGTTCACAGGCGTCGTGCTGAAGAAGCCTAAGGCGAAGGTTTCATCGGAAGAGACGAGCAGATCGCCGTCATTTAGAGATTCCGATGGAGTTATTGTGTCCCTTGCAAAGGCTTGAGCAAGGACGTAGGAAGAAGAGAAGACAAGCAGTTATTTTGCTCATGTTCAGTGGAGAGATTTGTTTGCTTCCGTTGGTGATCTTGGATTGTTGTAAGAGATTGTTTTGATTGAGACGGGATTTGAGATGGTCGAAAATATTGTGCTGCTTTTGGACGACAATTTCAACATCTTCCTAGAACAAAAGAAGTGGGTGATCTTATCTTTAATAACACAATGTTGAGTAGATTATGGGTAAGAGGAAAGGAAGCTTCTATTGATCAGGACGTGAGTGCTAGACCTTGACTTTAGTGAGTCTTTTGTTTTGACGAGTTACAACAAAAATTTTCTGCCTATGATGCAATCCCTTGCATAAAATGTCCCAACTCTTAGGCCCTTGCTCGCATGTAAAGATGCGATTAATATGTGATTTTTGTTTGCTGTGGCTTAGTCAGTATGCATAATTCTAGAGATGTTTCCAAAATGACGTGATGACTTGGAATGAAAAATGATGCGTTTGGGTCGAGAGAAATTGGATGGGAGTAGAGAATAAGTAGGGACGTCACTGTCCCGTTGTTGTTTGGAATATGGAGAGATTTATTTACTTGGTAGGGCAGCTTCCCAGACCACAAAATACCTCGTTTTAAGCCTCCAAAGTTACAAACACCTTCAGCAACAAGTAGAGTTTAAGCACCGCCGATTCCTTATCTGGTTATCAATGGAGATAAAATGTGGTCTTTCTATTAGTTAAATAACAAGTTCGGTATTTTTACTTTTCGGGTTTACTGCAAGTGGTATAAAAAAGCTAAGTCTCGTCCTATTTTTATTTACTTGATAATGTATACTTCGATTATTGGTTTGTAGAATTTGCTTTTGGCAGAAAGGTAGTTGCCTCTCCACACCAGCTAGATCCGTAAGAATTTATGGAACTCAATGTGAGCGTCCAAGTACTGATTATAACCCTCAAAATTTTCTCCAACACGATATGCTAAAATAAGTCACTCTCTGAGTACATCACGAGGCTGATACTATTGGTCGATAAGATCAAGCGATGTTTATCATGTCAAATAGAATTTGTGTTTTAGCTTCAATCACATCATAAGGGCTGCATTTTAACAGCATATATCTCAAAGGGGGCGATTAGCATGAATATGAGCAAGTGTATAAATAACACTTATCCAGAAAAATTCTTGCTTGATGGAGATGTGTCACTTCAAAACGATGCCTATAACGCCAGAAATTTCTTTCCATTGGCATCTAGCTGGAAGCCTCTATCACATTTGATTTTTAACTGGGAAGTACTTTTGAGAGAAGAGCACTAGCTACTGAGACATCTATCATGTTTCATGTTTCTCCTTTCAAATTTTTGATTGACTCAATTTGTAACAGGAAACATGATATACAACATTATCAGACACTATGTGAACACAAGGGATGTTGTATTGCTGAGTTTGCCTATCCGCTGTGAAGAGGATAGTACGTTACAACCGAGGGACCGTTTGGCCAATGTGAGGCCTTTTCTCCATGTTTGAGCAAATTTGTCAGGTACTGTAATTAATATGTGGGCTTAGTGGAGGAATCTTTCATTAATTCTAACAACTGACTTACATAAAAAGCCATCCATCATTTAGTTACCGCAATACTTCATTTTGAGAAAAATGGCAATAGAGGTGCAAGGCAATGGAAACTCGGGGGAAGTGTCCTTTGAGATGGCAGGACAACAAGGCCTAGCTAATGGAGACTTGGATGATGATGGCCGTGCTAAAAGGACAGGTCTCACTATTTCCTAATATTTTTCCTCTCTTGATTTATTGTGTTGCTCACAGCTAATCAGCTGTATCTTAATCACATCTACTACGAGTAGGAACCTTGGTGACTGCAAGTGCACACATCATTACTGCAGTTATCGGGTCTGGTGTGCTCTCTCTGGCTTGGGCAATGGCACAGTTAGGCTGGGTAATTGGGCTACTTGTTCTTGTGTCTTTCTCTTTCATCACTTGGTATTGTTCCACTCTTCAGGCTGATTGTTATAGATCACCTGACCCTACCTATGGAAGGAGGAATTACACTTACATGGAAGCTGTGAAAACCAATCTAGGTAAAAGGAAAATCGAGATTGCACCTTTCATAAAGCTACATTCTTCTATTTTCTTTGGGTTGAGACTGTCTACGTTTTATTCTTTTTTTGGAAGGGGGAGTGAAATTTCAATTGTGTGGATTGATCCAGTATGCAAATCTCGTTGGTGTGACAATTAGTTATGCGATTACAACAGCGATTAGCATGGCGTAACATTACCAACCTATTTCACTCTGTTATATTTTTTGCTTTCCTATATGATTATTTGGATAAAATTTTGATGATGTATTGTTCTTGATCAGGGCTGTTAAACGATCCTATTGTTTCCACAAGAATGGTCACAATGTTCCTTGTGATGAGCCCCTCAATGTGTATGTGATAATCTTTGCTAGTACTGAAATAGTCTTATCTCAAATCCCTAATTTCCACAAGATTTGGTGGCTCTCCATCATGGCTGCGGTTATGTCTTTTTCTTACTCTTTAATAGGCCTTGGGCTCTCGATTGCGAAGATTGCAGGTAATTAACATATGCAGTAATTTTCTCCCTTCAGAAAACAACATATAATTTCTTGTTGCCATATCGATCAAGTATAATTGGTTCAGATCAAAGTTTACTTTTGTGCCGGATGCGTGCATAAATTCTAATTGAAATTGGTTTGAAATGCAGAAGGTAATAGCAATGTGAGGACGAGTCTAACAGGATTACCAGTTGGAATGGACCTGTCTAGCAGCGAGAAGGTGTGGAAGATGTTGCAAGCTCTAGGAAATGTTGCCTCTGCTTTCTCTTTTGCTTTAGTTCTCATAGAAATTCAGGTAACTAATAAAGATTTACGTCAAACATCAAGAATCATTTCTTTTCTTTTTAGTTTTTTCTTCATTGAAATTCTGATCTCTTCCACGTGTGCGTAAATGCCTCTACGCTTTAAATGGATGTTTATACTCCAAGAAAATTTCAAAGAATACATATTTATAGTTTATATGTGCAAAAGTGTTTATATCTTAGTCCTTTGCATCGCTGGCCATCGTTTAATATGGCAGTCCTATATTTTTGGAAACTTTTTCTAATTTTGTAACATGACTTCTGTCTTGAACGTGTAACAGACTTTGGAGTAGAATATGCATGTGCCAAGCTAGAGCTTTAAATGCACTGAATATTCCACTATCTTAAAGTGCAAACATGTATGATTACTCATTAGAACATATTGTAGTGTCTTTTTTCTGGTTTAAAAATATATCATGGCGCTCCTTTTCTTTTGAGATAACAGTCAAGGGGTTGTCCAGATCCCTGCAGAGGAGTTTGTTTGCAACAGCGATAATGAAAGCCTTGTCTTTTGTTTGTTCCTCTTAGTAAAGAAAGGTACTATTTTTCGAAAGCTTCTACTACAAATCGTAAATCTGTTTGTAAATAAATTAACCACTTTGGAAAGGCAACACTACATTTTGCCGCTCTTTCATTGGCTCATTCTATATAAACAATAACTTTTCTTATAGAAATACAGGTGAAATCAGTGTAAACCTGGTCTCACTTCCTTATTTCCCTTACGTAGTGAATAAGTAAGCTTTTTTCCTTCCTATTCACTAAAAACATCTGAAAATCGGATTAGAAGAACTTTATACGGAGCAATCAGGCATAGATTTAATACCGACTCCCCAGAACTTGGTAACTTTGAAATCATTAAAAACTACCGGTAAATCTTTTTGTTCTATTATCTCAAGTTTCTGATCTGTTGGCATAGACCACTCATGGATTAAAATCGAGAATTATTTTAGTTGTGGAGGATTAACAAGGCTATATTGCTAGTTTTCAGATTCAAGATCTACATCCGAGCCACTTGTACTTTACAACGAAGACGTGTAAAAAAATAATAAAAAAGAAGAAGAATCATCTGAACCAAGTCTTTGATCTTACAGATGGCATCAAAACAACGAAATTGAGTTTGGGCAATCAACTAATGTCCTGGGTATGAAAATGGAGATTTTTGTTCACCTTAACAAGCTGAAAATGGATGCTAAATTTCTAGCATGCAACAACATTGACGCTATGGTTTTCTAGATTCACTGATGTTGAGCACTTTCTCAACAAAACCACCCCATCTGTAGTTAGTGCACTATAAATTCGTGGATCTATACAAGGATCCAAACCCACTAAGAAATCTAGAATGCACTTGAAGATCCAAATCCAATAATTTATTAGACTTAGGGTTCATTGTTTTTCATTGTTTTGGCTATCCAGTATTTTATATTTCTTTTAAAAAATATTGATTTATATTAAGAATCAAGTAGGCATTTAACGCATAAACTTCAGAATCCACCAAGGGGCGCTCTATGCGTCCACAAAAAACAATCTTCAAATCCACGAAGAAAAATAATACGAGGAATTTTATTGATAAAAGTGTCATATTCTTTCTAGGGTTACATGCCTCTTCTTAAATAGAAAAATAAAATTGACTCCTAATTAGACTAGAATTACAAAGGAATATAAGGTATCAAATCCTACTGTAAAAAAAGACTCCCTATAATAGAGAAAATAAATGAATTCAACATGAATCAAAATTGAATTTGTTGCATGGAAATATGAGTCAAGTGAGAATGAAATGAAGCAAGGAATGTGATGGAATAAATGTCAGAATGGAATGATAGTTCTCATTCTCATTTTTGGGTGCCATTTGGGAATCAGTGTATTTTTGGATTTTTATTTTTATTTTTTTATTCTCACTTCAATGACAATGACCATTCCTTAACAACTCAAAGAGAATGCTCATTCTCACAAAGTGTGGGAATGAACATTCTCAGGGAATTGTCATTCCAACTCCAAAAAACATATTGTGTTTGGTATGCTGGAATGGAAAGTGGTGATGCGCATTCTATTCCATCACGTTCCTGCTTACCAACAAAAGGCGTAACATATTCAATTAACTCGTTGAAAAGTTTATTGGAAAATCATTACAAGTTTATATTATCCAACTTATTAACTAGTTACTTTAAAATAACCACTCTTAGGTATTACATTGAATTTAATTTAATGATTTCTAGTCATCTAGAACTTAATTAACTGTATAGTGGCAATCTACACTGGATTATGTCGAAAACCAATTAACCATGCTTTTCTAGTTACTTGCCCCTCTAATAACCCGAAAAAGAGGAGAGGGAGAGATATCACTTGATTAAAAAGCATTCTAGAGATCAATTAGAGGACATGTTAACTGAAAAATCATGTACATTTTGCAGTATACATGATGCTTTCAAATAGACAGGTCAAATTAGTGATGTTTCTTAGTAAATAATGATGCATCAAATGCTTTGTAGGACACCCTAAAATCAAGTCCACCAGAGAACAAAACGATGAAGAAATCTGCCCTGATAGGAGTAAGCACCACAACTGCCTTTTACATGTTGTGTGGTGTCACTGGATATCTTGCCTTTGGAAATGCAGCTCCTGGCAACTTCCTTACAGGTTTTGGTTTCTACGAACCCTTCTGGCTTATTGACATCGGCAATATTTGCATAGTCATTCATCTGCTCGGTGCATATCAGGTACGCTTGTGGTCTAATTTCAACATGCCTTAATTTGAGAACCATCTTGTTTCAATCATGTAGACCACTGCTAATCATGTTTATCGATCTAAAACTAGTTGTACATCTATTCATTCAATAATACATTGGAAGCATGAAGTCCTAGGTATGCTTGTCTAGGAATCTTAAATATCTGGGTAGAATTATATCTGAGGATCATTCTTCTTTTTTTCACCTTGAAGTCCTGCACAATGGCCGGAGGATTTGATCACACCTTTTGATAGCTGAGAAATCCCCACTTATTCACCCCACAACTAACACTTAAAACAAGAACCGAGGGACAAAGGAGTGATGGCTAGATGGGGATGCAATATGCTAGATTTCAAGCTGTTTGTCTTCACATGTATATTTATAGGGATGAAGAGAAGAAACCCTAGATATGGTGTATCGGGTCCAACTTGATACCCAGCTTCCACTCATTTGGGTGGATTGGGTTTTGACCCATACCCATCAAATCATTAGGGAACCATCTTAAATATAAGTCCAAATACGTTAACTGTCTACTCTCGTCACTAGCATATTGAGTTTTCATGCAGGTTTTCTGTCAACCAGTGTTTCAGTTCGTTGAAAATTGGTGTGGTAAGCGATGGCATAGTCGAGGCTTTTTCACATCTGATCACATTGTCTCAGCTCCCTTGCTTGGCAGTCTCTCATTCAGTATAACTAGAGTGATTTGGAGAACGGTGTATGTCATTATAACTGCAGTCGTTGCCATGACCTTCCCTTTCTTCAACAGCTTCGTAGGGTTTGTGGGTGGTGTAGCATTTTGGCCCCTGACAGTTTTTTTTCCAGTTGAGATGTACATATCGCAGGCTAAGGTTCAGAGGTTTTCTGGCATGTGGATCTGGTTGAAAATTATGAGTTTGGTTTGCTTAGTAGTGTCTCTGGCTGCAGCTTGTGGATCTCTGCAAGGCCTAATTCATGATCTCAGAGAATATAAGCCTTTCAGAAACTTCTAGGTCGATTAATTTGCAAAATGTAGAATAAAATGATGAGTGACAACAGAATGTTCTGGCGCTTTTGTATCTGTCTTAATCAATAAGATGTCTGAATGAACGGAATGCTTCACTTAATAACATGATAGTTCAGGAATCCAAGATTGGCTTCAGATCAGGGCCTGGTTGTTTCGTCAACCATCAAAAATTGAAATTGAAAACTTCACGGAAATCACATTTCCTTGTATTTCTTTATATTTCCTCAAAATATTTATTTTTAGTTTGTTTCACATAGAAAACATGGGGTGTAGAATATACCCTCTATATTTCCTCAATTTCCTATAATTGGTTGGGGATTTAAAACTTGGAAAAGAAAACAACAAAAACCCAATTTCCACAATTTCCCTTGTTTGGTTGGAGATGAAACATCATGGAAATGTAGATTGCACTCACCATGGTAAGCTCACCTCCCATATAAAGACAACAAAAAAATGAGTGCCCATTTACCAACCGCAACAATACTAGCTTAAGGCAAAATAAAGCAACAGCAGCAACAACAGCCAAAAAACCAAAACTAGCAACCTAACTGTCTGAGCCCAATAAACCAACACCATAGCCACCAGATAGCTAGTGCAACGGGCCCAAAATTAGTCAAAAAATCAGAATAAATACAAGAGGGATCATCATGGCTAGCTGCTCCCATGATATAGCATTACAAGGGCTATATATTAGGTCAAAAGCCAACATCAACATGAATCCAATAGCCTCACAGCCCAAAAACCAAAAATCAACATCAACATTAATCCAACAGCATCACAACGGCTATATTTTAGGCCAAAAACCAACATCAACATGAATCCAACAGCTTCACAATGGTTATATTTTAGCCCAAAAACCAAAAACTAACATTAACATGAATCCAACATCATCACAACGGTTATATTTTAGCCCAAAAACCAACACCAACAGCCATATATACCAAACGTGCAAAAAAATCAAGTTGCCCCAACGACTAAATTTGCCCCAATAGCTATTTATACAAGCACCCAATGAAATATATAGAACTCAAATATTTTCATTCTCTCCCACAACCACCAAGTAGCTAATAAAAAAGAAAAATCTTAAATTTTTTACTCTTATCAATAGCCATAGCAAGATAAACAGAGCTGAAGGGTCTCAACAAAATCAAGTTCGATGCTATTGTCAAATCCCAACACCACTTGAGTTGTGCAAAAATGGTAAGAATAGGGGCAAATATTTTTGGGGTTGGGCAAAATACTCAAATAGGCAATGCAACTTTTTTGCTTGGGCTCAAGATGTTAGTGAAATGAAGAGAGTCATGCTAAAGTTCAAGACTATGAATGTAGAAGAGATGAAAGCATCCATTACCAAACTGCAAGATGAAATAAAAATCAAGAGAGTGATGCCAAAGTTTGAAAATATTTCGTCAAAGTTTGAAAGTGTGAATGAAGAGGAAAAGAAAGTTTTAAAAACCAAACAACTGAAGCAAGAGTTGATGCAAGCAAAACGTGAAGTTGATCTTTGGAAAACTGTGCATTTTTAATGTTTATTTTGCATGCTTCTTATGTTATCAAACATTATAATTTGTACTATTATAAAGGATTGAAGAATATATTAAGGTTTGAGTGAATATATGGCTATGTATCAAACCAATCTATGGTACAAAGAATAATAGAAAAAAATTTCTTTTGTTCATCATAATAATCAGTATCACCATGTAAGAAATTTCTCCAAAAATTATATAATTATCATTGTATGTGCTTAGAATTGGTCAATATCATCATGGTATGCCTAGTCAAAGTTAGTTGTTGATAACATTGTAGGCTATTATTGTCACGCCTATACAATGGATCAACAACTCATGACTGCATGTATCAGATTATGACAATCATCATAGCAATATTAAATATGACTTTCGAAAATTGGTAAAACATGCTCTAGAAATAGAAATTTTAAAATTCATATATTGCTATACCCGTGCAATGTTATCATTACAGGTTGCAAATCTTGAAAAATGATCACCACAATAAGTACCTCATTCTAGGAGCATGTTCTTAAAAGGTACCTGCAATTAAGAATATAGTCACAACACAAGTATTCATATAGTCTAACAACAAGTGCGAAAATAAAGTAAAAAAGTATCAAAAATAATAACAATGACAACATAGTGTAATATGTCACACACAAGCAAAAGTAATACAGTCACCATAATATAAAAGTCAGGCAAAATAGTATCAGATTAATAGACCTCTAAGAAAAATCATGATAGTTACTGCTCCCAAAAAAGAGGTCAGTGAACTAGAAATCCTTCATATGTCCTGATCTGAGCTCTGTTGATATTCTTTGATAAAATCATCAATTAGAGCCCTTTGTCCATACTTACTCTTGCAATTAAAGTGTCTGGCAGCACATTCACACTGAAAGAGCTTATCAAAGAACATCTCTAGGATAGCAATCGGATACTGATCATTATATGCAAAGACAGAATGATATAATTTCTCTGTCCAATGCATATTGATTGTTTTAATAGAAGCTGAGAACCCCTTCAACTCTTCAACCATTTGTTTCATAAACTCAGTATTCATACTAGCTTTTAGACCCTTGCCTGTTAAATTTTTTTTTGGATTGTTAGCATTACCCACACCTAAACATGATTGAAAGTTTGTAGAATTAGTCTTGTCCTTGTTTTGAGACTGAGTTTCATACCCATCTAGGTCCTGAACTTCTAGACCATTATCCTCCTCATCATCAAGATTAATAGCCCCAGAACCACTAATATTGCCTGACATATCTTGGCAAGATCACCCCTAGCTTGATCATCACCAATGATGATGGCAAGTTCTTCATAGTGTTTTAAAGGCATGTTGATGTAATATTTAAGCCTGCAGTTGTTCTTATCCTGCGCAATAGGCTAAAATTTAGTCTTTTAAAGCATTAAATATTTTTAAGTGTTATTAAAATATAGTCAATTATGCATACATCTTTTCACCTATCAAAACTATCTTGATCCATAATAATGGTTTGCGTGGAAATATTGAATAACTATTTTATAACAGACATGAATATAATATAATTGATAACAAGTCATATGACTGAATATCACGCAACCACAAATAAATATTACAAATGCTTGATTGAAGACATGTTTATGAGTATCACACATATAAAAGACAATGGCAATTATTGAAACATTATGAACTAAAATAAATTAAAGCATCAACTCAACATGGATCATCAAATCACATATCTCCACGGTGTTGAACACAATAGTCAACCCACATTTCCCAAGCTATTTGATTTCTACGTTGGACCCACTTGTTTCTTGACTGTGTTTGTTCTCTTTGAGTTTGGGGTTGAGAAAAGTCAACAATATCATCATCAGCTTCATGTGCCTCATCATCATCTTCATCTATAAGGTCAACATCCTCATTGAGTATATCGTCATTTGGATCCACAGTTGCTATGTAGTTGTGGAGTATTGTGCATATCAAGACAATATCAACTTGGGTAGTGTAATGGTCCTGAACCCTTGCTAATGATAACCCTCTTGATTAAGGGAGTAACGCTTCCCTCCCAGAGGACAGTGAAGTGTGGACCGAACGCACCGGCAAGAACTCTGCCAGATGGCTCGGGCACCGACCTCAGCTATCATCCCCCGTGGTCGGTCAACATGACTCGAATGAAGAAGCTGCGGTACTAGTCAGCCCCCTTCTCGTGGACGACACGAAAGGCAGTGCTAGTCGGCCCC
>JBAKGM010000139.1:27772649-27806721 GCA_037177215.1 Asparagus racemosus
AAATGAGAAGATAAAGGACCTCGAGAGTAAGATCAACACTTTGATCTCTGCTCAAGAGGTGAAGAAGACGGGCATACCATGTCCATACCCAAGGGAGTGGTAGTCAATCCCATATCCATCGAAGTTCACTTTGATTAACTTCACACTGTTAGACGGAAAAGGGTCCTCTACTCAGCATTTGATACACTTCACATCTCACTTGGGAGTTATTTCTGGAAATGAGCCCTTGATGGTTCAGTCATTTGTTGGCACCCTTCGAGGAGCTACCTTCTATTGGTACCTCCATCTTAAACCAGGGAGTGTTAATAGCTGGGACAACATGGAGTCCATGTTCCTTGCAAACTTCTTCGATGACGACATGTGATATCCATCGAGACGTAGTTGGATGAGAAGCAGAAGGACGGAGGGACTATGGACGCGTTCGTCAAGTGGTGCCGCAATAAGGTGATGAATTGTCGGGACCCAATAACTGAAGAATTCATTCTCCAGACTTGCCACAACAACCTCTCATTGGATATTTTAGAAGCAATGGGAATGGCACCGTCCAAGACTTAGAAGGATTTGAAGGTGCGTGGGGAGCAGGCCAAGAGATTCCTCAAGAGAAAGAAAGCAGAAAGAGGCCAGCAGGTGACAGATGCTCCCAAGTGGAATTTCGCCCCACGTGGCAAAGGCAAGGAGTAGTGGAGAACAACAGTCACAAACCAGACGTTCTAGCTACAACTATAGCAACAGCCACAATAGCGAGCGCCACAATAGTCGTAGCCCCAATGGCAGCAGAGGCTACAGCAACAAAAGCTCTCCACTTCGAGGGTCCCCAAAGTCTACTCCTTCAAAGAGGATGAGGTTCCCAAGATCTTTAAGTACCTCCTGGAGAACAATAAAGTCTAGCTTCCACCAATCGTGAATTAGTAGGAGGCCAATAAAGTCACGGATCTGAAATATTGTGCGTACCACAGAGCAGTGCACCACCTGATGAAGTTGATGAACCGATGATGACATTCTAACTCTTTGAAGAGCAACCTAGAGTCTTTGCCATCAGGAGCGGACACGAGTACAAGTACAAGTACCCCGAATCTCCTGATCCGAATGCTAAGACATTGACGGAGCTAGGAGTGTCGATGACTCCCCTTACCCGTGTTGAAAAGGCACAACAACAGGCGATTGCCAAGGAGGACGCGGCTAAATCAAAGGAGAAGCAACCCCAAGAGGTTCAACTCCCGAAGTAGTCTCAATTCAATCGCCCGATTGGAAGAGACAAACTGAAAAGTTCGAACTCCCCGTATCACTTTGATGTCATGGCTCAATTGGCTAACATCCTAGTGAGGATAACGCTTTATGAGCTGATGCGGCTATCCAAAGAAACCAGAGAAGCCTTACAAGAGGCCTTGGCTGACTCTGAAGTGTTTCTCACGCAGATCAGGCTAGTCCCAGAAGAGCCAGAATCGTCGGCAGCCAAGGAATGTAATCTCGCGGCTAAACGCCTCCCCTATATTACCTTTACCAAAAAGGACTTGCAGACAAAGAACTTGAAGCATGGTAGGCCTCTATACTTTACCGAGTACATTGGCTCCAGTGAAGTTAATGGGATCCAAGTTGATCTGTGTTCCACTATAAGTATCATGCCTCTCTGCTTGATGTATAGCCTTGGGATTCCTGCCAGTTGCTAGCATCAACAGGCACAATGATCTACGGATTTAACACCAGCGGGTCTCGGTCACTTAGTAAAATCCGAGTTAAGTGCCAAATGGGAGATTTGAAGTCTGAAGTCGCATACTCTGTGATTGACGCAGAGACTTCCTATAACTTATTGTTGGGTCGGCCATGGATCCACAATAATGTTATAGTTCTCTCTACTCTTCATCAGTGTCTGAAATATGTAGACACAAATAATGAAGTCAAGACAGTGGTCGCGGATAAGCAACCGTTTAAGGGATTGGAGAACTATTTCACTGACTCCCTCCTTTACGGTGGCAAGTCCGATACTAAATCATCGGCCCAACGCACGGATAGCGGCGAAGAAGCTGACACTAAAGCCAGGCTTGATTATGATGGTAGTTTTATATTAAATTATATTGTACCCATTATAATCAATCTTTATGATGAAGAATAGTCGGATGAAGGTTGTAATTGGCAACTTACCGAAAAAATAATAAATGATGATTTAGAGTACTCGTTGTCTCTTGCTGATGTGATGACGGGATTATACAATGATCCTGAGTTGCACTTACTAACTCGGTCATTTTGTATAACACAGAAGTAGTTCTGAGACTCTTTCAAGACAACACTCGTCATCCTGGGTAGAATAAGTGGCAAAAAAGACTTGGTGTACGGTAAAGGAGATGCGATTCTAATACCGAACCACTTTTTGGCACAGGACGTTGATGACAGCGAGCCTGGTCCTCTTCTATTTAGATACAGTCTGGAGGCGCAGAACCTCATGAAAACATGGGGGTACGACTTTGCACAAACGGAGGGTCTCTATTTCGAACGAGGTCCTCAAGTTCTGCCTAAATCTGCACTTGTCCCAAGAGGAAAACCTGATAATTACTACGCATTCAGGAGAGGATTGGGATATTTATCCTCAGAAGACGAATGCTCTTGGTTGATTGATAACCAATTACCCGACGCGAAAAATGGACATTCATCTGACTCCTCTGCCTAGGATTCTGACGTCAGTCATGGTGAGGTCTTCAAGGGTCTGATGTCAAATATGACTATAACCGACCCCACCACGATGGAGGATGATGAGGAGATGCCAACATGGGAAGACCTGTGGATTCATCACCTCAATGTGCAATATGGGGACTGGTTCGAGCAAAGAGAACCCCCATCGAGGATGAAGTGGTCCAGGTCCATATGGGTGACGAGGCACATCCTAAGCCCATATTCATCAGCAACAGTCTCCCCCCAGAGGAGAAAGAAGAATTGATTGCTCTAATCAAGGAGTATATCAATGTTTTCGCTTGGAGCTACGAGGACATGCCAGGACTCGACCCCAATGTGGCGACGCATCATCTCAACATCAAAGTGGATGTCAAACCCATCAAGTAATAGCAAAGACAGTTTCGTCCGTAGATTATGGAGGCGATCGTTGCGGAAGTAAAGACGCTTATAGGGTCGGGATTCATCAAGGAAATATAGCATCCGGAGTGGGTGGCAAACAACGTCCTGGTCTTGAAGAAGAATGGAATGATTAGAATTTGTGTCGATTACAAAGACCTGAACGACGCATGCCTGAAGGATGACTTTCCCCTTCCAATCACCGATGTCATCATCGACAATACGTGTGGGTTCAAGAGAATGTCCTTCATAGATTGCTTTTTGGGTTATAATCAGATCAAAATGCACCCGGACGATACAAAACACACAGTGTTCAAGACTCCTCTTGGCATCTTCTACTATACAGTCATGCCACTTGGTCTGAAGAACGTGGGTGCCATGTACCAGTGAGCAATGACAAAGATTTTCTAGGAACACCTCTAGAAAATGGTCGAATGCTATGTTGATGACATGGTCGTGAAGAGCCGCAACAAAAATAACCATATTAAAGACCTGAGGACAGTGTTCGGCCTCATGCGAACTCATCAACTGAAGATGAACCCTGCCTAGTCTTTCCTTAGAATGTCCAGTGGCAAATTCTTTGGATTCATTGTCACTAATAAGGGTATTCACGTTGACCCTGATAAAGTGAAGGCGATACAAGAATTGCAACCTCTGAGAAATCTAAGAGAACTCAGACGGTTACAGGGGCGATTGGCTTATATCTGGCGATTCATATCGAACCTTTCTGGAAAATGCCAGCCATTCTCCAAACTAGCCAATAAAGGCGTATCATTTGTTTGAGACAATGCTTGTCAGAAGGCATTCAAGGATATCAAAGCGTATCTACAAATCCTCCTATTCTTATTGCACTACAGTCAGGTAAACCGTTCTTGATTTACACCAAGGTGACGAACCATTCGTTAAGCACTTTACTCACGCAAGACGATGACGGCGGTCACAAACAGGCAGTGTATTATCTGACCTGAACTCTGGTGGGTGCTGAATCCTGCTATTTGATGATTTAGATGCAGTGCCTTGCGTTGGTGTTCGCAATTCAGAAGATGCAGCACTGCTTAGTCAGACAGACAATTTATGTTATCTCCAATATAAATTCAGTCCGGATATTCATGACGCAACCAGCCTCCATGAGTTGGCATTTGGTAAAATGGGCCTTGCTCTTGTCTCAATACGACTTGCACTTCAAGTAGTAGAAGTTAGTCAAGGGACAGGCAATTTGCGACCTCTTGGCAGCTAACCCAACAACGGATGTAGCTGAGTTACATGACGATTTGCCAGATGAAACTCATGAAGTCAACACTGCATCGCATCAACAAATATGACGATTGTACTTTAATGGAGCGTCCCGAGCAACTAATGTAGCGAGCACCCCTGAATGTTCTAAGATTTTTGCCAGAGTTGGAGTTGTCTTAGTTTCCCCGGAGAAGCATGTCATGCCTCGAGCCTACTCGCTAACTGAGCCGTGCTCTAATAATGTGGCTGAATACAATGCATTACTTATTAGACTCAGTTTCGCCAAAGAGCTAGGGGTGAATATCTCGAAGCCTTCATGGATTCCCAACTCATTGTCAAACAGATCCGTGGGGACTATAAAGTCAGCAATCTGGATTTCATTCCATATCACCAGATGGCCATTGAGATGGCGTACTCGTTTAAAGAATTTTTCATCGACTATATTCCGCACCTCCAGAACACCTACGCGGACGCATTAGCAGCGTTAACAGTATCGTTAGCGCAACCTCCCAAAATTGAAAAGTTAATCACGGTGAGAACTAATCAATTGTTTGTGCCGATATGTGATGAGGAAGAGCAAGACAAGGGGGTGGTTACCAAAGAGGTATACACAACCCAAGCCAAATTGGAATCCTGAGATTGGCGTTTCCCCATAATCGACTACATCCTACATGGTATTTTTCCAGAGAACGCGAAGGGGAGGGAATTGATCCGATGAAGAGCACCAAGGTTCTTCTATGATGCAGAGACTTAGATGTTATACCGTCGCGGGTACGATGGCTTGATGCTCTGGTGCCTTTCAAACAAGGAAGCGAAAGAGGTCCTTAAGGAAGCACATGGAGGAGAATGTGGTGCACACCAGCCTGGTACCAAACTTTATGATCGTATCATGAGAATGGGATACTTCTGGCCAACGATACAATCAAGTATGCTCGAAAGTGTCACGCGTGCGAAATTCACGCGAATTACATGCGTCAACCTCTGGAGCATTTGCATCCTTTGGCTACATCCTGGCCATTCGAGACATGGTGAATGGACATTGTAGGTCCTATTTTTCCTCCGTCGGTTAAAGGTAATCAGTTCATTCTCACAATTACCGACTACTTCTCATGGAATATTGCATCACATCATTCACCGACTACTTCTCGCAATTACCGACTACTTCTCGCCGCTTAAAGGTGATCAGTTAGAAGTGAAGACGAACAATGTCATCAGGTTTATCAAGCATCACATCATTTACTGAGAGGTGTGCCAAGACGGATCATACATGACAATGGTCCTCAATTCATCAGCAATGCCTTCATTAGGTTTTGCGAGAAATTCAAGATTCAAGACGTCTCATCAACGGCCTACAATCCTGCTGCAAACGGATTGGTAGAGGCATTCAACAAGATGATCATGAAGATATTGTCAAAACTCGTCAAAACCAACAGGCGAGATTGGGACGATAAACTCGGAGAAGCACTCTGGGCATATCACACCACCATACACACGCTGACCAGAGCTACCCCTTATTCTCTGATGTATGGATGTGAAGTAGTTCTTCTGCTCGAAATCCAAATCCCCTCACTTCGTATTGCTCTCACAACTGAGATGACGACGGAGGAACAAAATCAGAAATGCCTTGAAGAACTCGAGATGTTAGATGAAAAGCGCCTGGAAGCTCAACAACACATCGAGTTCTACAAAGCTAGAATGTCGAGAGCTTTCAACAAGAAAGTACGACAGAGGAGCTTTAAGGAAGGAGATCTGGTCCTCGCTGCTCGACGACCGATAATCCTTGACTCCAAGAAGAAAGGTAAATTTGAACCTAAATAGGAAGGACCGTTCGTAATAGAGACAGTCTATTCAAACGGTGCATATCACTTGATTAGTCAAAATGGCGGTAGGCAATTAATGCCGATAAATGGGAAGTTTCTGAAAAAAATACTATCCTTAGTATATTTGCGATAACCCATTTTGACGAGAAGTTCCTCATGAAATATTTCATCCAGTGTTCTCGAGGATAATCCTGAATTTGTCTTCCACTGTAAATTCTCTCACTGATCAAATTTATTGGTGGTGAGTCCACAAAAAATTTTCCTGGTCCAATCCACCACTAAAATCTCCTCTTGATTCCTTCCACGAATAAGAGATCCACTTAAAATTTCCTTCACGCTAGAGATAGAATAAAAAAGTCTTCCTCTCTAAGCTTAAGACCCCCTTCGTAACAAGTGGAAGGGCTCTATCCTTTCCTCTTCGGTCATGCCTCCCCAGGGTTAGGGCTGAATTAGAATTTCTCTCAATAAACGAGAAACTCATTTCTAGATCAGGTAACAAAAAGTGAAAGTTATCTGAGTCTTTCTGATTCTCAGAGTAGAGATGCCACTCTTAGTTTCTCCTCTCAAGATTCTCAAAGTGGAGATCCCATTTTCAGTTTCTTCACCTGAAGACAGGATAAAAAACCTTTCTCTCCAGTATCTAGAGATAGAATATAAAATTCTTCCTCTCTATGAATAAGAGATAGGTGACAAGATCATTCTTCTCTTGTTTCGAGTTCGTCTTTACCCAGAGATAGAATATAAAATTCTTCCTCTCCACGAGCAAGAGATAGGAAACAAGATCCTCCTTCTCTTGTTAAAAGTTTGTCTTTACCCAGAGATAGAATATAAAATTCTTCCTCTCCACGAGCAAGAGATAGGAGATAAGATCCTCCTTCTCTAGTTAAAAGTTCGTCTTTACCCAGAGAAAGAATATAAAATTCTTCCACTCCACGAGCAAGAGATAGGAAACAAGATCCTTCTTCTCTATTTTGAGTTCATCTTTACCTAGAGAAAGGATACAAAATCCTTCCTCTCCACCATCGAGGAATAGAATATAAAATTCTTCCTTTCCCGCATTAATGTTTTCTAATCCTTCAATCCAAGATTAATCTTGGAGAATTTTATCTCGAATGCTAAGTAGAGATAAGTCAATGCCTCACACGCGTTGCCAGTTTAGTCTTTTCTCTAAATGAAAAAGACACCCGAACCCAAGTCGAGGGCATTTTATCCCGAAACCTAAGTACGGATAAGTCTACGCCTAACACGTGTTGCCGGTTAATTCTTAACCGTAAAAAGAATAAATGCCTACATATTCAAAAGTGTGGTGGATCGTTATTAATAACACCACAATCCACGCCTTATGCGTGTGGGGAATTTTATCCTGAATCCTAATTAGGGATAGGCCAACGCCTAACATGCATTGTCGGTTTAGTCTTTTACCAATTGAATAAAACACCAGAGTTCGATTCTAGAGAATTTTATCTTGAAGCCTAAGAAGGGATAAGACTACGCGTAACACGCATTGCCGGTTTGTCTATCCCCGTGAAAAAGATGAAGTCTACATATTCGACATCGAAGCATGAAGCCTAAAAGAGTCTCATTCTTTTAGCACAACGTCACGTGTGGAACGGGTTTAGATAGCCCGCATGCTAGCTTGGTTCAAACGATAATCAGTAAAGGCACGCCAAATCTGTTAATGGTTGGGGAATGGCTAATAACCCTAAAGTCAATGCCTAACTCGCATTGCCGATTAGTCTCTTGCCCGTAAAAGAGTATAAAGCCTATGTATTCAACGTCATAGCACCAAGTCTAAGAGAGTTTCATGCTTTTACACAACGTCACATGCAAAATGGGTTTTGTTAATCTGTATGCTAGCCCGATTCAAACGGTAATTGGTAAAGGCTTATCAAATCCGTTGATGGCTGAGGGTTTGTCAAAAATCCTGTGAGTGTTATGGTTAATTATTTTGAACAAAATAAAAGAATCATAATAAATGATAAAAGGAGGGAAATTTATTCAAATTTATGGCAAGTGATCTATTAGAACTCCTCCTGCAGCACGGACCTGAGAGAGTTCTCATTGGCGTTTAGAGTCTTCACAGACTTCAGCAATCTTTTGTTTCTCAGACATTGCAGTTTAAGCTTCTTATGCATTAACCCTTGTCAGCTTTAGGACCCTGAAGTTTTCTCCCTCCACCTGCAGTTTGAGCGTGCCATGTATCAAGTCGTCCATGAGGATGTCCACAAGCAGACTAGGGCGGCATCAAACTAGCCCCGAATCAGCCCACGGATTGGTTCCTTCTCTCTCCCACACACTTGGAGAGACCCCCGGACAATTTATTCAATGGGATTATCACCTCATGAAGGTCACTTCGCATCCGGCTCAATTTGTTTAGGCCTCAGAAATACTCCAAAAAAGTATACGAGTATAAACTATTTCCTATTTTTGGTCGAGAAGTTCCTGGAAAATATTTTTTATATTTTAAGGATAATTGCCCACCTCCAAATGGGTATATGAGGATAAATGAATCCCTGAAACTCCAATAAACATATGAGTATAAACTATGTTGACGCTGGTCAACGCATCGCTGAAGAATTCGCCGATCAAAGATTAGATTTCGAAAAACTTTTGACGTCAATCAACGCGTCGCAGCGAAGAATTTGCTGATAAAAGGTTAGATTCTGAGGAAATTTTGACGCCGATCAACACGTCGCAATGGAGGATTCGCCAATTAACAGAGGAGTCTCAGGAAAAAGTTTGATGGTTAGTTAAATGACAACTCACCGACATGAGTCAAAACAAAATGAACTCAGTCACCAGCTTCAGTTCAAGATTCCGACGATGGTTAGACAATAAATGCAATACCGTGACACTTTCAGCCATCCTACAAAGCACTGGAGAATCTGGAAGGATTGGAGGGATCAAATTCTGAAGCTAATCCCAGTACCCGTTATACCTATTGAAGCTTGGGGGCCTATCATATCCAAAGTATCTCAGGCTCATCTAAAAAACATCAAAACTGAAACACTTTGGAGGGGTACCTGTAGGCGTTGAGAATTACTTATAAGTACCTGAACGCGACTCGTGACGATGGATTAGCGATCAACGACCCATCCAACGATGCGACCCAGAGCCGCTGACGACGTAACCACGCCGCCAACGCATAAAGCAAGTCGATGAGTGCATGAAGCGAGTCGACGAGGCGTGCAAGCCAGTGAAGCAACGAATCGTGGAATAAATCCAATGGCGAAGCCTCAGATTAGTGAATATCGACAAGACGGAATCAAACGGGCTTAAACATTGACGAGACGGAATCAACTAGAATCAAACGTCGACGGAACCGAACCAATCGAACTCTAGAATCGATGAAACAATTAACCAGACTTGGGAATCGACGTGACTAAATGAATCGGGCTTGAAATAAACGTCACAATGGTGCCAAATAGGCATCTCGGAGGCCGAGCCACCTCCTAGTGGTTCAGCCAGGCCGAGACACCATTTGGTGTCTCGGCCACATGGCCGAGACACCAGGGTCTCAACCACCAAAAACTGACCCCCCTATAAATAGAGAGAGGGGGTCTCAGTTGTCAAGGGCTAGAAAATTTTCAGAAGACCAGATCTTTTGAGCGGGAGACTTTTGTCAAAGGCAAGACCTTTTTTTGAGATCTAGACTTCTTACACGCGAGGAACTCATCCCGACACAGATCTACACATCCAGGAGAGGAGATCGTGTGGATCTAGGTCAAATCTGCAGATCCACCCTTAGGATTAAGCTTGGTCTTAATCCCAAGGCCCATGCGTGACTTTGCTTGGTCGATTTCACCCATTCCGGCAGTTATCTCCTTCGTGAGTTAATTCCCATTGGTGATTATTTCATTTGTGAAATAATCCCACAGATCTATAGATCTCACATCTGAATCTGATCACACAGTGGTCTACGGATGGAATAGAGTCCCCGGCATAGGCAAAGATACCCACACAAGCGAGGATCTGATAAACGGATCCCGCGTTTGTTCAACAAGGAGGAAAAAGTTGTAATCTTTTTGTGATTTTCATTGTACGTCTTATAAAAAGGCGATCTTTTTTCTGAATCTCATTGTAAGCGACCGAAGTTTATAACGAATTCGTCAATGGAAATCAAAGCGAATTTTCCCATGAACAATGGTAAAGGAGATGCAATTCCAACTCCGGACCACTTCTTGAGTGAGGATGTCAACAACAATAAGCATGGCCTTCATCTCTTCAGATACAATCCAGAGGTGCAGAACATCATGAAAAAATAGGGGTACGACTTTGCGCAAGGAGAGGGTATTTGTTTCGGACGAGGTCCTCAAGTTCCGCTCGGAGCTACCCACATCCCAAAAGGGAAACCTGATAATTACTACGCATTCAGGAGAGGATGGGGGTATGTATCTTCTTCAGAAGACGAGTGCTGCTGGTTGATCGATAATCGATTATCCAATTTGGGAGATGGACATTCATCTGATTCATCCACCTAGGATTCTAACGTCAGTATCAGTGATGCTATCAAAGGTCTAATATCGAATATGACTATAGTCGACCCCGCCACGATGGAGGATGATGAGGAGATACCAACATGGGAGGATCCATGGATCCATCACCTCAACATCCAATACGGGGATCGATTCGAGCAAAGGGAACACCCCTCCGAGGATGAAGTGGTCTAGGTCAATATGGGTGGCGAAACACACCCTAAGCCCATATTCATTAGCAACAATCTCCCCCCAGAGGAGAAAGAAGAGTTAATTGCTCTCGTCAGGGACAATATCGATGTTCTCGCTTGGAGCTACGAGGACATGCCAGGATTTGACCTTAATGTGGCGACGCACCGTCTCAACATCAGGATCGATGCTAAACCCACCAAGCAACATCAAAGACATTTTCATCCATAGATTATGGAAGCAATCATTGCGAAAGTAAAGAAGCTTATAGAGTTGGGTTTTATCAAGGAAATACAACATCCAGAATGGGTGGCAAACATTGTCCCGGTCCTGAAGAAGAATGGGACGATCAGAATCTGCGTTGATTACAGAGACTTGAACACCGCATGCCCAAAAGATGACTTTTCTCTTCCAATGACCAACGTCATCATTGACAACACGTGTGGGTTCAACAGAATGTCATTCATGGATGGTTTCTCTGGTTACAATCAAATCAAGAAGCACCCAGATGATGCAAAACACACGGCATTCAGGACCCTCCCTAGGTGTCTTTTGCTACATGGTCATGCCAATCAGTCTGAAGAACATAGGCACCACGTACCAGCGAGTGATGATTAAGATTTTACAAGAGCATCTTTGAAAAACGGTTGAGTGCTACGTCGATGACTTAGTCGTGAAGAGCCACAACAAAGGTGACCATATCAAAGACTTGAGGACAATGTTCGATCTCATGCGAAGTCACCAGTTAAAGATGAATCCCACCAAATTCTTTCTCAGGATGTCCAGTGGTAAATTCCTCGGATTCATCGTCACCACTAAGGATATTCATATTGACCCAGATAAAGTGAAGGCGATACATGAATTGCAACCTCTGAGAAATCTAAGAGAACTCAGAGGGTTGCAGGGGTGACTAGATTACATCCGACGGTTCATCTCGAATCTCTCCAGAAAATGCCAGTCATTTTTCAAGCCGAACAAGAAAGGGGTATCATTTGTCTGGGACGACGTCTACCAGAAGGCATTTGAGGGTAACAAAGCATATCTAGCGAATTCTCCTATTCTCATTGCACCGAAGTCTGGTAAACCATTCTTGATTTACAGCAAGGTGACAAACCTCTAGTTGAGCATTTTACTCACTCGAGACGATGACAATGGTCACGAATAGGCGGTGTATTACCTAAACTGAACTTTAGTGGGTGCTGAACCCCGCTATCTGATGATCGAGAGCAGTGCCTCGCATTGGTGTTCGCGATCCAGAAGATGCGGTACTACTTAGTTGGACAAACGATCTATGTTATCTCCAATGTAAATCCAGTCTAGATATTCATGACGCAACCAGCTTCTATGAGTTGGCGTTTAGCAAAATGTGCCTTGCTCCTGTCTCAATACGACCTACAATTTAAGCAACAGAAGTCAGTCAAGGAACAAGCGATTTGCGATCTTTTGCAACTAATCCAACGACAGATGTAGCTGAATTATTTGATGACTTGCTAGATGAAACCCACGTAGTCAACACTACGTCGCACCAATAAATATGGCGATTGTACTTTGACAGAGCTTCTCGAGCAACCAATGTGGCAAGTACTCCTGGATGTTCTAAGATTTCTTCTGAAGTTAGAGTTGTCTTAGTTTCCCTGGGGAATCACATCATACCTCAGGCCTACTCGCTAACCGAGCCATGCTCTAATAATGTGGCTGAATACAACGCGTTACTTATTTGACTCAGTTTCGCCAAAGAGCTGGGGGTTGAGTATCTTAAAGCCTTTGGGGACTCCCAGCTCATAGTCAGACAGATCCGGGGTGACTATGAAGTAAGGAATCTGAACCTGATTTCGTATCACCAAGCGATCGTTGAGATGGAGGACTCGTTTGAAGAATTTTTTATCGAGTATATTTCGCGCCTCCAGAATCCATACGCGGATGCATTAGCAGGGTTAACAGTGTCGTTAACACAACCTACTGAGATGGAAGAGTTAGTCACTATGAGAACTCATCAACTATTTGTTCTGATATATGATGAGGAGGAGGTTCACAAGGGCATGGTCATCAAAGAGGTGTATACATCTCAAGTTGAACTGGAGCACCGGGATTGACGTTTCCTTATAATCGACTATGTCCTATATGGTATTTTGCCAGAAGATGTGAAAGGGAGATAATCGATCTGACAAAGGGCACTGAGGTTCTTTTATGACACAGAGACCCAGATGTTATATCATCGCGGGTACGATGGCTTGCTGCTCTGGTGCCTTTCAAACAAAGAAGCGGAAGAAATCCTTAAGGAAGCACACGGAGGAAAGTGTGGTGCACACCAACCTGGTCCCAAGCTATATGATCGTATCAAAAGAATGTGATACTTCTAGCCAGCAATGATTAATGATGCAGTCGAGTATGCTTTAAAGTGTCACACATGCCAAATTCACGTGAATTACATGCATCAACCCCCAGAATGTTTGCAACATTTGATTACATCTTGGCCGTTCGAGATGTGGGGGATGGACATTGTGGGTCCTATTTTTCCCCCCATCGGGTAAAGATGATCGGTTCATTCTCGCAATCACCGACTACTTCTCCAAGTGGGCTCAAGCAATTCCACTGAAAGAAGTGAAGACGAACAATGTCATCAGGTTCATCAAGCATCATGTTATCTATCGACACGGCGTGCGAGACGGATCATACATGACAATGGTCCTCAATTCGTCAGCAATGCCTTCATCTGGTTTTTCGAGAAGTTTAAGATTCAAGACATCTCGTCGACAGCTTATAATCCCGCTGCAACGGATTAGCGGAGGCATTCAACAAGACAATCATTAAGATCTTGTCAAAACTCGTGAAGACCGATAAACATTATTGGGATGATAAACTCGGAGAAGCACTCTGGGCATATCACACCACAATACGCACGCCTACCGGAGCTACCCCATACTCTTTGGTATACGAATGTGAACCTGTACTTTCTTTAGAAGTCCAAATCCTATCACTTCGTATCGCCTCGCAACGGAGATGATGGCGGAAGAGAAACATCAAAAATGCCTTGAAGAGCTCGAGAGGTTGGATGAAAAGCGCCTAGAAGCTCAACAAGACATCAAATTCTACCAAGCCAGAATGTCGAGGGCTTTCAATAAGAAAGTACGACAAAGGAGCTTTAAGAAAGGAGATCTGGTCCTCGCTACTCGACGACCAATAATCCTCAACTCTAAGAAGAAAGGTAAATTTGAACCCAAATGGGAAAGACCGTTCGTAATAGAGACAGTCTATTCGAATAGTGCATATCGCTTGATTACTTAAAATGGCGACAGGCAATTAATGCTGATAAATAGGAAGTTCCTGAAAAGATACTATCCTTAGTATATTTGGGATAACCTATTTCGACAGAAAGTTTCTCGTGAAATATTTCACCCATTGTCCTCGAGGATAACCCTAAATTTGTCCTCCACCGTAAATTCTCTCACCGATCAAATTCATTGACGGTGAATCTACAACAAAAATTTTCTTAGTCCAATCCACCAGCAAAATTCCCTCTCGATTCCTTCCACGAACAAGAGGTCCACTTAAAATTTCCTTTACACTGGAGATAGAATATAAAATTCTTCCTCTCCAAGTATAAGACCCCTTTTTGTGATAAACGGAAATGCTCTATCCTTTTCTCTTCGGTCACGCCTCCCTAGGGTTAGGGCTGAATTGGAATTTCATCTCGATAAACGAGAAAGTCATTTTTAGATCAGGTAGCAAATCCGATAAAAGTGAAAGCTATCTGAATCTTTCCGATCCTCAGAGTGGAGATCCCACTCTTAGGTTTACCTCTCAAGATTCTCGAAGTGGAGATCCCACTTTTAGTTTCTTTCACGTTGGAGATATGATATAAAATCTTTCTTCTCCTACATCGGGAAACAGAATATAAAATTCCTCCTTTCTCACATTAACTCTAGAGATAGAATATAAAATTCTTCCTCTCCAGGAGCAAGAGATAGGATATAAAATCCTTCCTCTCTTGTTTCAGATTTATCTTCACCTAGAGACAGGATATAAAACCCTTCCTCTCCAGCATCGGGAAACAGAATATAAAATTCTTCCTTTCCCACATTAATATTATCTTCTTAACAGAACCTTTTCAATCTAAGATTAATTTTGGGGAATCTTATCCTGAATCCTAAGTAGGGATAAGTCAACACCTACCACGCGTTGCCGGTTTAGTCTTTTTCTGATTGAAGAAGACACCATAGTTCGATTCTGGGGAATTTTATCCTGAATTCTAAGTAGAGATAAGTCAACACCTCACACGCATTGCATGGTTTAGTTTTTTTTATTAAAGAAGACAACAGAGTTCAAGTCTGGGGTATTTTATCCCGAAGCCTAAGAAGAGATAAGTCAATGCCTCACACGCATTGCACGGTTTAGTCTTTTTTCGATTGAAGAAGACACCGGAGTTTAAGTCTGGGGTATTTTATCCCGAAGCCTAAGAAGGGATAAGTCAACAACTCACACACGTTGCCGTTTTAGTCTTTTTTCGATTGAAGAAGACACCAGAGTTTGATTCTGGAGAATTTTATCCCGAAGCCTAAGAAGGGATAAGTCTACGCATAACACGTGTTGCCCGTTAGTCTATCCCCATGAAAAAGACGAAGTCTAAATATTCAACATTGTAGCACTAAGTCTAAAAGAGTTTCATTCTTTTAGCCCAACGTCACGTGCAGAATAGGTTTATACAATCCACACGCTAGCCCGATTCAAACGGTAATCGGTAAAGGCTCATCAAATCTGTTAATGCCTGGGGGTTAGCCAATAACCCTAAAGTCAACATCTAATACGCATTGTCGGTTAGTCTCTTGCTCATAAAAGAGTACGAAGGCTATGTATTCAACATCATAGCACCAAGTCTAAGAGAGTTTCATTCTTTTAGCACAACGTCACGTGCGGAACGGGTTTAAATAATCTGCACGCTAGCCTGATTCAAATGGTAATCGGTAAAGGCTCATCAAATTCGTTGATGGCTGAGGGTTTGCCAAAAACCCTATAAGAGTTATGGTTAATTATTTCAAGTGAAATGAAAGAATCATAATAAATGATGAAAGAGATCTGTTGGAACTCCTCCTGCAGCTTGGCCCTGAGAGAGTCTGCATTGGCGTCCAGAGTCTTCGCAGCTTCTCCCTCCACTTCGGCAAGCTTTGGTTTCGAGAGCTTCGATCTTTCAGACATTGCAGTTTGAGCTTCTTCAGAATTGACCCCGTCCACTCCAGGACACTAAAGTTTTCTCCCTCCACCTGGAGTTCTCGCCTGAGCTGTGCCATCTTGGCCACACTTGAAACACGACGAGAGTGGATGACGCTTAGAGATGCTGACTTCTCAGCAACAAACGGTCTCAACATGGTCCACCCGATCTTGCTACGTCCGAACCTCGAGTCTAGAAAAGACTCCAGCATCGCGCCATGCCTACAGGCGGGACTCCACGTGATCAACAAGCGCAGCTTCATGGCTCAGAGAAGATCAACATGGTCCACCTGTTGACGCACCGACTGCTTCAGATGGTCTCACGGCATGGTTATGAGGAACATCGGAATGAAAAAATTAAGAACGAGCCTCGAGGGGAGCCCTTACCAGCAATGAAAAAATTTAACAAATTTGAGCCCTACAGTTAGCAAGAGGGAGAAGCCATACCTTCAGAGGAGAGGAGCAGATCTCGACATCTTCAGGAATAGTGGGCTCAGGCAGCATGCCACCAGGAAGATAGTCATATCGGGGCGTACCATGTATGAAGTCGTCCGTGGGGGTGACCACAAGCAGACAAGGACGGCACCAAAATGGCACCGAATCAGCCACCAATTAGTTCCTTCTCTCTCCCATACACTTGGAGAGACCCCCGGAGATTTATTCAGCGGGATTATTACCTCATAAGGATTATTTTCCATCTAGTTCGGTTCATTCGAGCCTTAAAAATACTCCAACAAGGTACACGAGTATAAACTGTTTCCTATTTGGCCGAGAAGTTCCTAGAAAATATTTTTATTTTAAGGATAACTTACCATACTCTAAAAAGGTATATGAGTGTAAATTGTTTTCTATTCTGTCGAGAAGTTCCTGGACACTATTTTCATAAAATATTCTTAAGGATAACTCACCAACCTCCATATGGGTATATGAGGATAAACTAACCCTCGAAACTCTAATAAACGTACGAGTATAAATTGTGTTGACACTGGTCAATGCATCGCTGCCAAAGGATTCGCCAATCAACAGTTAGATTCCAAACAAAATTAGACGCCGATCAATGCATCGCACTCGCCAATCGAAGGCTAGATTCTGCACATATTTTAACGCCAATCCGCGCATCGCGATGAAGAATTCCCCAATCAATGGAGGAGTCATGAAAAAAATTTGATGGTTAGTAGAACGACAACTCACTGATACGAGTCACAAACAAAGTAAACTCAGCTTCAGTACAAGATTCTGACAAACGGTTAGGTAAAAAATACAGCACTGTGATATTTTCAGCTATCCTACAAAGCACTGGAGAACTTGGAAGGATTGAAGGGATCAAATTCTGGAGCTAATTTGAGAAGCAAAAAATTCATCTATCAGTTTCAGGTCAAGATTTCGATAGCCGTCAGGCAATAAATGCAGTACCGTGACACTTTCAGCCATCCTACAAAGCACTGGAGAATCTGAAAGAATTGGAGAGATCAAAGACTGAAGCCATTTTTAGGTCCTGTCATACCGGCTGAAAGTTAGGACCTATCATATCTAAAGTATCCCAGCCTCATCTAAAAAAGATCGAGACTTAGACACTTTGGAGTGGTTATCTGTAGGCATTAAAAATTACCTAATCAGTGCCCGAACATGACTCGTGACGATGGATTGGCAATCGACGACCCATCCAACGACGCGAAGAAGAACCGCTGACAACGCCACCATGCCGCAAATGCATAAAGTGAGTCGACGAACCATCGAATAAATCCAACGATGAAGCTTCGGATCAGCAAGTATTTACAAGACAAGATCGACCGGACTCGCACGTCGACGAGATGGAATCAACCAGACTCGAACATCGACGGAACCGAACCGATCGATGTTGCAATCAACCGGACCTAAACGGGGACGAAATTGAAGCGATCGAGCTCTAGAATCAACAAGACAATCAACCAGACTTAAACTCGATGTAACTGAATGGAATCGGAAGATTCAGGAACCAGAACAGTGCCTCGGCCAAGGCCGAGACACCATTTGGTGTCTTGGCCAATTGGCCGAGACACCAAGTGTCTTCGGCCAACAACCCCCCCCCCCTCCTATAAATAGAGAGGGGAGGTCTCATTATTCAAGGTTGGAATTTTTTGTCTGAACCTGAGATTTCTGAGAGCCCTTGGCACAGATCTGAGCATTCGTAAAGAAGAAAAGTCAGATCTAGATCTCGTGCAAGAGAAGAATGCATCACAACTCAGATCCACGCTGCGACGAGGAGATTCACAGTAGATCTAGACTAGAATTAAGGCAAGTCCAGGTCAGATCTATCAGATCCACCCTCTAGATTAAGATTCGTCTTAATCCCATGGTTCGTCTGTGACTTCGCTTTGTCGATTTCAACCACTCCGACGATCATCTCCTTTGTGAGTTAATCCCCATAGGCGATTACTTCCTTCGTGAAATAATCACCTCAGATCTGTAAATCTAGCACCTAGATCTAATCATGCGGCGGTCTACGAATAGATAAAAGAGTCTCCGGCACATGCCAAGATCCCACGCAAGCGAGGATCCAAAAAACAGATCCCGCGTTTGTTCAACCAGGGTTAAAAAGTTGTAATCTTTGTTAATTTTGGTTGTAAGTCTTATAAAAAGGTGATATTTTTATTTGAATCTCGTTGTAAGTGACTGAAGTTTGTAACGAATTCATTCAATGGAAATCAAAACAACTTTCCCCATGAGCAACGTCATAAAAGATGGAGTCCATGAGGACGAACCAAGTTTGGGACTTGGTGGGCTTTCCGTCTGAATATTGTCCGAAATCACAAAAGGAACGGAAATAGATGACAAATGTCCTACACTCGAAATCTCTTAGGTGCTTATTATATGCAATGATGTGTACTTACCCTGATATTTCTTCACTACCTGCAACTCAATTGGACTTGTGCATTGAGCTACAATAAAAGGGTGACATAAGTTTGAATGGTACACAAGATCATTTCTTGTACTATAGGCACTAATATTTGTGACTCAAAGGATACATAAATGATGAATTATTCGTTGGCTCTTATCAAATTCATGATTTTCTATATTTCATTGTGAAAATTATGAAATATTATGAGATGTTTTCTTTAAAAATGAGCAAAATAATTGAAGATGTTCAAACAGGTTAAAAGACTGGTTCACTCACGTGAGCAATCACCTTTGGCGCTGTGATGGAGCAAGCAAAGGTGATCACAGCGCCAAAGGTGAGATGGCTATGAGAAAGTCATGAGTTGAGCTGATATTGAGCTACATTCATGGACAAGGTGTATCGCCTCGATTAAGAATTGAGATGAGATCATTCTTGAAAATGATCAAGTCAACGAACATCCCAGATTCGTTGCAATCTGTTCAAAGCCAGATGTGTTGGGCTCTACTTAGGCATGTAGTACACTTGCTGAGAGGCAGGCAAATAGGCCTTAGCATCATGGGCTCGCTTATTAGGTCAAGATTTGCACAATGTAGAGGTGAATATATACTCTCTAGTGGAGCATTACTCCATCGTGGCACGTGATCCTACCATGTGTGCTGGGCGACTTACATGATTTTGGGGTAGGCGAATGGATCCCTTCTTCGCTATCGTGTGAAGTCAAAATCATATGGAGCATACAATTTGTGAAGGTTTGGGAGTATTGTTGCTACTTTGACTCCTCACTTATGGTCATGATAGATTTGGCCTAAAGAAAGGTGATTGGGAATGCAGCTGTTCTTAGATTGAATCATCAGTAGTGAGAGAAGAAGATCACTAACACATCTACTTTGGTAATGAGTCTACATCTGGAGCTTCGTCTTTGACGAAGTGTGGATCTTACTAAATAGTTCTGTGGTAGTTGAGTATGCTTCTCCTAAGAGGGATTAGAAGATACTCGGACACGAGATGCGTTTATAGTTTGATTTGGGGTTCGAGACTCTATCTATACTTTTCTTTTCTCAAAGCTCGATGTCTCTATTCTTGCCCTTTACAAGGGTTTGTACTAAAGAGCTAGCCTATTGTAGGTTGTCTTGATAATCGCATGACACAGCAGTTGTATAGACCTTGTGATCTATTCAGAGAATTGCAGTCCACTTTTCGGTCGAGTGGGAGTATGTTGGGATTTTGCGCCCTTAGTGGGCTACCATATCTCAACATATCTATGTGCAGTTGTTATGGGATCTAGGATATGATCAAGAGGTTAGTGAGATCATATCTCTTGGGTTGATAATCCCTATCTAATAGGGATTTGGTAGCTAACTGAATGATCTTATCCATTAGTTGAAGTCCCCCCTGTAATAGGGGTGAGACTTCATATCTGATATACAACTCCACACACTCAATTGGCAACAGGCTCGAGAGGTATTGATCGGAAGTCACTACGTTAGTCATGAATAGTGCGGGGAGTCTCGTCCATCGTAGTTCCCTCCACGGTCAAGACTTGAATAGGTCATCGTTAAATGTAGATTAGAGCACCGATCTGAGGTATAATATGTCCCCACTGCTTTCAACAAATGAAAATGTGGAATAAACAACACAATCAACCACAATGGACAACCGATGTAACGTGGTTCAGCAAAGTGTGCCTACATCCATGGAAAAGAAGAGAGCTCTTTCCACTATATCAACAAAGAAGAGTACACTATACAACTACCTTACAAGCTTACACAAAGCTTTAGATTTACAACAATGGGAACAATAGGGAATTACAAGGGTTTACCTCACTAGCTCCAAACCTACAACCCACTTGTAGAATCTCCTCCTAACCAAGAGTAGAAGGACCCAACCCTCCAAGATGATGTAGAATGTTAAACAAATCAACACAAGGATGAAATCTTTACAAACCCTAGCTTTCTCCACTCTCTCTTCTTTATTTCACAACTCACACTTATGAGCATATGATGGTAGAACAAATAATTAACCCTATCCTGATAGACTCAAGCCTCAACCCAACTCAAGTGGGTTGAACCAACTTGATTAAGTTGTGCCCACTTAGCCAAACAATGTGTTTGAGCCCATCATGGGTATGGACCCAAACCCAACAATCTCCCCCTCCATGCCCTAGCAACTAGCATCCATGTCGGTCACCTTCTAGCAAAATTTATGCTTCTCATTTTTCATGCATTTTGTCAACATGTCGGCTTCATTCTTGTAGTGTGAATCTTTGCTAATGTCAACAACTTCTTGTCAAGTACATCCCATATCAAATGATAACTCACATCAATATGCTTTGACTTGTAGTGAAAACTCAGTTTTTTTTTCTCAAATGAATTACGCTTTGGCTATCACAATGCACCACATAATACTTTTACTTCATGCCTAATTCCTCAAAGAATCTCTTCATCCACAACATCTCCTTGCATGTTTCGGTGACGGCTTTAACTTGTAGTGAAAAATTGGATTTTTGCTCAAATGAATTGCGCTTTGGCTATTACAATGCACCACATCATGCTTTTACTTCATGCCTAATTCCTCAAAGAATCTCTTCATCCACAACATCTCCTTGCACGCTTCGGTGATGGTTATGTACTTGACCTCCATAGTAGATAATGTAACATACTTTTACAACTTGGATTGCCATGAAATAGCTCCCTCTCCAAAAGTGACCAAGTACCCCAATGTGGACTTTCTAGAATCAAAGTCACCGGCCATCTCGGCATCCGTGTATGCAACCAACATGGGCTCATTTCCTCCTAAGCATAAACACTCCTTTGAAGTACCTCAAAGATATCAGAAAATTCACTTTACCACCGCCCAATGCTCTTTACCTGGATTTACAAGGAATCAACTAACCACACCAATGCTATGTGCAATGTCAAGCCTCATCCACACCATGGCATACATAAACTCCCAATAGCCGATGCCTATGGAACATTATTCATGCCTTCTTTCTCTTTCAAGTTTGAAGGATATTGCTTTGAGCTCAATTTGAAGTGTCCCAAAAGTGGAGAACCAACTGGTTTTGCTTTGGAACACCTTTTCAATATACTAATCTTCTGGTAACCATCGCTTCTTTGCTTTCCTATCATGAGAGATCTCCATGCCCAAAATTTATTTTGCCGGTCCTAAATCTTTCATTGCAAAACACTTGTTCAAATCTTCCTTCAACTTTTCAACCTTAGATTTTTCATGCTCAGCAATCAACATATCATCAACATAAAGTAAGGGAATGATAAAATCACCATCAACAAAACTCTTCATGAAAACACAATGATTAGAAGTTGTTCTTTGAAACCATTTATTCACCATGAATACATCAAATTACTTGTACCATTGCCGAGGAGCTTGCTTGAGGCCATAAAGACTTTTCTTCAATTTGCATATAATGTCTTCTTTACCTTTGACTTCAAAACCTTCGGGTTGTTTCATATAGATCTTCTCTTCCAAATCACCATGAAGGAATGCAGTTTTAACATCTATTTGCTCAATCTTCATATTCATGACAGTCGCCATGCCCAACACAACCTGAATGGATAACAACTTTAGAACTAGCAAGAAAATCTTATCGAATTCAACGCCATTCTATTTGCCAAATCTATTCACAACCAACCTTGCATTGTATCTTAGATGTGAACTACTCTCCTCATATTTCAAATGGAATACTCATTTTATTGCCTTTTTGCCATTTGGTAGCTTCATTAACTCACATTTGTTGTTCTCATACAAAGAGTCAATCTCCTCTTGCATAGATTTAAGCCACTCTCTTTTATGCTCACATTCACAAGCTTCATCATAGCATTCTGATTCACCACTACCCTTGAGCATAATGTAATCACTACTAGAGTACCTCATCGAAGGTTGTTGCTCTCTAGTAGATTGTCAAAGTTGTGGTGGTTCATGTACTTCATGTGGCTTATTAGTGGCTTGTTCCCCCACTTCATCATGAATAATATTGGATATCAAAGCTTCATCACTAGCATTGTCACCATCTTCATGAGCATCTCTATCACTGTGAACCATCAAAGAAAAAATTAAATCTGAATCAGCAAAACTTTCCGGAAAAGAATGAGTATCACCACCATTTTTGACATCTTCAAGAATTTGGTCTTCAAAAAATATCACATCTCTACTCCTCACCAACTTCTTGGTTTTTGCCTCTAATAGGAGATAGCTGAACTCATCATGTGAATATCCCATGAAAATACATTGCTTTGACTTATTATCTAGCTTGGACCTCTCATATTTTAGAATATGGACAAATGCATGTGAAACAAACACCCTCAAGTGTTTGTAGGAAATATTTTTCTCACTCCAAACTATTTTCAGAATATCACAATTCAATGGAGTCGCTGGAGATAAGTTGATTAGATCCACCGCCGTTCTCATTGCCTCCCCCTAAAAGGGTCTAGCCAATTTAGCATGTGACAACATACATCTCATCCTCTCAACAAGTGTGTGATCCATCCTCTCCGCAATAGCATTTTGCTCTGAAGTCTTTAGGACAATTCTCTCATGTCGAATACTATGCATCTTGCAATATATATCAAAAGGCCCAATGTATTCACCACCATTGTCTGACCGAATGCATTTGAGAGACTTGCCGGTTTGGCTTTCCACCATGACGTGAAATTGTTTGAAGACTTTCAATACTTGATCTTTGCTCTTCAAACCATAGGCCCAAACCTTCCAATTATGGTCATCTACAAAAGTAATAAAATACAAAGTGTCACAAAATGTTTTCTCCTTCATAGGACCACATAAATCAGAGTGAATCAAATCTAAGATATTTGACTTTCTTTGTGAAGCTTTTCTAACAAAAGAAACTCTATGTTGCTTTCCGACTAACCAATTAACACAAGTATCAAGATGCGCACCTTTCATATTGGAGATGAATTTTCCTTTGGCAAGAACTTGTAGGCCATTCTCACTCATATGGCCTAGCTGCCAGTGCCACAATTCCATAGAGTTCTCCTTCATAGTATTTGTATCACATACACATAAACTTGCTTGTATTTTATAGAAATTACAACACTCCCCCCACCCCCACCCCTTTTCCTTGCTGCTACAAGCGATCCTTTGGTGAGCTTTCAAGCACCACCACATCAAGTTTTCCGGTCGATATGAGTCTGAGGCGAAGATCGGGCATATATTGCACATACTTGAGCACCGACTTATCACCAAGCTTGGTCTCAACATAAACATCTCCAACACTAACAATTTGAGAATTCTCTTTGTTTCCCATCCTAACAACTCCATAACCACCGAATATGTAGAATACAAACATGTCCCTCCTAGGAGTAGCATGATAGGAGACTCCCATGTTGATCACCCAATCTATGTCTTGACATGCAACACAAAAACTTGACTCGCAACTAGTAGAAACAATGACCATGTCTCCCTTAAAAGTAGCTATGGTGTTCTCTTTAGAGTAGAATTTTGCTTCACTTGTACTCTCTTTTTGTTCATTCTTCAATATGTAGCAATTCTTCTTGATATGATCAAGTTTGCCACAATAGTAGCACTTTATGCCATTTCTAGACTTCAATCTTGTCTTTGACTTATCACGATCACCACTGTAGGTTTTTTACTTTTTCTTCTCCCCCGCTTTCTATAACAAGTGCCTCCAAATGTGAAGAAAATCCTTACTCTTTTCGTCTCATCTCTGCATTGAACATACTATCTTTCACCATGCTCACGATTAGCACACCATTTGGAGCCGAGTTGCTAAGAGATATCACCAAAGTCTCCCAACTATCCAGTAGAGAGCTCAAAAGAAGTAGAGCATATACTTCATCATCAAAAACAATCTTCATGATGGACAAATCATTTAACACTTCTTGAAAATTGTTCAAATATTCTGCTACATTTTCACCATCCTTGTACTTCATATTCACAAGCTTTTTAATCATGAAAGCCTTGTTTTGTGAAGTCTTCCTTTCATAAAGACTCTCCAATTTTTCCCAAAGCTTGTAGGCGTCTACCTCTTTAGATACATGATTTCATCCAACGACTTTCCGATTCAATAACTCCCATTCATCAGCATATGTGGATTGAGGCATGACACTTTTCAATTTGATAGGTAGAAACAACTCTTTTCAATACAAGATATTCTCTATCCTTGTCTTCTAAGTAGAGTAGTTGGATGATGTGAGCTTAAACATAACACTTGAGCATTCATCTATTGCGCAAAACCTCTTTCACACTACAAAAGAGACAAAAAACTCTCTACATTAATTAACAAAACACCTTGTGGGCAACCTTGCTATGATACCACTTTGTTGGGAAACCAAAGATTCGGATCCCCAGCCTAAGATCAACTATGAAAGGAATGTAAAAACAGAATAAATAACAACACAATCAATCACAATGGATAACCGATATAACGTGGCTCGGCAAAGTGTGTTTATATTCACAGACAAGAAGAGAGCTCTTTCCATTATATCAATAAAGAAGAGTACACCATACAACAACCATCCAAGCTTACACAAAGCTTGAGACTCAACAACAATGGGGAACTACAAGGATTTACCTCACTAGCTCTAAACCTACAACCCACTTATAGAATCTCCTCCTAACCATGATGTAGAATGTTGAACAAATAAACACAAGGATGAGCTCTTCATAAACCCTAGTTTTCTCCCCTCTTTCTCTTCTTTCTTTCACAACTCACACTTATGAGAATATGATGGTAGAATAGATAATTAACCCCTTCTCTCATAGTACTTAAGTTCTCATACGACTCAAGCCTCAATCCAATTCAAGTGGGCTGAACCAACTTGACTAAGCTGTGTCCACTTAGCCAACACAATGTGTTTGAGCCCATCATGGTTATGGACCCAAACCCAATAGGATTCTCTGTCCAAAAATTCAGTAATTCCTTTGTTACCCTTTTGAATGTTATGCCTGTGATTCACGCATAAAGTGATTTAGATTAGTAACCGGGAAATTGCGGGATGACGTGGAAATAATCAGCTTTCTGCATGTTCTCCAGTTGCTCATCCCCTTGGATTTTTTTTTTTTTCTCATGTTATTTACAATGTTGAATACTTAATGCGGATCCTTTTTGTCAATTTTTGAAGTTTCTTAAAAATAGTTCTGTGTATATAAATTCTTAGAAATCAACTATGTGCAGTATAGCTCTTAAAATATTAGAAACACTATCGAAGAGTAGCAAATTGCTTGCTAAAGTTAGCAGACTGCTATTTCTCAGGAGGTTTAAAGAGTCAAAAATATTCACCCAAACAGTGGGTCTATCGGCAGTTGGGCAAATAGTACCAGAGGTCTATCCGCATCAATAGATCTGTAGGGGAATATGCAATTGGGTAATAGTACAAAGGTTCTAACCGCAATTACAAGTTTCCAAACAAAATATGGCAAAACAAGTTGTGCTAAAGTACAATTACATCAGCCACATAGTAGGAGCAAAGACATGGACTAACTAACAACGGCACGAGGACAACATTGAACTCAAGCATGTCATCACTGCACGAAGGAAGCAGGTGGCGATCGTCATTCTAGTCCATCGACGGACTCGAATGGTGTTTTTCTAGAAGGTATCGTCTCACGTGGGGTTCGGTAGCGGCGGCTCTATCGGAGACAAAGAACAACTTAATTCGAGACACTGTACACTAAGATAAAACTACTGTATATATATATTAATCAACAACATTAGGAACTGTGCATTGGGTGACTTAATTAATCATACATTAGGTAAGTTTAATATTTTGTCACATTGATTTTAGCTAGTGTAACTCTTTTATTCAAATCTCCTCACGGCTTCCGACTTCATGTTGAGATATGGTCTAGAGATATGGGTTGCAATTACGGGTGCCTAATCTAACCTACTTGTATTAGGTTCCCAATTATATAGGTTTGTTTAATGTCTTATCTGCTTAATTTTTAGGTTTTTCTGATATTGTCCCTTAAATATTCCAATATTTTGAAATTAGTCCTTCACATCATTGAAATTGCGTTTTAGTCCTTCAAATCCTATTAGTTATTTTAAATTAGTCATTGTAGTTAGCCATCATTTGATTTAGGAGGAATATTCTACTTAATATTTTTGGAATTTCCAATTATACCCCTCTATTTAAGTTTCTTCAAGCTCGAAAACGTTAGTTTAAAAGCTTTTATATCCTAAAGCGGAATTCCGATACCTGTGTAAACCATTTTTTTTCTTTTTTCTGTTTTTTTTTTTTTTTTTTTGTTGGATTTTTTGAGGGAAAACGACTAATGAAGGATAGAAATATATTTCACTATGTAGCAATTTCTAGCAAGATTTGAGGGACTAAATTTGAAAATACTTGAAATAACTAATGAGATTTGAGGGACTAAATAGCAATTTTTGTGATGAGAGACTAATTTAAAAATACGTAAGATTTGAGAGATCAATATCGGAAACAACCTATATTTTATCCTCTTTTCATCGGATTAGATGGACACTATTTTCTCAAGATAGTATGCAGTGGACATTGTCCATGATATAAATGTACACTAAAAGGATGCTCATAATTGGATCCATGCGCTAATCTCAAGATTCAATAATCCAACATTTGACATCTCTTTAGTGCACATTTAAATAAACCGAGGACCATTTAATATTTTCTCACTTTTCTCCTCTTGTTGATATAAGGTTCTTTTTCCCGCACCGAATTTGGAATTCATATTTTGCTAGAAATTGGGAAACTAACAAAATACTGATTAAATATTATAGTATGTATGTACGGTAATGTTGATTGATTTTTTATTTTTTATTTTTTGATAACTCAGCCCGAAATCGAATCCAAGATTGTGGGAGCTATATTGAAGCTCCCTACCGTTCGAATCATCCGAGGTGCAATATTAATTGATATTAAAAAAAATCATCTTACCACTTGTACATTGCATCATGAGTATGACAACGGAAAATTTTATTATCTCTAAGTTGAAGGAAACATTTTAAAATTATCAAGTCCAACCAAATACCATTACGTTAATTTACTACATTGAACAAAAATGATTTGAGTTTTGAAAAGAGAAAACGAAAATGTATTGCTAATCATACATATATTTCTCATACTATTTTCATATTATAATACTCAGGGATTGTTGTAAAAATAGAGTATACTAGCTCTAATTAAAATTTTATAATATAAACCAACCCCCCCCCCCCCCCCCCCCGGCCAAAACCCTGGTGAATTGTTTTCATTTTAATTTTAAACAGTATTAACTATATTTAATGTTAGCAGCATTCGATCATACTATCAGGGATGCAAAAATGGATGCATACATTAGTGGGTATATTCGCATCCCAGGAGATGAATATGAATATAAATAATATTTATATCTATATTTGACAAATATAGGGTACATTAATATAAATGAAATATTTGTATCAATGTCCAATATTGCTAATATATTTAATGATCACGGAGTTGAAATAGTTTTGACAGTTAAGTTTGATGTGCTGTAGAGATCAAACACCCAAACATCTCTTGTTCCATGTGATATCTTATTTCTTTTTCTCATATATCATTTTGCATCTATATATTCACTCTTATGTAATCCTTAGGTGTTTTTGGCTTTAACGAAGGGAAATGATAACTACATAATTTTCTTTTACACGACATCTATACTATAAAAAAGCAATGTGTGCTTCTTTGACGAGTCATCAATTTTTTAAAAAGCTAAATAAAATAGACTATTCAATTTTCTCTGTTGAAATATAGAAGTAATGTATGAATAGCAGTGTAATTATCACTGTTCTTCAAAGAATGTATGAAGACGTGTTTATATTTGATGAGAATCATGTCTATCCATACTGCTCTTTCTTCGTACGTTTCGAATCAAATTTCCATGACTTGGGGTCGTAGTGGGCATAATGTTAAATTTCACACACGTAATCAAAACCTAAGCCCAAATAAATAAACTTCTTAAAAGCCGGCGGTGATGGGGACCAGCACCAGCGGCAGCAGGACCAGCATGGCCTGCGTCGTAATTATCCACACTAGCCAACGCGCTCTCAAGATCTAGGGAATGAAGCTGTTGGATTAAGCGACAACATTACTCATTTTCATACCTAATTAACTCGCGCACCCATAAATTGACACTTTGACTGATATGTGGACCCCGCGTACTCGGCTTAAACAATGGCGATTTATTGATGCCTGACGCCCGAGTAGAAATGGGTGCAAGCTGGTCCCTGTCGCTGGGCTCGCCGTCTTCGTCAATGGACCCAGCCCCAACTGTAGCCTTTTCGAGGACGGTGGGGCCCACGGGCTCCCGGGAGGGGGTATGAGCGTAACTGCGGTACGAAAGTAAGGGCGTCTGGTTGGGGGGTGTGTATTATTATGAGCGTGGTTGGTATTTTGCCTGACGGTCAAACTAGTCAACGTTTGACTGGTCCACTGTGTGAGGGGCAGAGAGAGTGAGGCCTGAGCAAAATCATGGCTTCTTCTTCGCGTACTAAGTATGGGCTGCACAGCTACCAACCACTCGTACACAAGAGATCTCTAATGGCTTTTGCTTATAAGTGCATACGGTTCTCGTTAATAATAGTTAACTTGACTGGAGAGAGGATGATTATGGTTTTTAGCAGATGCGAAAATGTGACTGCACTGATTTTCCACTATTGGCTAATACTTAATTATATGCGTAAATAGGTAATTATGTAAGTACATAAGGAACATCGGCAAATATAACCCACCTACAAACACATTACACATGTACGTGACATATTCGCGCACACATGCATGCCCATAAAGATATTGGCATGATCATTATAATAAACATAGAGTGTAACTAAATACCATAAAGTTACTCTTATTTTTTGTAGCACTTATATATCCTAAAGTTTTTAAAATATGTACTTAATTACTCTAACTTTTGCAAATATGAGAATGTCCTCGCTAATTCTCGTAGGACACTCATTGCTAATTTTAGAACTTTTTAATGCTTTTTTTTAATACATTTACTATTAAAGCTACCGTAGTTCTATTTTAAATTAATCTAATTTTATTTTAAAAATAAGATTTTGATAGGTTTAACAATAAATCCAATATATTTTAAGAGTTAAAATGTTCTATAATAGCATGTGAATCGCTTAAGAATTTTGGGAGGAAATTTTCATGTTTACATAACTGAAAGTATTTAAGTGCAAATTATAAAAAATATTTAAGTGCAAATTAATTTTAAAAACTATAGTGTATACAATCAATGCCAAAAGCAAGTGAGGATATATAAGTGCAAAGTAGGAGAAACCATAGGGTATTAAGTGCAATTAAGCCTAACTAAATTGTTTATATGTACTAGATGGGATGCACATGCATTGCACGTGGTCAAATAATTTGATTATTTCATTGGGGTTTATGTTTTTATTTGTTTTTGAAAAACAGATTTATGCCTTTACTATGACTAGTTTGTAAAATAGTTCATGTTTATCATATAAGTTATTGCATGATATAAGATCATGTTTATAAACCTCTACCTGATGATGATAACATGAAGATAATATTTTGTAGACTAATATCAAACTTGATAATGCATTGGATTTAGTTATACCTTACAAATTTTAGAACTTTTATGCAATAGACATATAAACAATTCCAACTTGTAATTTAGAACTTTGATCTAACAGACATATCAAAGAACTATTATGCTACGTAGGAAATGCATAATGGCTAATGTGATAAAAAAATCCATATTAAATTCATATTTGACAAAATTCACATGAGATCAAAAGATTAGTTACATGATCCAAAACATCAGTTTAAAAACAATAAAAATTATGTATCAATATGTTACTAATTACTAATAACAAAACTAATATGATTTTCAATATGGGTAAAACACTTCTAACCAAAAAATAACTTCCTACAAAACTATATCATACTCTTCATGCTAAATGACAACACTATTATTCTAGAAAAGCAACATCCACCCTGGAAGACATAAGGTATCAAAATCTTGACCTCTGTAGGGAAGGTTTTAAACTTTGAGAGATACTATTTCCTTGTAGCAAAATACCGTCGGTCAAATACAAAGCAGTGTCCAAGAAAAAAGCAAGTGTGCACATAGTTTAAGCAATGCGAGTAATCCTATAATAATCTATAATCTTAAAGGGATAATGTAGACATACAATTCACCGAAAAAACCTCTCATTGAAATATTGTAGCATTTATTATCCTTTGTTCAAAGAGAATGAAGTTAAGAGAGGGACTTGTGCAAAATTCTTGAAATGTCAAGAGTTCTTTTTTTCTTTTTTCTTTTTTCTTTTTTTTTTTGGTTGAAATTACACTAAGTTTGTGTTTGGATTTAAGGAATTTTAGAATTTAAACTTTGCAATTAATTCCTATCCATTGCATAAAAATCATTACGGTTTCAATTATAGAATTTTCAACTCCAAAGTCATTTTGGTACTTTATGATTTTTAAGGTGTTTGTTTGGTATTTTTTTTATTTTTCTAGAAGTGTTTGTAATTTTTGACTATTAGGGAGCTGTTTGTAATTTTCTTTTTTTTAGAAGGTCATTTGTAATTTTTAATATTTTCATAGGGGTTTTACTAATTTTCAAACTTTTGGGAGGCTTTGTAATTTCAAATTATGTAGGAGGCAAATCTAAAATATTAGATTTTTAGATTTTTTTTTTCATAATTTCTTAATGTTGACTTTTTTATTTTTAAAGAATTTTAAGAGGTTGTTTTTAATTTTTGAATATTCAGTGGCTATTTGTAGTTTTAGATTGTTCAGAGTGCTAATTAAATATTTTAGATTTTCAATGAGTTTTTAATTTTCACTTTTTTCAGGGTGTTTTCTACAACTTAAGATTTTTAAAAAGTCTTTTTGTAATTTTAAAATTTTTAGCACGTCATTTGTAATTATAATTGTTTATGGAACTGTCTGAAAATTTTTAATTTTTAAGGTGTTTGTTTGTAATTTTTGGATTTTAAGGTCTTTTTCTAATTTTTAGAATTTTCAAGGAGGTTGTTTGTGTTTTTTAAGCTTTTAGGGTGTTATCTATAATTTCAAATTATTTAGTGGACTGTTCAAAATTTTCATATTTTTAGGGTGCTTTTTATAATTTTCAGAATTTTTAGTGAGGAGGTTGTTAGTAATTTTTAAGTTTTATGATTCTGTCTATAACTTCATATTATTCAAAAGGTTGTTAAAAAATTCATATTTTTAGGTTTTTTGCGTAAATATGCATGTAAGCTCTTATTTATTATTATATAATAAATTTATTAGCTTTGTAGAGCATACATCTTTCAATCTTCCACTTACGCTCAAAACCATTCTAATATAAATTTCAAAACCATTCCACATTATAGGAAGAAGCAACTTTGGTAATTTCTATATCTCCTATCTTGGGAATTTCTCTCACCAAGTGATACTTTCTTTCGATGTGTTTTGATCTATGATGAGCCCTAGACTCTCTAGCTTGTGCAAGTGCTCCAATGTTATCACAATGCAAAGTGATTGGAGATTTGATAGTATGAACAACACCCAACTCTTGCACTAATTTTTTAATTCAAACTGCTCCTTTTGCTGCTTCCAAAGATGCATAGTCTATTTTTGCTGTAGAATTAGCTAGAGTTTCTTACTTTCAACTCCTTTAACTAGTAGCTTCGTTATTTTATGCAAAGACAAACTCTGATGTAGATTTTCTATCGTTAGAATTTGACTGGAAATCAGAGTCAATGTATCCTTCAACCTTTTAAGGATAATCACCAAACACTAAATAATAATATTTTGTTCAGTTAAGATAATTACAAATATGCTTAATTGCAGTGCAATGTTCTCCTCCAGGATTGGAATGATGTCTACTAATTCCACTTACTTCTTGAGCAATATCTAACCCAGTACACAATATTGTATTTATACGACTACCTACATCAGAAGCATATGGACATTGCTTCATTCTTTCTAACTTCTTATATGTATGAGGTGACATTTTCTTAGAAAGAGTGACTCCGTGTCCGAAAAAATAAGTCTCTCCTTTGAATCTCACAAGTTAAACTTGACCACTATCTTACCAATACAAATAGACTGGAATAATGCTATCAACCTATTAGCTCTATCTCTATAGAGTTTAAGTGCCAAATTATATGATGCCTCACCCAAATCTTTAATAGAGAATTAGTTAGATAACCATAATTCAACCTTTGATAACATTCCGATATCATTTAGATTGTTCAAAGTATTTGATAAAAGTTAGTTTTTTAGTTCGAAGTATTTGATAAAATCTCTCATAGAGAATTTATTACACAACTATAATTTTTATATTTTTTAAGACTTTTTAGAGGTTGTTTGTAAAATTTTAATATTCGGTGGTAGTTTTACATTAGTCAAAGGGCAAATCAAAGATTTTATATTATCAGGATGCCTTTTTAAAAATTTTCACCTTTTTTGGGGGTGTTTTCAGCAACTTTAGATTTTTGGAAGTCTATATATTTTAAATCTTTGTGGTGTTGTATATAATTGCATATTGTTCGTGGAACTAGTTAAAAATTTATGATTATCAAGTTGTTTTTTTTGTAATTTTTAGATTTTCTGAGGTGTTTGTTTTATAAATTTTATCTTTTTTTAAAGTGGGTTATTTGTAATTTTTCAATTTTAGGGTTTTGTCTATAATTTCAAGTTGTTTAGGGGACTGTTCAAAATTTTCATATTTTAAGGGTGTTTTTTATAATTTTTCATATTGCTTAGGAGGTTATTCAAAAATTTTAGACTTTTAGGGTTTTTTGTAATATTAGATTTTTTGAGGGTGCTTTCGAAACTTTTGGATTTTCTTTCAGGTCCTGTTGTTTGTGATTTCTAGAATTTTCAAATGGTGTTTTGTAATTTATAATCATATAAGGGGTTTTTTGAAATTTTTTAAACTTGAAGGACCATTTTCAATATTTTAATTTCTAAGGGTTGTTCGTAATTTTCTAATTTAAGCTTGCTTTGTATAATTTAAAGATTTTTAAGAATGTTATTTATAACTTTTAGATTTTTAAAAATTTATTAAAGATATTTCTTTTGTTTAGAATTGGATCACAAGTAATAGATCTATTTAAAGGGTTCTATTAATTAGGATATGATCATGATGTGATATTTTAAGAAATCAAGAGCAATATTGTTTAAAAAAAGTTTTTCCAAACCTCCACGTTTAAAGGGAGTATGATGTACTGCTAAAAAATGCTCACCATATATATA
>JBAKGM010000139.1:27806821-27825075 GCA_037177215.1 Asparagus racemosus
TCTCCAAGCTTACCAAAAAGGACGTTTCATTCATATGGGATGACGCTTGTCAAAAGGCCTTTGAAGATATCAAAGCAAACTTATCAAATCCCTCTGTTCTCGCTGCACCGAAATCAGGGAAACTGTTTTTGATTTTGTCAGAGCGACGAACCATTCATTAAGTGCATTATTAGCACAAGATGATGACAACGGTCACGAGCAGGCAGTCTATTATCTGAGCAGGACGATGGTGGGTGCTAAATCTCGATATTCCGATATTGAGAAAGAATGTTATGGCCTTGGTAGTTCTAGTTCAGAAAATGTGACATTATCTAGTTAGACAAACAGTACATGTCATCTCAGATGTTAATCCAATCTGAGTATTCATGGCGCAACCGGCATCCTTGAATTAGCGATTAGCAAGATAGGCATTGCTTCTCTCACAATACAACATCCACTTCAAACAACAGAAGTCAGAGAAAGGACAATCAATTTGTGACCTTTTAGTAGTCCAAACTAGCAAGGATAAAGCTAAAATTTATGAAGACCTACCTGACAAAACCTACGAGATCAACACTATGTCGCATAAGCAAATATGGCAATTGTACTTTGATGGAGCTTCTCGAGCTACCAATGCGGCAAGTACCCCTGGATGTTCTAAGATTTCTTCCAGAATTGGAGTTGTCTTAGTTTCTCTAGAGAAGCATGTGATACCTCGGGCTTATTCGTTAACTGAGCTGTGTTCTAATAATGTAGCCGAATACAATGCGTTGCTTATTAGACTCAATTTCCCCAAAGAACTGGGGGTCAAATATCTCGAATCCTTTAGAGATTCCCAACTCATAATCAATCAAATCCAAGAGTACTACGAAGTTAGGAATCTGGACCTAATCCCATATTATGAGGCGGCAATAGAGATGGCGAAATCTTTTGAAAGTTTCTTTATCAAATATATACCACATCTCCAGAATACCTATGCAGATGAATTAGCAGCATTAGCTGTTTCGTTGGTGCAACCTCCGGAAATAGAACAGTTGATTATCGTGAGAACACATCAACTTTTTATATTAGAATGTGTTTTGGACATCAAGAAGCACATGCCACTTTAACCAAGCTCGAACCTCGAGATTAGCATTTTCCCATTATGGATTATGTCTTATACGGTATTTTACTGGAAGACATAAGAGAAAGGGAATCAGTCCGAAGAAGGGCACCGAGATTTTATTATAACGCCACGACTCAAACACTCTATCGTCGCACATATGATGGTTTGCTACTTCGATGCCTTTCAACCAAGGAAGCAGAAGAAGCCATCAAAGAAGCGCATGACGGAACTTGTGGTGCACATCAACCAGGTCCTAAGTTAGGAGATCGACTAAGGAGATTGGGCTATTATTGGTCGAGCATGATCAAACATGCAATTGCATATGCAAGACGGTGTCACGCATGTCAAATACATGCTAACTACATGCATTAGCCACCAGAAGACCTGCATCCATCAACCACCTCCTGGCCATTTGAAACCTGGGGAATGGATGTGGTAGGACCTATCTTCCCCCCATCAGCAAAGGGTGACTGCTTTATTTTAGCAATCACGGATTACTTCTCCAAATGGGCTAAAACAGTTCCACTCAAAGAAGTCAAGACGAGTGATATCATCAAATTCATAAAACACCACATCATTTATCAATACGGTGTCCCAAGATGAATTGTGCACGACAACGGCCTCCAATTTGTCAGCAATGCCTTCATCAAATTCTGCAGCAAGTTCAGAATCCAAGACGTTTCATCCACAGCTTATAATCCTACTGCGAATAGTTTAGCTGAAGCATTCAACAAGACAATTATTAAGATCTTGTCGAAACTCGTGAAGACCAATAAACGGAATTGGGATGATAAGCTTGATGAGGATCTTTGGGCTTATCGCACCACTGTCCGAACACTGACCGAGTTCACCCCATATTCCTTGGTATACAGATGTGAAGCCATCCTGCCATTAGAGATACAAATCCCATCCCATCGTGTTGCACTTGCAACGGGAATGACGGATGATGAGTAACATCAAAAGCGCCTTGAAGAGCTTGAGATGTTAGATGGAAAATGCTTAGAAACTCAACAACAAATTAAGTTATACCAGACCAGAATTTCTGAAGCCTTCAACAAAAAGGTCCGGCATCGGGTCTTCAAGGAGGAAGACTTGGTACTCGCCGTCCGGCGACCAATGATTCTTAACTCCAAGAAGAAAGACAAATTCCAATCCAAATAGGAAGGACCGTTTATAATTGATATGGTCTACTCAAGTGGAGCATATCGCTTGATCACCCAAAACGGTGATAAGATGATGATGCCAATTAATAGGAAGTTCCTAAAAAAAATACTATCCTTAGTGTATTCAGGATAACCCGTTTTACGATGAAGGACCCAGGTTTATCATACCCCGATAGCCAAGAAATATCCTTCATCAATTTTGTATGATCAGACTCTTGAATAGTCATGATCTCCAAACTCTGACTTGGTCAAACCTTTAAACAGTTAGGACCAAAATCAAAACTTCTTTATCATTACTCCCTCTTGGTCAAACCCACAATAGTTAAGGCTAACAACAATATCAAAATCCTTTCTCGATTCTTTTCGCGAATGAGTATTGTGTTCATCTCTGCCCCAAGAGGAGACAAATTTGAACGTTTGGTTTCCTCAAATTTCACCCAAATTCTACATTTTACTCACGTGAGTTAAAAGGTTCCCCTCTTTGAGTCAAAGCCATGTGGCCCGACTCCAATGTGATTCTCGAAGTGGAGATCCCACTTTGAGTTTCCTTATAGATTCCTTGACACACGTGCGTCAAGAAACTTTTGACTCTCAGTTCACGTGAACAAAGAGTTTTCAATTGAAGTAGGAGATAAGAAAATACCTTCTTCTTCTTCAGCATATCGGGTTCGTCTTTGCCCCAAGAGAAGACAGCAATTTTAAAAGTTTATATATTCAATACATAGTCAGTCTCATTACTGACTTAATAATTCGTTAAACCTACACCTATTTATGTGTAGTAGTTGTTATTACCATCCTTAAATCAGGAATAAGTCAGCGTCTAGCACATACCGCCGGGTAGTCAATTCCCATGACAATTGACCAAGTCTACGTATTCAATATCATAGCAAACAAAGTCTATATATTCAATACATAGTCAGTCTCATTACTGACTTAATGATTTGTTAAACCTACACCTATCTATGCGTACTAGGTGTTATTCCTATCCTTAAATCAGGAATAAGTCAATGCCTAATACACGCTGCTTGGTAGTCAACTCCCGTGATAATTGACTAAGTCTACGTATTCAGCATCGTAGGAAACAAAGCCTATGTATTTAATGCATAGCCAGTCTCATTACTAACTTAATGATTTGTTAAACCTACGCCTATTTACGCATAATAGGTGTTATTCATGTCCTTAAATCAGGAATAAGTCAGCGTCTAACACACGCCGCCGGGTAGTAAATTCCCGTGACAATTGACTAAGTCTACGTATTCAGTATCGTAGTAAACAAAGTCTATGTATTCAATACATAGCCAGTCTCACTACTGACTTAATGATTTGTTAAACCTACGTCTATTTATGCGTAGTAGGTGTTATTCTTGTCCTTAAATCAAGAATAAGTCAGCGTCTAACACACGCTGCCGGGTAGTCAATTTCCGTGACAATTGACCAAGTCTATGTATTCAGTATTGTAGCAAACAAAGCCTATGTGTTCAATATATAGTCAGTCTCACTACTGACTTAATGATTTGTTAAACCTACGCCTGTCTATGCGTAGTAGGTATTATTCCTGTCCTTAAATCAAGAGTAAGTTAGCGTCTAATACATGCCGCCCGGTAGTCAATACTCGTGAATATTGACCGAAACTATGTATTCAATATTGTAATACAATGTCTAAGAGAGTTTATTCTTTTAGCACAATATTACATGTAGAACGGACTTAGATAATCTACATGTTAGCCCAACTCAAACGGTAGTTGGTAAATGCTTATCAAATCCGTTGATTGCTGAGGGTTTGCCAAAAATCCTGTCAAGATTATGCTTATTTATTCAAAATAGAATAGATGGCGTAATAAAAACATCAAAATTTTATTTCATGAATAATGAAATACAAAGTGTTGGCTGTACAATAAAAATTAGCAAAGGTGCTTCAACTGGGTAATTGGCGGTAGCAGATTCGTTCCACCAGACTTGAAAGCTCCTCCATATACTTCTGTTCTAACTCCTTCTCTAAGAAGACTCTTGAGGAATCATTAGGAGTTAGAGCTGAATGATCTCTCGCTCAAACGCAGCGGACCTTTCATCAAAGGTCTTCAGTTGTTTAGCTAACTTGGAGCAAGACTTCTTTACTCTAGCCAGGTCGATCTTTAGAAGAATCCGTGTTTCTTTGGCATCTTCAACAGCTTTCTTCAAGCGAGCAAGTTCGACTTTCGATCTGTCAGCTTGGCCTGTTGGCCCCACATTTGCCGATGGTTCAGATTGAACGGGAGAGCCTTCAGCAAGAGGTGGGCTAATAAGTGTTGAAAAGTTCCGAACCGTCAGGTTTATAAAGTATGGACTCAATATCGGCTCCTTTGAGCGCGACACAACATGTGTCTCGGTTGAAGGTGACCTAGCGAGACATAAAATGTGTCGCGTACGAAGGGGGCTAACAACTGTCTTAGCAACTCAAGAATTTGACGGTTAGTCTCCGCATGTGATTTCAGACGTTTCACATATTTATCCCTACCACAACCCATAAACATGACGTCTCAAACAGTGTGTTGAAAGCAATTTGACCCCGGGTTACATTCGGGAGCTTTCTCTGAAGCCTATCCCTACAACGAGTAATTTGATCCAGATGCTCAGTAAATTGGATGGTGCCCCTTCTCCAAATCCTCATTATTGAAGAAGAATCATATTCCACCTCCCTCATAATAGTAATAGTGAGCAGTCATCTCCCACTATGATGAGTACTCCTACAAATTCAACTACAATCCAAGTTGCAACCTTCAAGATGAAGATGATCAGTTCAAAATCGACTCAATCATTTCAGCCAATTCAAATACAGACGCAACAGCTATTGATCCTAGAATATGGTTAGTGACATCGCGTAGCCGGGGTTCAAAAGCCGGAGTAAGATACACGCCTCTTCTATGAAGTTCAACGTTGGACAGAAGCAAGGCCTATCTTATCTAAAGTATTCCAGACTCCTCGACAAAATACAACGGAGTCTGAAAACTTCAAAGGGGGTATCTGTAAGCATCAAAAATTGTTGATGAACCCCAAGTATGATTTAATCATGAGAAGATTGAAGAACGACGTTATCAAACCCTAAGGAAATCAACCACAGGGGAAAAACTGACACATGCACGTGCACGACACTTATTGTGTCTCGGCCATGTCCGAGACACTTGTTGTATCTTGGCCATGTCCGACACTTATTGTGTGTCGGCCATTACCAAGACACTTATTGCGTCTGGAATATTTTCAAGTGTTTTATTGCTATTTGTGGGGCCCATTTGACTTTTTCAACATGTGGAAACGTTCATCTACATTAGTGGGCGGTTACATCCTTAAAAGATACCCACTAAGCGCATAAATGGGGCATTAAATATGCCTTAAAAGAGGGAAGAGTGGTTACAACAAGGGGACACTCAACTCCTTTGGTCGAGACAGTTTTGGGCGCAGACACAAAAAGTGTCTCCCCCAATATGCAATTCTGGCAGGTCGTAACTTGTGTTCTTTTCAACCGTTACACCTCCTGAAGGGTATAAATAGCCCCCTACGCCCATTGGAGGGGGGATCTTGAATTTTGGATCTAGAATTTTGGATCTTGAATTTGGAGAGCTGGGATCTGGATTTTGGAGCTTGGACCTGATCTTGATCTGGAGATCTGAAGGAAATTCCTCGAGTTTAAGCTTTGCTTTAAATCTTGGGAAGAGTAGATATCTTACTTAGCTAAGATATTTGCTTAAGTTCTTGTTTCCTTAGTGAAACATCAACTCAACCTTACTAATTCGGCGATCGCTACTTGGTGGTCCACGGACGACGCGTTCCTAGCACAGGCAAAGTACCCACAAAAGCAGGAGATTACTACGTAGTGACTCTTTTGTTCGAGTTTTGTACGAGAGTGAGATTGTTTTCTTTGTGTTAGAGAGAATTGCACGTGTAATCTTTTAATTGTATTCATTTTGAAATGTTTTGAAATGGACACCACAAAGAAGCCCGTTCTTGGCCCAAACAGAGGCAAGTCGGGAAGATGCACATTGTCTTACCGTCTAACCGTTCGTACTCTGCATCTTCATGAAGAATTCAATTTCACTTGGTCCATGTAAGAGGTAGTGAGGTAGTTGTTACACCATTCATGTTCATATAGAAGGAAGAGAATGGAGGTGTTGTACCCTATTGACTAGCCGAAGAGCATCCTTGCAAAGCAGGCCTGGTCTATATTGCTTGTACTTTTGCGTTTACCATTCAATCAAACATTCTTCGTTCCTTTTTTCAAAGTCTACGTGTAAGTTTCGAAATTCTCATGGAGTCAAGGTCGAGAAAGAAGTTCGTCTTTCAAGTGTCTCGTAATGTATTTAACTAAAAAATTGATTATGCTCCTACGGAAGGAAGCAAGCTCTGTATATCGCAATTATCGACAGATGACATCGATCGCACATTGGCAGTCTGCTAAGTAGCTTTAGGAGAGCACCGAGCACAAATGAGGAGGCTCAGCTTGCTATAGCTCTCTCGTACTAGAGTAGAGAGCACACGTAAGCTGATTTTTGTCCTTTGCAAAAAGGAGATCCCTTACCCCCACTGTCAAAAATTATGAATATGAAGTCTGGGAGGCTGCAAGTACTATGGATTTTCTAACTCCCAATTGGGTTGTCTTTCTAGGTCTCACAGGTGTTTCCCATGAATATTAGGAACTAGCAAATCAAGAATTTCACTTCGAATTCCTGACTTCAACATTCTGCTGCTCATGGTGTTTCACGATCAATATTGAAAATGAACAAGAAGAAGAAGACAAGTGTTGTAGAAAGGAGGAATAATACCACCCTGAGAAAATAGAAGCCCTGATAAAGAAGCGTAGAAAGATACTTAAAGTAATGTGCACCACCGCATGTCAATGGATAATCTAATTCAAAAGATTTCAAAGGCAGGCATACATCCATTACGCACCGACTGTCACATGGTGGCAGCGTGTGAGGTTTGTTCCATGGACTAAGCTACGTGTGCCAGAATGATTTTTGTGTTTATATCAACTAGGGCCTTTCTCTGACTGATTGAATTGATGCCAATTAACAAGCTGAGAAAGGAGACGAGACTCCCTGACCCCTTGAGATGTCTTGACTTAACTTATGTTTACAATGAAAGAAATTCAAGTTTTCTATGTTCAAGCTATGATAAATCAATGTTGGTCAAGGGTGTGAAAACAGTTCCTGATGTCGAATTCCAAAAACCAACGAGAGGTTCCCTACTCTTCTTTTATCTGTCTTAGGGCCGAGTGGGGGAAAGTTCTCTAACTTGGGGGAAACCTATTCTGAATCCGTCTTTGAGGTACAGAAAGGGCCAGTCCTCTTATCACGACAATACTCCACTACAACAACTAATTTTCTTGATCACAGGTGTTCGCGGGGAAAATAGTTGTTGCTGTTGACATTTTCATTGATCTGCAATGTGAATTCGTTACAAATTTATTTTTTACAACAGACTCCAAACAGCAAGAATTCACCTTTTTATAAGGCTTTTACAATGAGAAATATCAAAATTAAAATTACAACTTCAAATTTCTGTTTTGAACAAACGCGCGGCCCATTTATCGGACCCTCGCTTGCGTGGGATTCTTTGCCTGTGACGGGGACTCTTTTTCGTCCGTGGACCACCGTGTAATCCTGATCTTCTTCGGTCGATGATCTAGATGCTAGGTTTGTGGATCTAAGGGATCTATTTCACAAAGGAAACAAATACCTGACGGGGATCAGCCCACAAAGGGGAAGATCACCGGAGCGGGTGAGATCTACTAGGAGAAATCACAAGCTTTCCCTGAGCCTAGGACGCAGCCTAGACTAGAGGGTGCCCTGAGCCTAAGACGCAGCTTAGATTAAAAGGCAAGTTTAGTCCACAAACCTGACCTAGATCTGCGGGTGTTGGCTCGGGTGACGGCGATCTGATGTTTGCAGCGGCACAATCTTCACCGTCGGCAAGTGTTGAATCCTGCAGAGCTCCCACGTAGAGATCCAAGCTTAACAAAATTTTCCAACCCTCTGAACTGTGCACCCCCCTGTATTTATAGCTAAGGGGGGGAGGGTGCACCAAGTGCTCACTCGGCCGAGAGGCCGAGCACTTCGGCCATGGCCGAAACGCTTCGGCCATTGGCCGAAGTTCCGCCGTCCCATCGCTTTTCTAACGTTTTGTCATTTTTCTGATGTTTCGTCAACTCGCCCTCTGTTCTGATTTGTTTTCAGATATTTCTAGTCTTGTTTGATCATTCCGTCGAGTCTGGATTTAGATCGGCACAGCGTCGCTGCTGGTTTTTGGTTAATCGCGTCGACGTTCGAGTCTGATCGACTCGCCCCACTGATTCTCGCTGACTTGGAACTTAACCATCGGATTCATTCCACGATATGTCTCTCCATTGACGTAAACGCTTCATCGACTTAATTCATATATTCGTCGACCCGCTTCATGCATTTTGTGGCGTGATTGCGTTGTCAGCTGTTCTTAGTCGCGTTGGTCGATGGTTCGTCGGTTACGAACCTACCTTCACGAGTCTGATTCGGGCAGTGATAAGCGATTTTCAATGCCTACAAAGGCCTTCGCCGATGAGCTCTTTAGCTATTTCCCCACTCTTGCAGCACAACGAGCTACCTCAACTGTGCCCCAGCTTTCCACTAGCCGCAATTCCACCACCAACGGAGCTCATCTTCTCACCATGCAGCATGTTCCTCCACTAGAGACTCCCCATATCGTTAAGCCCAGAAAGGACTGCCCGGAGCTTCCATGCCAACCGCTGCCAACACAGCCAGCCCCTCGCGGGAACCCTGCTCGCCAACTTCAAATCTGAGAGGGGACGATTGAGAGCTCTAGCCCTAGCCATCGCAGAACGGATTCTGCGGAAGAAGCTTTAAGGCTCCCCAGTGCGTGGCGCAAGGGAACAACCCCCTCAGCCCATGAGCGGGCGAGCGACTGTAACCAGGCTTATAGGCCAATCGCCGATGCCATTAAGGGGAACACCTCTTTCATCGACTCAATCATGAAGGCACCTGTCGAGAAGTTCAAAATGCTAACAATAAATAAATAAAAGGCGAGGGAGACCCAGCGGAGCATGTCCAGAATTATTTCGATGCTATGAGCATGCTACAAGCACCTGAGCCAACCATCTATCGCTGCTTTCCCGTCACATTGACAGGGAGCGCTAAGCTATGGTGGAACGCCTTGGAGAAGAAGTCCATTGGCAGTTTTGAGGAGTTCAGCCAAAAGTTCATTCACCACTTTTTGGCTGACTCCAAGCCTAAGTTGCCTCCTCACGTGCTCATAAATACTAAGCAAGAGCCTGGTGAGGATCTCAGGGCTTATTTCAAGAGATTTCAAGCAAAGAGGCTAGAAGTTGAAGAACCAGGGAGCCGAGTTGCCATGGCAGCCCTGGTAGCCGGATTGCGGTCTGGTGACCTATCCAAGGCTCTCGCTAGGAAACCAGCCAAGAATTACGAACATCTGATGGCCAAGGCTCACGGCTACATGAACATGGAAGATGCTGATGCTTACAAAGCCGCAACGGTGACCGCTGAGTACAGTCAAGGTGCAGTTCCCACACCATTGGCCATCCCTTACACTGTGCCGGCTCCCCCTGTGTTGGTCCAGTCGACATCATTCGTGGCGCCAACCACGACACCGGCCCCGACGCTGCCAATCAAGTCAGCCCACAATCTCCTCAGGCAGGAGGAGCCAAGAAATGTCTGAAGAAAACCTCTAGCCAGGAATAACAACCGTAATGATCAGTTCGATAGGAGAGGCGAGAGGAGGGCGATCGCCTCCCCACTAGTTTTCACAGTCCTCAGCACATCTCTCTCCAGGGCTCTTGATAAAGCACAAGGAGCAGGGCTCCTTACCACACCTCCTCCGCAGATGCGATCGGACCCCCCAAGAGAGACATGCGACTATTTTGTCGATACCACAAGGACTATGACCATGATGCTAGCGGCTGTCGCGTCCTCCGGTGAGACATTGAAGACCTCATCCAGAGAGGATTCTTGAAGAACTTGGTCGTGCAGAAAGACAAGAGGGATCCCCCCAGAAGGGACGAGTAGATACCCCACTCTAGGTCACCTCAGCCCCAACCAAAGCCTAACCGCTAGGATGCCAGGCCAAGCAATCAGGGGGTCATTCATACCATAAGTGGTGGCCCTGCCTTTGATGGAGAATCCAACAACGCTCGTAAGAGATATGTTAAACACCCCCTACGAGTAAAAAGCTGCGACAAGAAGCCTCGGATGATTAGCCCATTTCATTCAGTGAAGACAACTTGGAAGGTGTTGAGACGCCACACAGCGACCCCAGTCATCACTGCCAACATTGACAGCTTTGAGGTGAAAAGAATCATGGTGGATACAGGGAGTTCTGTCGACATCCTATTCTTAGACACATTCAACCGCCTGGGCATTGATAGGTCCAAGTTGCTACCCTCCAGAGGCCCACTCATTGGCTTCACAAGGCTGTAGGCATCAAATATTGCTAATGAACCCCAAGTGCTATTTAATCCTGAGAAGATTGAAGAACGACATCATTAAAATCTAAGGAAATTAACCATAGGGGTAAAACTGGCACATGCACGTGCAAGACACTTATTGTGTCTCAGCCATGACCGAGAAACTTGTTGTGCCTGGGCCATGTCCGAGACACTTGTTGTGTCTCGGCCATGTTCAAGACACTTATTGTGTCTCGGCCATTGTCGAGACACCAAAAGTGTCTGAAACATTTTCCAGGTATATTATTATTATTTATGGGGCCTATTTAACCTTTTCAACACGTGGGGATGTTTATCTATATCAGTGGGTGCTTACATCCTCGAAAAGCGCTCACTAAGTACATAAATGGGGTATTAAACATGCCTTAAAAAGAGGAGGAGCAGTTACAACAAGACTGGACCCCGACCTCTTTGGTCGAGATAGTTTTGTGCCCAGACACAAAAAGTGTCTCGCCCACTATATAATTCTGGCAGGTAACAATTTATATTCTTTTCAGCGGTTATACCTCCTAGAGGCTATAAATAGCTTCCTACACACATAGGGATCTAGATCTTGATCTAGAGAGCTGAAGATTTTAAGAAAGAGAGATCTGAAAAGGAGCAGAGGAAGAGTTCAACAATACTTCAACTGGAGATTCCTCGAGTTTAAGCCTCGCCTTAAATCTTAAGAAGAGTAGATATCTTATTTAGTTAAGATATTTGCTTAAGTTCTTGTTTCCTTAGTGAAACATAAACTCAACCCCGTCAATTCAACGATCGTTGCTCGGTGGTCCACGGATGACGCATCCCCAGCATAGGCAAAGAACCCACGCAAGCAGGAGCTCGCTATGTAGTGACTTCTGTACGTGTTTTGTAAGAGAGTGAGATCATTTTCTTTGTATTAGATAGAGTTACACGTGTAATCTTTCATCTGCTTTCATTTTGAAACAATTTTAAAATAGAAACTACAAAGAAGCATCTTCTTCTCAGGGGAAACACATTGGTGACCACAGTGGGAGCTAATAGTCTCAACGTTTAGGCTATTATGTCAGAGCCAAACAATGATCAAGCTGAACTTATGGTCGATGGACTTGATTACGTCTTCGATCAAGCCAAATTTGAAGAGTACCACTCCTCATCTTCATCAAAATCCTCCTCATCTTACAAGCATCAGAGGGTTTCATCTCCAATGAGAGAAGTTTGACTTGTCGCAAAGAGTGACGAATCTCATCCAATTGTGACGGAGGTTTCCCCTCGCGACCATACCCCGGCAAACTACAAAGCTGGGAGCTCTGCTCATGGTGGCTCTATTCTGAGGAAAGAGTCATCTTACAAGCTCTCTACAACTCTGACGAAGAGGGCTCGTCAAAGGCAATGTCAGAAGATGGCCCGCCAATTTGCGAAGGCTATGGAGTCGACGGACGGAGTTCATTATTATATGAACTCACATAATCAAAGGCATCAAGAAACCACAGTGTCCCAAACTTTTAGCAATCCTATTAAGGAGGAATGGATTCCCGTCAAGAGGACCCATTTGATGAGGAAGAAGCGTGCCCAAAAGGGTCATGCATGTGTCGCTCGTGCATGTGCTGTTATACGCAAGGCGCAAGAGTTGAAATCAGCCAAGGGATCAAGCCACAAAGTTTGGATTCTAAAATCTACACAGAACACAGGACAAAACTAGGCCCAAGGCTCTACCTTTGACCGAGACACTTCCAACTGTCTCGGCCAAAGAACCTTTGACCGAGACAGTCCAAAGTGTCTCGGCTAAATAAATTTCAGTCGAGACACTTCCAACTATCTCGGCCAAGGGGGTTGTCCTCGGCTTTGTCCATCTACTTCTCCTGCTATTGTATCAACCACAAAGCCCGAGAATCTATCCAAACTCACAACTTCAGTGCTTAATCACCTCGGTCCACAGCCCAGAAACTGAGACAAATCACCCATGAAAGAATGCTTGGGTAACGTAGTCTATACACGATAGCAGACTGGGGGTAGTGTCCAGACTCAAACTAGTGTTTAAAAGCGTCTCAAGCAAGCTAGAACATCTCAAGCCTCAAGGATTTCTATCACATCTTGTTTGAGCATCTCTCAGGGGGTCCATGAGTCTGCTGAAGGGAAGAATTTTAAGTGTATAATGCGTAAAGTCACAAGGGATAACCACACAATTTTAGTTCATGCAAAGACAACTTCAGTTGATAAGGCTGAACGATCAAAAGTGCCTCCTAGGGAGTATGCCAGGTCGAATGGTCGACACCCTCAAAAGAGGACGTGGCTTCAAATTAAAGGCAACATTATACTTGGGGGGTGAAAGTGCAATCTATGATGACCCACAGTAGCAAACAATATGGCGCCCTAGTTGACCGCATTATCAGGCTGGGGCAGGCAACACATGAAAAAGGACAATTGATAAAATAGATTATTCTTCCTCGTGTATAGCACTGATCAAGATATTACTATCAGGATGTGATTGCTCTCAGATGAAGGTTCGTCCGCAAAGAGCTTCGATGTTCGAAAGGCTTTCCTTGCTAACAGCGGAAGAGTTGGAGATAAGGCCAAGACACTTCCGAAGAAGAAAATCTGCTATCCAACGAGATGAATTTCCTGAAGTTACCATTAACATGGTAAACAAAGGAAAAGGAGAGGCTGCAACAGACACAAATCCTGACTTCACTCCTGAAGGAAAAGTTGGTGCTCGAATTTCCCAGAGAATGTCTTGATTACAACTGTGGGCTACAAGACACAGAGATTATAGAAGGATGTATGAGGAGGATTCATCTGAAGATGAGATCTCTGACACCTGCTCAGCAATGGCATCCGATGATATGATATCGAGTGTAGGTCAGGCTAGAGAAGCTTATACTATCACTCCTGAAATGCTAGCTCAAATATTGCAAGAAGCCTTAGCTAAACAGAGAGAAGAGCTTAGGGCTAAGATGAAAATAGAAATGGAGTTAGCCATGCAGCAGATGAGGGAGTTGCAAAGCCAGAAAGCTGCACAACCTGCATCTAGTCAACAAGGCGGACCCAGTCACCATGTTGCTCACGATATAGAAGATAGCGATATGGAAGGGGATGAAACCATCATTACTGACTCACCTCTAAAGAAAACTACACCAGGCACTCAAAGTGGAGATGGCCCAACCCATGCTACTGAGAGTAATCTGAAGCAAGGTGAGAGTGAAAGCGGAAAAATGAAAGAACTTGAATGCAAGATCAATGCTCTAATACCTACTCAAGAAATCAAGAAGACCGGCATTCCATGTCCATATCCGAGAGAGTGGGACTCAATCCGTACCAATCAAAATTCAACTTGATTAAATTCACACCATTTGATGGAAGAGGCTCACCCACACAACATTTAATCTATTTCAAATCTCATCTAGGTGTGATCTCAGGAAATGAGCCTTTGATGGTTCGGTCATTCGTAGGTACCCTTCGTGGAGCCGCCTTCGATTGGTATCGAAGACTCAAGGCTTGGAGTATCAATTGCTGGGATGACATGGAGAGTTCTTTCCTTAATAACTTCTTCGATGATGATACTGAAGTCTCGATCAGGACCCTCTTGGATGAGAAATAGAAGAGGGGAGAGTCGATTGACTATTTCGTCAAATGCTTCCACAACAAAGCCATGAACTGTAGGAATTCAGTCACCGAGGAGTTCATATTGCAGACATATCAAAATAACCTTTCTCTAGATTTGTTAGAAGCCATGGGGGTTGTAGCACCGACCATATGGAAAGACCTGAAGCTTGGAGGAGAACAAGCTGAGCAATTCCTTAAGAGAAAGAAGAATGAGAGAGGCCAACCAACAACGGGCCCCTCAAAGTCAAAATTTATTCCTTTGGCAGAGGAAAGGCGCTAGCTACTTCTATTGATGCAAATCAGCCGTTCTAGCAGTAACGTCAACAATCACCAGAGCAACAACAATCACAATTGAGATTTCAACAAAAATCTCAAAAGTTGCAAAATGCTCCAAATTCAAGATTTTAGAGAATGTACATCTTCAAGGAGGAAGAAGTTCCAGTCATCTTCAAATACCTTCTGGACAATAACAAGATCAAGTTGACTCCAATCACAAATCAGGAGGAGGCTAATAAGATCTCAGATCCTGCCTCCAATCACAAATCAGGAGGAGGCTAATAAGATCTCAGATCCTAAATATTGCTCATACCACAGGAGGGTCCATCATCCAACTAAGAATTGCTTCATCCTCAAAGACAATATCCAAGCTTTGATCGATGCCAGTATCATAATAGCAAAGAGAGAAAAGAAAGCCAGTTTGAATATGGTGGTTATCAATTTCGGATCCATACCACCCATGCTATACCAACAGAAGATTATCCCAAAAGTGGAAGTCAAGACAGTCAATGATGATCCACATGGTCAACATCAGAAGGGTTAGTTTCACACACAACCCTTAATGGCGAAGTACTTTAGGTTCATCTAGACCTCCTCTAATATGAGCAGTGGACCGAATCTTCCTCGACACAGAAATTCAGGCATAAAGGCAGGTCCTGTGGTCACATCTCAACAACTCTAGAGGAAGGTGATGAGAAAATTCTAACCCTTTTGTCTTCCGAAGAGGAACATGAAGTCTTCGCCACTAGGAGTGGACACGAGTACAAATACGAGTATCCCGAAGCTTCTAATCCAAATGCTAAAGCACTGACGGAGCTAGGAGTGGTGATAAATCCTCCTACGCATGCTAAAAAATCACAACAGCAGACGATCGCCAAGGAGGACATGACCAAACTGAAAGAGAAGCAACCCCAACATCAGGAGGTTCAAGTCTCGAAGCAGTCTCGATTCAATCGTCCGATTGGAAGAGACAAACCGAGAAGTTCGAACGCCCAGTATCACTTTGATGTCATGGCTCAGTTGGCATATATCCCAGCAAGAATAACTCTTTACGAGTTGCTGTGTCTCTCCAAAGAAACTATAGAGGCTTTGCAGGAAGTATTAGCTGATTTAGAAACCTTTATCACACAAGTCAAGCAGGTTCTTGAAAAGCTTGAACATTGCAACCTGGCAGCTAAGCATTTCCCTTGTATCACGTTCACCCGAGATGATATGCAAGTGAGAAATTCGAAGCATGACAGGCCTTTGTATTTTACTGGATACATTGTCTCGGTTGTCGTTAATCGAATTCAAGTCGACCCGGGATCTGCAGTCAGCATCATGCCACTCTGATTGATGTATCATCTCGGAATTCTAGCTGGCAAGTTAGCTTTTACAGGCACTGTCATTTATGAATTCAATACCAGTAGTTCCAGACCTTTGGGTAAAATTAGAGTAAAATGCCAGCTTGGGGATCTCAAGTCCGAAGTCACATGCTATGTCATCGACGCAGAGACTTCTTACAATTTACTATTGGGTCGACCTTGGATCCATAATAATGTCATAGTCCCGTCTACATTATATCAATGTTTAAAATATGTTGAAGCGGATAACGTAGTCAAGACGGTGGTCACGGATAAGCAGCCATTCAAGGGGTTAGAAAATCATTTTACTGACTCTCTTCTATATGGTGCTGAATCCGATACTGAACTATCAGCCTAGGATACAGACAGCGGAAATGAAGCTAATACCGAAGCCGGGTTCGATTACGATGGAAACTTTATACTTAATGACATTGAGCCTCTTGTAATAAATCTTGACGAGACTGAATCGTTAGGAGGAGGTTGTGATTGGCAACTTGCTGATGAACATATAATAAATGATGATTTAGAGTATGTACCTAGTATTGATAGTGTAATGCATGGACTGTATAAAGATTACAATGCGCACATGTCGCTCTCATCATCTAACCAGACGAAGAAATGCCTCCAAATCTTAACTGGATCAACTTTTGTCGTTCCTTCAAAAGATGCAACGAAAACAATCTTTGGGAAAGGGAAAATATCTCTGCCGCAAAACCTCTTTTACGAAGCTGATGATAGTAATGAAGGACCTTGCAAATATTTTTCTAAATATAGTCTGCAAGCACGTCATTACATGAAGAAATGAGGATATGATTTCGTGCATGGGGCAGGTCTTTGTTTCAGGCAAGACATTCGAACTCCACCCCGACCTTCTCATGTGCCAAAAGGAAAACCCAATCACTATTACGAACACAAGAGAGGTCTGGGTTATATCTCTTCATCCTCTAATGAATGCTGTTGGCAGATTGATGACACGACAACTCATCAGATTCTTCGACGTGGGATTCAGATGTTAGTCTCGGGTAAGTATTCAAAGGACTAATGTCTAACATGACCACAATAAGCACGGAAAAGCCTAGAGAAGATGAACACTTACCAACTTGGGAAGACCCTTGGACTTTCCACTTGAACATTCACTACGGTAATAGATTCGAGCAAAGGGAGCCGCCTACCAAAGGCGAAGTGATTCAAATAAATATGGGAGACGAAGCAAATCCAAAACCTATATTTATCAACGGCAGTCTTTTGCCAGAAGAGAAAGATGAATTAATTTCTCTCGTCAAAGAATATATTGACGTCTTTGTGTGGAATTACAAAGATATGCCAGGGCTTGATCCAAAAGTGGTAGTGTATCGCCTCAATATTAAGCTAGATGCTAAATCCGTGAAGCAACAACAGCGACCGTTTCGTCCAAAAATTATGGAAGTAATTGTAGCTGAAGTAAAGAAACTCATAGAATCGAGTTTTATCAGAGAAGAACAACATCCAGATTGGGTGGAGAATATTGTCCTTATTCTAAAAAAGAATGGGACAATTAGAATCTGCATCGACTTCAAGGATCTGAATACCACATGCTCGAAAGATAGCTTTCCACTACCCATCACGGATGCAATTATAGACAATACTTGTGGGTTTGAAAGAATGTCATTTATGTATGGATTCTCTGGGTACAATCAAATCAAGATGCATCCCGATGATGAGAAACACACCTCGTTTAGGACGCCTCTTGGCATCTTTTGCTACACTGTCATGCCCTTTGGTTTGAAGAATGCAGGTGCTACATATCAACGAGCGATAACGAAGATCTTCCAAGAGTATCTCTAAAAAACCGTTGAGTGTTATGTTGATGACTTAGTGGTGAAAAGCTGCAATAAAAGTGATTACATTAAAGATCTCTAGACAGTATTTGATCTCATGCGAAGTCGTCAATTGAAAATGAATCCTACTAAGTCTTTCCTGGGAATGGCAAGCAGTAAATTTCTTAGCTTTGTTGTCACATCAAAGGGAGTCCACATCGATCCTGACAAAGTGAAGGCAATCAATGAATTACAACCCCCGAGAAACCTCAAAGAACTTAGGGGATTATAAGGAAGATTGGCTTATATCAGACGCTTTATCTTGAATCTTGCAGGAAAATGCCAACCGTTCTCAAGCTCATCAAAAAAGGCATTTCGTTCATATGGGATGACGCTTGTCAAAAGGCCTTTGAAGATATCAAAGCATACTTATCAGATCCTTCTGTTCTCGCTGCATCGAAATTAGGGAAACCATTCTTGATTTATGTCAGAGCGACGAACCATTCATTAAGTGCCTTATTAGCACAAGATGATGATAACGGT
>JBAKGM010000139.1:27839968-27880788 GCA_037177215.1 Asparagus racemosus
CTCCATATATGAATATTAGAGTCCACATTCGAATTCGATAATTTTAAACAAATACAAATATGAACACCTTAGTATTCAATTCGATTAGTTCGTTTACCACCCCTACATTGATTACAAGATAATTTAAACACGGCCGAACAATTTCACAGAGAAAAAGGAAAGTGGGTTATTGAGGAGAAAAACTGACCTTGGGGGCTTCTCTTGTTCAGTGAGGGACTTGGAGAATCCTTTTCCTCTGTGATCCTGTTTGGATGAGGCTCATGCTCTCTGTTGTCACTGCACTTGCTAAGTAGAAAAGTATACTGAGACTTCAGATGCTTGTAATTGTCCTTCAACTTACTAAACTCCTGAAACAAATCCTTTCTTTTGCTCTGCTCTGTCAATAGGTTATGATCCTTAAGATCAATCTGCCGCAGTAGTTTTTCTTGCAGTTTCTTTTCATTGGCCAGTTCGACATTCTTCTGAGCAAGCTGATCTTTAAGATTGACAGTTATCTCTCCATTTCTCTCTAGGTTTTCAATTTTCACCAAAAGTTGTACCTTTTCATCTTGATGTTTACTTAACAACTCTTCCTTATTCATCAAACTCGTCTTGGTTTCTTCAAGAGATTTGTTTAGTCGCTGAACTTCTTCTTGTGCATGTTGTTTCTCAAGATTAACCTCTTTAATCTGATTTAGGAGAAAAGTTTCTTTCTTCTTCCACTCATCATTTGTAGCTTTTCTTGCCTCAAGAATTCTTTTCTCTAAAGCTTTCGATCTCGACTGAAATTTTGGAAAAAGCTGGCCGCAGAATATGAGCTCTACCTGGGAAATCCGATCTTTTAACTCCTGAATGTTGGCCACGAGAATGGTGCTAAGCCCACATAAGTACTTGGAATCATCAGTAGCAGTAGAGTCATTGAAGTTCGGAGAGCTCTGCAAACCCTCGTCCATATCTCGATTGTTATCAAGCTACCCAACTACGAGGCAAGTTGTGGAAAGTGTCCAGCATTAGTGAACGGAGAAATTTCGACAAAAGAAAGCAATAAAACTCAAAGTACTGGACAGATTAGGAGAAATCGTGAAGTGCAAAACTATCATTGTTTTAGACATGGATCAACTATGGCTCTATTCATTATGTCATTCTACTGTGATAATGTTATAACAAGCATCACCGCTCATCATTTGCTTCCTAATCATAATGTGGCATCAATATAAGTATAACAATAAAATATTTATATTAATTGCGATACTAAATTTTGAAATAATATACTGCTGCAAAAGAAATAGGAACTACAAAAAAAAACTAATGACCTCTTGTAAAAATTTGTATGGGGGACGGCATTGATTTAATGTCCTGGATTGTATTGGATCTTCTTGAAAGAAATACAACATCAAGCCTTATGGGATTCAGTTATGCTCTAAGATTCAAGTAGGAACAGACCAGGAAGCTAACCTATACTTAAACTGGTGTCATGACTTCTACGGTCAAAAGAGTAGGTCCTTTATTTGTTAAATTGTATGGCATTCAGCTTGAGCAAAATTGGTTATCTGGTTAAAATTAAGTTGTGAAACCTGCATTACATCAAACTTTTGTGAAGTTTATAAGGGGGATGTACACTTTATAGTCATATTTCGCAATGAACGCCGAATCTTTCTATTCACGCATTACTCTATGTCATCCTGATAGAAACAAGAACACCAGTCAAAAGGGTGGACACAACCAAAACTTCTGCCAGGATGAAATCCTGCTACTGTTGTGTCTGCCGAAATGGATTGGCCATTAACGCAAACCTTCATATGATTCCTATTGACGAAACTACTGTTACTCTATCTGGAACTCGGAATTCTGTGTCATTAGTTGTCATTTTAACACTTTGCATCGAAACCATTCCAACTAAAACAGGTGTTCTGTTAATCTTTGAACAGGAGAGATATAGAAGTGTCATCGCGAGGATCAAATGGCTGAGGTTTCGTCATTTCATGTAAACGAAGTGCACAAACACATTTCGAGAAGCAAAACAATGTGCCAATTGGCTTAATGGTTGCGGCTTGGGACCTTGGCTCAAAAGGTCAATTGTCAATCCGTGTCTATGGCGTGCCTATCCTCAATTTCCAAGTATTAGGCATTGCAACGCTTAGTGGTATTCACCCCGGCTCTGGACAGAGAAGGGGTCCCCAGACCCCTGGATTTACTTGGCTGGTACTAAGCCAAGGCTCCTCGCACCAAAGTAACTAAAATAAAAAATTGTTGCTTAAATCCTACTACCGGCCTACCACACACTTGAAGAGTTTTATATTTTACTTTCATGTATGCGTCCCTTTTTTCGTCTTCATTTAGTTATAAAGGATTTTTAAGTTAACAACTGGAGAGAGTTACTTATATAAAACATTATGCTTTACATTTGAAATACTGGATGATTCTAGAGATCGATTAAGAATAAATGCACTTTTGTAACCCCCCCCCTTCGGTTTGATTATCATTTAGGGCATTAGCTACATACAGTGAGAGATTCATAAACCCTAATTAATAATCAATACTCCGCAAATCATGAATCAATCAAACACAAATAGATAGATGAGAATTCGAATTGCAATTTTCTTCCAAAGGCAATCATTTTGAAGCATATAATTAGAAATTTTTGCGGGAATAAAAAGAAAAGATGAGGGTAGATCGAAGCAAACTCACCTGAATCCAGAACCGAACAAAAAAAACCCTAATTTCTAGAGAGGAACTCGAGCGCTCGAGAGGAGAGAGAGGAACTAGGGTTATCTGACCCAGAATCGCCGCCTATGAGAAAGAGGGGAGAGACCGAGAGAGGAAAACGTGGGTTTGGGGCGGATTCTAATGGTTGGGTCATGGGTGGGTTTGGTTATGGACCGTTCATGTTGGATTAAAACAATACCCACACATTTAGGACCCATTTAGTTAAATGGGTGGGTATAGTTGGACTATTTAGTGGGTGGATCTGGTTGGTTTATTGGGTTTGGGTCAAGATTGCCAACCCTAGTTATGCATCATAATGATTTAGATCACCCCAAAGAAAAGGAGGATCTGTAGAGATGGAATAAGGTAGATATTTCGACAAGCGGGTTTATCCTCCGTGTTCTCCCTAGAGAGCTTAGCTCGACTCCTATGTACTGCTACTTCACTGTAGAATATGTTATAGGGAGAGAGTTCTTTCCTTCTCAACCTCTAAAAAGAGTGGCCAAAGACAAATCTAGAAAAGGATTGGGAAAGAATCAAAGTCTTCAAGGAATCCACCTCTCTCCTCTACTACCTCCTATCCTCTATATGTGCACGTTCATATGTAATGGGCGTGTTCAGAGATGGTGCTTGACCTTCATTCGTGGGGCACCCTTGGCAGTGACTCGAGCAATGTGCTGGAGGAAGTCATATACGCTATCATTACCTTGTGAAAGTGGCCAAGAGAGATACTTTGCTTACATACATTTGGGGCTCTTCAGGCAACAACGAATGAAGTTCATCTCCCTAGAGTCAGTCATGAATTATTGTCATCTCGTCATTGGTTAGGAGAACCAAAGATCAAGGACAAACTAGGGTAATTGAGACTGGATATGTGACGTGTCAAAATGAGGTGGAGCAAGTCCTGATTGTCAAATGAGTGCGGATCAAATACTTTAGGAAACATGTGTCAACATTATATTAAGAGTTGAATAGTAATTGGTAAAGTCCAAATTAGAAAGGATTACAACTCTCAATATCTGTTCTTGAAGGATAAGATATGAAAGAAGAAAAGGGATTGGGTAATAAGAAGAACAATAAAATAGAGTGAAAATGTTAGGTTATAGTTTAGGCTACAATGCTTAAAGAAAAGACAGATTGGGCATGAACCCAAGTTAGTTTCTCCCTTCTCTCCCCTTTGTTTGAGAGAAAAAGAGGAAAACTTGGAAGAAAATAAGAAAAAAAGGAGTACACTGAGCTCGATTGCTTATCCACCTCGCGTAAGAATCTAGATGGGGTCCAAAGCAGAAACTCCAAAGAGTGTTTACACAGATTATATTATTATTATCATCATCATCCTCTCACGTACGAAATTCCCACCCGCTTCTCATACCCTCTAAAACCTCGCTACAAAACAAACACAAAATCATGCAATCCAACCCACCCCTCGGTCACGCAAACCCAACCTCACGACGACCAAAATAAAAACAACTCTAAACCTAAATTAATCCCCGCCAATACTTTTAAATTAAAAAAAATTAAAATAAACACTCACCATAAAGCCCACACTCTTCTCCCCTCCTCTCTGCCAAAATCTCAGAATCCCAACAGTCCCCCCCTCTCTCTCTCTCTCTCCCCAATGTGCTTCTTCCTCCTCCTCATTTTCTCTCTCCTCCCCCTTAACCTCACCGCCGAAACCGCGCCCACCTCCGAACCCGCGGCCCTCCTGGACCTCAAATCCACCCTCTCCTCCCCGTCAGCCCTATCCTCGTGGGACCCACGGGCCCCGCACTGCAACTGGACCGGCGTCGCCTGCGACCCCCGCAGCGGCCACGTGACCTCCCTCGACCTCGCCGGGCTCAACCTCACCGGAGCCCTAGCTCCCTCCGTCTCCTCCCTCCGCCACCTCCTCCGCCTCTCCCTCGCGGACAACAACCTCGTGGGCCCCATCCCCGACTCCCTCTCCCGCGTCTCCAACCTCCGCTTCCTCAACCTCTCCAACAACATCTTCAATGGGTCCTTCCCTTCCTCCCTCTCGAACCTCAAGAATCTCCAGGTTCTCGATATTTACAACAATAACCTCACCGGCGTCTTGCCGGTCGAGGTCACTGAGCTGACCAATCTCCGCCACTTGCACCTCGGCGGCAACTTCTTCTCCGGCGAGATCCCTCCGGAGTACGGCCGATGGGAGTTTCTCGAGTACCTGGCCGTCTCCGGCAACGAGCTTGGCGGGAAAATCCCCGCCGAGATCGGAAACCTCACCAATCTCAGGGAGCTCTACCTCGGGTACTACAACAGCTACGACGGCGGGATCCCCAGGGAGATCGGGAGGCTGAAGAAGCTCGTGAGGCTCGACATCGCCAACTGCGGCCTCTCCGGCGAGATCCCCGCCGAGATCGGCGAGCTAGAGAATCTCGACACCCTGTTTCTTCAAGTGAACGGACTCTCCGGCGAGCTCACGCCGGAGCTCAGCAAGCTCCGAAGCTTGAAATCGATGGACCTCTCGAATAATGCATTCATCGGAGAAATCCCCGCCATCTTTGAAAATCTCAAGAATCTAACCTTGCTGAATCTTTTCCGCAACAAACTGTACGGAGCGATCCCCGAGTTCATCGGAGAGTTGCCGGAGTTAGAAGTCCTCCAGCTCTGGGAGAACAATTTCACCGGCAGCATCCCATCGAAGCTCGGAACGAGCGGGAAACTCCAGTTGCTCGATCTTTCGACGAACAAACTCACTGGAACTCTGCCTCCCGATTTGTGCTTCGGCAATCAATTACAGACCCTAATCGCGTTGGGAAATTTCCTCTTTGGTCCGATTCCTGATTCTTTAGGGCAATGTGAGTCTCTGAGCAGGATTCGATTGGGGGAAAATTATTTGAACGGCTCGATTCCTGAGGGTTTGTTTAGCTTGCCGAAGCTCGCGCAAGTCGAACTTCAGGATAATTTGCTGGTGGGTAGATTTCCTGATACTGATAAAAGTTTGATCTCGTCGGGTCTGGGTCAAATTAGTCTTTCTAATAATAGACTCTCCGGGCCTTTGCCGGCGTCGATTGGAAACTTTTCCGGCGTCCAGAAGCTTCTCCTGAATCAAAATTTCTTTAACGGGAGCATTCCGTCGGAGATTGGGAGATTGCAGCAGCTGTCCAAATTGGATTTGAGCGGGAATCAGTTATCGGGTCGGATCGTGCCGGATATCAGCAAATGCAGGTCGTTAACCTTCGTCGATCTTAGTCGAAACAGTTTATCCGGGGAGATTCCCACTGAGATCACGAGTATGAGGATTCTAAACTACCTCAATGTGTCAAGAAACGATCTCGAAGGAGAAATTCCGGTGTCGATATCCACCATGCAGAGTTTGACGGCTGTCGATTTCTCTTACAACAACTTGTCAGGAATCGTTCCTGCCACCGGCCAGTTCAGCTACTTCAACTCCACATCGTTCGTCGGAAACCCCGACCTCTGTGGGCCCTACTTAGGCCCATGCAAGCCCGGCACCGGTGGCGGTCCCGCCGCCGCCGGTCGGTCTAAAGCTGCTCTCTCCTCCTCTTTCAAGCTACTACTCGTCATCGGACTTCTCATCTGTTCTATCGCATTTGCCATCGCCGCCATCATCAAAGCTCGAGCATTAAAAAAGGCAAGCGACGCCCGAGCTTGGAAACTAACAGCATTCCAAAGATTGGACTTCAGTTGTGATGATGTTCTTGATTGCTTGAAAGAGGAGAATGTTATCGGCAAAGGAGGAGCCGGGATTGTGTACAAAGGCTCGATGCCTAATGGCGATCAGGTGGCCGTTAAAAGACTCCCGGCAATGAGTCGGGGATCCTCACACGATCATGGGTTCAACGCTGAAATCCAAACTCTGGGCAGAATCAGACACAGACACATCGTTAGATTGCTGGGTTTTTGCTCGAATCATGAAACTAATCTCTTGGTGTATGAGTATATGCCTAATGGGAGTCTTGGCGAGGTTCTTCATGGTAAAAAAGGAGGGTTTTTGCATTGGGATACCAGGTATAAGATTGCGGTGGAGGCAGCCAAGGGATTGTGTTATCTTCACCACGATTGTTCTCCGTTGATCCTTCACCGCGATGTGAAGTCGAATAATATACTTCTGGATTCGAATTTGGAAGCTCACGTTGCTGATTTTGGGCTGGCCAAGTTCTTGCGGGATTCTGGGACTTCTGAGTGTATGTCTGCCATTGCTGGGTCTTATGGCTATATTGCTCCAGGTAAATTCTCACACTCTCAAAGCTTACCTAGTTTATTAGTGTTAGAAACATTTACTAGATTAGTATATATGAGGAAAGGGGGATTTAATTTCATGATTTCAATGTAATTCACAGTCAAATTGGTTTCTTTTTATGGGCTATTTAAATCCCCTGCACAGAAGAAAATTAATGTCAGGCTTTAGACGAGGAATTTTCTCAGCTGTCAAAGACTGTGTTGTTAAACATAGAACTCTTTACTTGATTTCACTCTTTCAATAATATTTACCGTTAATTTGATTTCCTTTGGTGGGCTACCCTACATTCTCTGTAGAAAGGAATTAATGAGTACAGGAACTTTGTGTTCCTGTATGACTTTTGGTTAAAACTTTCCCATCTATTTTAGAAATTAGATTGTTGAAGCTAGAATCCTTAAATTGAAATGGTTTTGATTCCCATCCTCTAGTTCTGTTCTCTTGCCCATAAATTACATAGTAGACTTGTAGTGGTGTTTTCAGGTCTCTGGAACATGATGGCCACGTTATTAGCATGTATTCGAATTCTATTTTCTTGAATTTCCACTTTTAAATTTGTTTGATCTCTCAAACAATAATGATTTGAATTTCTTGTTTAACATTGGACCCTTTTTCCTTTCTGTAGAGTATGCTTACACCCTGAAGGTGGATGAAAAGAGCGATGTCTACAGCTTCGGAGTGGTTCTCCTCGAACTGATAAGCGGGAGAAAACCTGTAGGAGAATTTGGTGATGGAGTTGACATTGTTCAATGGGTTCGAAAGTTGACGGACTCAAACAAAGAATCAGTGCTCAAAATCCTCGACCCAAGGCTCCACTCTGTGCCTCTCAACGAGGCAATGCACGTGTTCTACGTCGCATTGCTCTGCGTTGAGGAGCAGAGCGTTGAGAGACCCACGATGAGGGAAGTGGTTCAGATCTTGACAGAGATTCCGAAGGCATCAACAAATCGAGAAGGCGACGGTGTTAATGGAGGAGGAGGAGAGAAGTCACATCCTCCTGATCTGCTGAGCATTTGAAAGTGATGGTGGTAGGGGTTGCAGTGGTGCAAAGTTTTGAATTCAAGGGGTTATCCTTAATTTATTTAGGTGATAACTGGGGGTGTTTTATGCTTTGGTTTTAGGTAATTTGTACACGGTTTAAGGGTATGGGGTCCTAGTTGGCAGTGCTTTCTTTAGTTTTGTTTCTCTCCCTTGGACTCGAACTTGTGGAAATTGGAATCACGGGAAGCCAAGGATTTCCTTATGCAAGTGGAGTATGATTGCTGATGTTGGCTTGAATATGTTTTGGAATTTGAATGAGAAAGCAACACTAATGACTCAGATATCAATTCCCAAGGTTGAACTGAACTGAGTGGGATTCCTCATAGGTTGCTTGCTAGGTTGGAAAAGGCAAAAAGATAATTAGCAGATAGATAGTCTAGATAAAGCCATGAAAGCAAAGAAAAAGGTTTTGTTTTCTTTCCTTTCCTCAGTCTGTTTTCATTTATTCATCTATAGTTCTGACTTCTTCTAACTCAAAAAATGGAACCGTTTAATTTTGAAATATCATTTTACGATTATTTATTATTGGATCTTTTATGTATATACCCGTAAATCTATCCTATTCATCTATAGTTCTGACTTTTTGAATCTAACATATTACATTCTTTGAAATTGATTTAATTCCTATCTCTGATTTATTCTTAGGAAATATACTATGTACACTTTCACATTTTATGTTAAAATCATTACTATCTTCAAAATATGACTAGCCTATCCTTGATTAATTCAATTAAATTAATGGGCTTTTTCCCCAAATATATCTCCTAAATCTACCATGGTTTCAAATTGACTTGCAAAATCTAGATATTTTTTATGTTTCGGCCTCTATCCGATTCCTCAATTATTTATTGTCGCCTTACATTTCTAAACTATTTTTAGTTTCATCTTACCTCTTGAACCTTTAAATTTATCTATTTCACCATCTAGACTATTTTCATTCCAACTTTACCTTCTGAACTATTACTTCAATGTCACACTACCCCCTAAAATATCACTTGATTCATTAGAAGTACCCACAAATTAATAAAACAGAGGTGAAAACTTGATACTAAAAGTGATAGTTCAAAAGTTAAAGTCAGACTGAAAATAGCTCAGCAGATAAAGAAAGACGGATTTAATAGTTTAAGAGGACTAAAAATAGTTTAGAGGAGCAATGAGGCCTATGTTTATTTGTTACTCAAATTCCACATTGATTTTTTCTACCCCTTTTGCATACCAAGAGAGCTTCCTATTTAGCTATACCCTATTGCCGACAAAGACAAAAACGAGGGGTCTGAGAGATGATTTTTCAGCATGTGATGAATTTAAACACAGTGGACGGCAAGGGTTTTTTGAAGGAGTTTTTGGATGAAATATAAAGCCATCTTTTATTAGAAAATTTATGGTTTGAAATAGAAGAGAGAGGGATAGATTAAAGTTGTAGGAGTAAATTAGTTGATGATCATATTTGGAAAGTAAAATATGCGAATAAAATAGGTTTGAGTGATACATAAATAAGTAAATAAACCTTTGTTATTAGGGGTGGGCAACGGGTCGATCTGGCTCGTCCAGCGGGTAGCCCGTGCGGGCCTAGTGACAGGGTGAGCCAGCTCGTGGGCTCGTGGCAGGACCACCGGGGCATCTCTGATCGCTTGTTTTTGAGCCTGGAGCTCGACCCAGCTCGTTTGCGAACCGAGAATAGGCGGGACGAACCATAGTACGTGCCGACCCACCTATCCCACTTAAAAGTTTTTGCTTTTATTTTTTTATTTTGTATTGTTTATTTTATTGTCTTTTAAGTATTGTTGACACTTAAAAAATTTATGTTTAAATAAGAAACTAACAATTTGATGATTCTAAGCAATAACAAATAATTTTATTAATAGTTCTATGAACATCCAAACAAATAGTTTTATTAATAGTTTAATAAAGTTAGCTAAGTTATGTCAAATCTTTTAAAATATAGAGCTTTTTAATTGCTTATGCTCAAATTTTAGTTCAACTAGTTCACAAAAAATATTATATTTATGTTGATAAAACTATTATCATAATTGAGAAGAATAATAATGTAAAATTGTATTCATGATGGGCTAGAATGAGCGGGTCAACCCGCCTATAAGTGGACTCAGCTCGCTCAATGGGTGAAGCAGGTTGAGCGAAATATTAGCCCACATGGATCAAGAACCAACCAACTAACCTCGTAGCCCGCTTAACAAGCGGTCCGAGAACATCTCGTTCCGCCACCGGACTGAGTCGGGCCGGGGCGAAATACATGCCGAGCAAATGAGCTGCCGACCCCAATTTGTTATGTTAAGTTATTCTTGTAGTACTTTTTTATTTTAATATTTACAGTACACTGAGCTAATAGAGAGATTATCACATCAATCTTATACAATAAGTACTCTTTATGTCATCTTAAAATAAGAAGGCGGATGTTTGGTGAAAAGTATTTTCACGTTGAAACCTGCATGAATTGCCTGTCACATCACCGAATGGTTTTGTCCAAATATAGTCGGACAGATGTTGTGAAATTTCTTTCAGTTATCTTTTTCGCACAGAAAATATATGTGTATTTATTTCTTGTTAAGAACGAGAACATGATCTATGCGTCTTGAGATGATAAAATAGAGAGAAATGAAAGATGGAAAAAAAAAAAAAAAGAGAAAGAATAATATTTAGTTTGAGAGTTTTAGAAAATTGAGGGAAATTTATTTCGTACTGTTTAGGAGTTCTAATTCTAATATAGAGTAGAGAAGGGGAAAAAAGGTTTTTATAATCAAATTAAAATTTGTTGGGGGAGTAAATGGGCCCGACCTAGAGTTAATGGGTCTTAAATAGAAGCTAGGAATCAATTTTAATTCAAATGTTATGGCTATTTGGTATTGGCCTCAACTCTTAGTTTAGACACACCACTCTTTCTTATCATATCCGATGTGTGTGACTACACTCACATATTAATAAACTCAACAAATTTCAGTTATTCACAGAGAGCAAATCGTGTCCAAACAATAACCTTTTATGATCAAAATTTCACCTACCCTATTCTCCATTGTCCACTAAAAACCTCTCAAACGGAGTCAAATGCCCACTTAGCTCTTTCCCTACCGTATGTCATCCCCAATCCAAACACACCGTTAATGTTCAACTCAGGAGTCATGGGCGTACTCTACGACCTGAACTCGTTTAAATAGTGAATAATTTTCGGTTTTGCTAAATTAATAATAGCTAGTGTTAGTATTCAGACAACAGTCACATGTTTGGTGACTTTATTCGTGCCCCTTTCGGCCAAACAAATATTCTTTCTTTGTAGCAAATATCGTGGGGCCATCAATAGGAACCACTAACACATGCACTCAGTTTTTACTTCTAACATTAATTAACACAGTGAGTCAACAGAGCAAGGAGCTAAACTTAGACAACTTGCATTGCATGTGTGCAAGTTCCACCCCCAGCTGGACGCTAGCTTGTTCCTGCTACAGCCATGTGCGCTTCGGAATGGTCCTTGCAGCTAACTGCTAAAATAAAGTACCGAAAGCCTCCTTTTCTTTTTCTTTTCAAGAAAGTTTTTCCCCCTTTTTTGAGAAAACACCTAATGTGTCAAAAACAAAAAAAATTAAATTAATTAATAAAAAAGACCAGCCTAGGGCCCTTGACAAAGCGCGGGCATTGCTGCTGGAAACATGGGGCTGCATACTTTTTCCCCCCCTTCTTCTTCTCTGAGTTGTTGTCGTTGCTAGGTCATTGTTAAAGGGGAACAGAGGATCTTATACAAAATTAACTTGTGGCTCCATCCTTTATTCTCAAACTTTCTTCTCCCTTTTTCAAACTCGTGAGTTTGAACTACCATTCAGCGGATTCTTAGCCCATTACCGGTCCCATATACAAGTTTACTTAGTGTTTATCTTCCTCTATTTAATTAAAGGGTTGATTTAAAAAAAAACCCCTCAACTTGGGGTTATCTTGCAAAAACCCCCCTCAACTATTTTAGTTCTATTAAACCCCCTCAATTTTGGGAGTGTTCCTCTAAAGCTGAGACTATTAAGTCAAACCTGTCACGTGACATGTGAATCGGTTATGGTCTTTTTTCACCGGTTCGTTGGGGGAGGGAGTTCTTTTAATTGAAATTGATTTTTCCTGAAAGAGTATTTCATTCATTTGATATTTTGGGTAACAACGTCAGGAATGTTTGTTGTAAACAATGTACAAGATCGAGCGGTTTGTGATACACCCCTCAGTTGAGGGGGTTTAAATCAAATTTACAAAGTTGAGAAAGATTATCTACAACATCTCTAAATTTAAGGGGGATTTACTCAAATTACAATAGCTTGCGAGATTTTCTAAGACGCCCTGGGTTTTCTAAAATTAATCCTTAATACAAAGCCATCATTTTTTTCTCAAATTAAAAAAGAAAAATAAATATAACAATCCACCTAGTTGAAAAGACTAGTTCCAAACGCGTTGAAGATGACAGGACATGGGCCACCATGACGTGGCTAAGCATCATGCTCTATCAATTCTCTTTGCATTAACATAGGTTGGTAATCGATTTTCCTTTGGCATTTGTAAATGGTCCCGTCCCAAAATGGTGGAAGTTAGGCTACAGCATCATATCGTCCAGATTTAGTCCGACCAAGTGAAAGAATTTTCAGGTCTATAATCTTAAAAATGTAGATATTCACAACCAAGCTGGAGCACACATAATTTGGATCATATATGGATTTAAAATTCTATTGTTATTAAGCAAACACAAGAAATATATACAAATCTTACTCATTGAAGAAACCAGACAATATGAAATTAGATGCTGGGGTTATTAATGTGAACAAAGAGATATCTTCTTCGAGAGTTGAGTTTAAAACGTATCCACATTTGCCATAGTATGACCTTATTCTGCGCTTTCTTTTTTCTGCCCTTTTCTGACATCAAGTAAATTAAATATCACACACCTGTTCACTTTATTCTGGAGACCATGCTGCTTATGACCATAAGATTTGCTTTATTGACTAAAACCAACCTCCTTTGATGCTCTTCTCCAATGAAACATATTAATCTTCATACCTTGACAGAACAAAAGCTCCTTAAGGAGACGATAACCATCATCACTAACCAAAAGATGCCTTTGAAGCAAAAGAAAGAAAGCTTTGCTTTTATGACTTTTCATGCGATTGGTGGACGTGTAAGTGTGAGAATCATGAAAACCTTGGGGTTAGAGAGGGAATCATATGCTCTCCAATTGGCATGAGATTTTAGTGAAGATAAAGTAGAGAAATAATAGAAAATTAATGGCATCTAACTTTCCTCTAAGCTTTCATTTACTTTAGATCTTTCCACATTCAAAAATCCATCACAAGCTTGTGCAATGTGTATTCTGCAAGGATACACTTCGTGGAGGCCCGACTAAGTAAATTATCACCAACTACTTAACATAACCTTCTTCTTTTGGCAATGAGAGAGAACATCAAGGACAAGGCTAAAAGCTTTTAATTTCAAAAAACAAACAGTATTAACCTCCACACCAGACTTCACATCATCCTTTTTCTTGATCCCATCCAGTTAGAGATCTGAGGTGAATCTTCTGCAACGAGTAGATTCATGTCCCTTTTTACTTTGAAAGTTTAATCTTGTTCCTTTTCATCTCAAAAAAAAAAAAAAAAAATCTTGCTAACTCTCTTCTCTTTTGTTGCTTTATCAGGTACGCTAACTATCACCATTGCTTTTCTACTGCCCTAGAAAGCCGGATTCTTTTCCTCAAACCTAAGCGCACGGAACGAAATCATCCAAAGGTAAGTTTCACGAAAATCCCCCAAGAAGTTTGAGCCATTTTGAGGTAACCCCCATCGGTTCGGATACGCCACTTAGCCTCAAAACATTTTTAGAAAAATCCCCGAAAAGCTGAGGGTTATTTGAAAATAAATTCAGAAGAGTGCAAATGTTTTGGGGGTTAGTTGACACTTCCAAACTTATAGGGTGTCATCTAAAAATGTCACAAGCTTCTTAGGAGGTTTGTGAAATTTACGCCATAAACAAATTTACAAGAGGCCTGCATCTGACAAAGCTTCAAACAACACAAATCCTTTCCCAAAAGGACTCCACCCAAATATCAAGGGAAGAGATTTTAAACAGTACAAAAAGAGGCAGAGAGAATGCAATTGGAAGGCAGCTTGTAAATATAAAGAAGAGCTAATCATTTTTTATGTGATCCTTGGTCTGATATTATTCATAGTGAACCAAAAAGCAATGGTTATGGAGAATGATCTCATTGAATGAAGCATTTCACCTGTTACATGAAGGAAGAGGACAAAGCCCCAACATTCAGTGCAGTCATTCCTAGCTTTTGTTGTGGTCACCATTGTCTCAAAAATCTCTCCCCATCAATCACTTTATAAAAGCTAGAGTCGCACCCTTGTCCATGTTACCATGTACTTTGTACCAATATTCCTCCTTCCTTGTTCCTAAACCCCAAGCACCCTTCTTGTCTTCAATGATTCATATAGGCTAGCATAATGCCTCTCATTTTTACTGTTTTTGAGGGCGCTGTATAGGAAAAAGAATCTTCGGAGGGCTCTATCAAGAGAATCGTATATGGAGTAAGGAAATTGACAATATCAGTGTGGTCAATATATTATGGAGTTCGAAATAGTACAATTGAAATACAATATTAATACAGTTTAATGTATCCATGTAAGATCATCAACATTGTATCTCCGCAGCTAAACTACTTACGAGGTATAATCACCCAATTTAATGTGTTTGGAATATTCTATATCGCTGCAATCATCAATCATTCTACGGGAATTATTTTCCCCATTGCATAGCAATAATGCGGGCCTTGATCATCCTAGGTTACCTATCTATATAGATGTAGAGAGGTTATGATTACCAGTCATGTGAAAATGTCCTCTCCTGAGAGGATGATATATAAGACATTTGATGTTACACACTGTCTTTTATTGTTTTCATGCTTTGATTGATCTCTATATGTCCACACACTAGTAGTGGATAGAATGAAACCAAACAACAAGGGACAACAAACTGTAGAAGAGTGTTTCGCTTTGGGTTACATTTTTTTTTTTTTTTTTTTTGGGGTTATAGGTAAAAAGATTCCATTGCCATGGACAAAATCAAAGTAGCTCTCGCTTCATAGCTTCATAGGTTACTCAAAGAGTCTTCCATCACTTCCATAGGTTCAGTTTGATCCCACAATTGGCTCCTCTGTGTATCCTTAGGGGTGTTTGGTTCACCACTTTTGGGAAAAGTTTTTGGAAAATGGCAATTTCATAAATAAACGTTTTCCTATAATTGAGTTTTCATGTGTTTGGTTCACTCTAGATTTATGGAAAACATTTTCTAAAAAGTACAGAATAATTAGAAAACAACTTCCGAGCTTTTTGAGAGAAAATCTCATGGAAAACTAACAATACTATTAAAAAAGTAACAAACCCGTACTTTTTTACTTATTTTGAACCAAATAACTTTCTAGAAAAGTAAAACTTGACATTTCTTAAAAGTACAAAGCCCATTTTCTTGTTTTGAACCAAACACAAGAAAAGGAAAATTTGTCCTTTTTAACTTCTCAATATTTTATGTGGATGAAAAACATTTCCTACAAAAATGGGTGGAAAACATTTCCTATAATTTCTATTCCTTGAACCAAACACCCCCTTATAAGAAAATAATTTTATATTATTTTATCACTGGTTCCATTTAATCCTGCTTGGTCTTTGCTTCTGTTTATCCTTCAACCCTGGTACATTTGAATCCTGTTTCTAGCTTGACCCTAGCTTTGTTTGCCCATGTACACGATTCCAAAACCATCCATCTTCTTTTAAATTTGTATTCCTCTTTATCAATAGAAATAAAAACAAGAACTAACGTGAGTACACAATTCTGAAGGTAAACCATACAACATCCAGCATTACCTATGACAATTTAGTTAACAGGGCGATTGCATTCAACACATGCCTGTTTGCAAGTCAATTGTTCTGTACCAAATAATTGAATCAGGGATGAGAGTTTCAATGGAACCTTAGGTATTTTGCAGGACCTGGGAAATGATGTATAAAATCGAAAGAGCAGTCCACAGAGTATGATTTAATAGAAAGGCAACTGAACTGTCAGCATGCTGCATTAATCATGCAGTTGTTCAAAATACAGTGAAAAAGATATTTCTTTTGTTCCTTTCGATCGGTTTGTGTATAAGGATAAGCGTGTCTTCCACATCTCGTCCTGTTTTCAGAAGATATAACCCATGCATCATTATTGAACAGTGCAACATATTGAATGCGCACCTTCTTGTATTATAATACCTAGGTTTAGCTTGAAGATAGTTTTCTACCGCGTCTGTAATTTGGCATAAAATAGTTTTAACGAAGTAAATGTGCAGTTTTGTGTAACATACTGGCATCCACATGAAGCTGTATCTCAGGGATAAACCTAAATATACACTTGCAACATCATCGGTTTCTTGACGTCTAGAGAGCAGGGATTTACGAATACCATGTCAAGTCTGATAACTGCAACTTTTATACATGCTTAGTCTCTTCATCACTCGAGTAAGAAACACCATCTCTGTCCCGAATGAATCCTACAATTCAGATTCATCTACGGCATTGTTTCTGAATTATATGCGAATCCACAAAAAAGAAATTCCATCTACACTCTTAACTCCAACTGCTACTCCTTCATTCAATTTCGTGATATCACTTTTATGGGAAGAAGATGCATATTGGGACGAAAATTATTCAGCTCACCTTATCTAGCAACTCTATTTTAGTACACTAGACTGAAAATAGATCAGAAGAAAGCCTCTTTCAGAAATCATCCTCACTCTTACTTTTATTAGATTGAAATAGTAAAGATGCAGAAAGTAACTCTTATACACTAAAGTTCTCACTTTCAGAAACAACAAGATACACATAAACGATTATCTACAAGGGGCAGGTTGAAAGCACCGTTACTTCTTCACTTTCGGATGAAATAAATTCCCTTGTTAATGCTTTCTGATAACTCTTTCTTGGCCTTCTCTAAACCAGCCCTGCCATAACCATAACATATTTGAATCAGATTAAAACATTTATGCCATGGTTAGAAATATAGATGAATATTGGTTCAGGGGCATCTCTGGTCCCAGATACGCTTTCAGTGACATCATTGCTTACCAAGCAACTATAACATGAAATTTTAGGAAAACAAATCAATGAAACAGTCAAGCATCAAACGGAAGGAAAAGTTTAGTAATGTTAACATGTATGTGACGGATGAAAATGAGTAATATTTTTTTTACTAATAGTAGTGTTTGATTTCTGTTTTGGCCGAGATATTAGCTGATTTTTAACAGAAGTTTGAGATTTGGATAGGGTTCTGAGCTACTAGCATCTCTACATCATGGAAGAAGTGAGTCATGAAAGAATGTCGCTAGAAAACGAGCATATTAAATCAAGTTAACTGGATGCACACGAAATTCAAACATCCCTGGAGTAATCCATTGACTCAGATCTTCTGCAATGTATTTGTTCGAGTATAAAGCTGTGCTGTGTAAAGGACTTTCAGATGGTATCAAAGTAACCCCACCAACCACAAATTTAAAGGGGATTTTAGGGAAAAAAAAATTGATACGGCTACGTGAGAGTAGGTTTCAGCCCATGGTAAAGGGCACTCAACCTACGGGGGCATGTTTAATATAAACGTACACACAAACCTCACCATAACTTTAGAGTTTTGGTTTAGTTGAAGGGTCCTCTAACAGCATTAGATACTCAAATGTAAACCAATAATTAATGTGATGGCTGCCAGTGATTGGAGCTTCGAACAAGAAGTGATATTCCTATATTTGATGGATGTGAATCTTTAGTATAGACTATAAACATCAAGTGTTCTGCCAGCTATGCAAAATTTGTTGAAAGCATATGAAAGTGCTGGTATGTAATTTGGTTGTTTTTTGAGGATGATATAGTGCATCGATGATGTGGTACATCGAATAAACGTTGGATGGTCAAATTTGAGGAGTGCTATTGGAGTCCTTATGTAACAACAGAATACCTACGAGATTGCATAAAACTTTCTAAAACAGTTAACACTGTTTTAAAAAGCCTCCACCTAGTCCGCTTAGTCGTATGCCTAGGCCTAGGCGGTATCTAGACCGCCTAACTAGCGCATAACGCCTAGGCGGTACCTAGGCTGCCCACCTAGATTTTAGGAGTGCTTAGGGAAGCATTATCTACTTACGTGAACTGTACCTTTTAGGTCTTAATCATGATTTTCTGTGTTACAGTCTCCACGTCCTCCAACCTCCTTCAAACTCTTTTAACCTCTAAATATGAACACGTCCACTACCTTCTTCGACCTTCAGCAAAACCTCCTCGACCACCACTTAAATGAACAAATAAATCTGCCTAGACACCAGTTCAGCACCTAAACTTTCTATAATATTGACATTTACTATCAATTATTGTAATTAAAAAATAAAAAAAGAATATCTCCTAGGCTCTAAGCGTCGGGTCCAACGCCTAGGTCTCCTAGCGCTTTCTATAACCTTATTAGTTATTATTTTGATTATTTAGTATTTAAGTATGCATGGTTTATTGTGGACCTAAGATTGCTATCTCTTTTTTGGCAAATTTATATGCATTTAATACACATTTTTATCAATTATTATAATTACAAAAATTTTAAAATAGCCAAACGCCTTGGCTCCGTCTAGGCGTCTAGGCGCTAGCTCAAACATCTAGTCCGCCTAGCGCATTCTATAACATTGACAGTTAAAATACCAACAATACTTTATGAACAAGAATATCGGGCAATTAACAAACAACATGCGAAGAAAATGAGTGTAGTAGAAATGAGAATGTTATGATGATCTCATGGATGTACGCTAAAAGATGGAATAAGAAATGAGTCATTCATAGGAGACTAGAGGTTATTCCTATCGAGGATAAAATGAGAGGATCTATCGAGATGGTTTAGCCATGTACAACGGAAAACATTAGATGCACAAGTTAGGAGAACCGATAAGATTATAGTTAATGGAGCAAAGAGGACTAGAGATAGACCTAAACTATCTTGGTAAGAAACAACTAAGAAGACTATTATAATAACTCAACGGACGAGATGATCCAAATAAAAATGAATAGAAGATTAGGATTCATGTAACCATCCCCAAAATTTATGCTATAGGCTTTGTTGTTGTCGTTGTCGTATCATACCTTAAAAGATGAATACACCTACAACAAGCCTTATCATTTCCCACTTCTTGAGTTTCTTATCTAGAAGAATTTTAGCAACATGCCTCTTAGTTCCATTAGCTTAGTGAATAAAATCAGTAATGTAGGTTTTCATACGGCCTACTAGCCATGGTTTTCTCTGGCAAATCTGTCATTTATTTTCTTGGGGTTGGAACGGTGCACCAACTTAAAGTGAACCATCATGATAACTTATAGTGGAGTCATCATGATAGTGTATTGTCATGAATACTGCATGCAAAAGGCTCAAAATTTTGGATTCAATGTTGATGTCGAATACTTTCGATGGTATTAGCAGTGTTATAAATAGAGGCAAATAGCGCCGCAATAGTGGCACTAATAGCGTTAGCAGCCCTTCGGCGATGATATCGCCCAATAGCAGTGACACATTGCGGAATATGCGCTTTCCACTCACAAAAACGGTTAATAGCGTGCCAAAGTGGTGAATAGCGGGCAATTGCAGGTAAAATCTGCTTTTTGACCGCTATTTGAAAGCGGTTTCAGGTTTATTTTTTTAATTAAACCTACTAGCACCCGCAAATCCCGATGCTTTAAGTCATTAGCACTCGTCGTGTTTTTTCTCTCTTGAGTCCCCCCATTGCGATCCAACTCTAAAAAAACCCTAGCCCTCAAAAAGGTAGCTGCCTCCCACAACATCCCGTTGCCTCCTGCGACTTTCGACATCTTCCTGCTGCCTCCCGTCACCTCTCACACTCTCCGGTACCTCCCTCAGCACCTCCTCTCACCGTCACAGCATCTCCTCACACCTCCTCTCATTGTGAGCTCCTCCTATTGCAATCCTCTTACCGCTCACCTCATCTTCTCGAAGATGACTCTTCGACTCCTCCTCCTGTCCTCTTCGATATGATATGATAGTTACATGTCTATTTCATGCTTAGAATCTCTTTATATCATTAAATATGCATTTTAGAGTTTCTAATTTTTCTTTATTTTTTTTGAATATTTGTACATATTTAAATTAGATTGCTTTTTGACTTTACGCTATTTGCCGCTATTTTGCCGCAATAGCATTAGCGGTGCCTCACCGCTATGCGACGCTATCCGCTATCGATGACCTTGGGTATCAGTATTCATAGTATTGATTGTTTACTGATTTGGATTGAAATATCAAATGATTATTTGTTAATTACTTTAGAAACAATTTTACAAAATTGTAAGTTTGATAATTTTTCTTTGTTCTTTTCCTTCTCTTTTGCTTGGGGGCACTTAGAATAATTGCTTATTTTAAATATTTACTGCCAATGATAAGTTGGTAGACCCTTTTAGTTCATTAAAATTTTTGGTGTTAGTCACTGATAAAAAATAAAATCATAAAAATTTAGTTAATAATTTTAATATCTATAAATAATTGAAAACAAGAATTTTTTACTACATAAACAATTATTTATTTTCAAAATATAATATGATGCAAAAGGACACAATAGAATATTGTTTATTGTAAATGTTTGCTGCTAATTAGAATGTTGTTTATTGTAAATGTTTGCTGCTAATTAACTCATTATAAATTCGTAGTTTGGAAATGGATTTAGATTTACATGAAAGGAACCATAAAAATGAAGGACTAGGGTTCTTAGTGAACGAGGTCCATCGGAGGCTATTGGCTCTCTTTGGAAAGTAATGGCAGATAACAGATCATCACGATTTGATATGTTCTGTTGTGGGCTGAGGTTTCAATTTTTTACGCCAAACTTGATCACTAAAAGATTAAATTTTTTGACGACTACATACTGAATACTGGTTTTAGATTCTACTAAAACAAGTTTCTGATCTAACACTAACAGTTGATAATATATCAATCTAAAGTTTCAACATGTGAACGGAAAGATCCATTAAGTAAGCACAGGTCAGTTTAGGTTATGAATATAGTTTTGTCCTAGACTTAGATAAATGGATCATCTCACATATTTTTGAATTTCTTAACTCTCACAAATCAAGTATTAACACTTAAAAGACTAACTACTCACTGATAGTTATGAAATAAAATTAACAAGAAGTAAATGCTTTAGGACTACAAACCTTTCATACTCGTTTAAGGGCCCAAGAGCAAAGACTTCCTCAGCCCCTCCCCTACCCAGTCGCACTTTTGTTGCAAAGAATGGTAGATCAGTAACCTATGAAGAAAAAATAAGTGGAACGTAGCCTTGATTATTGTTATTATTGTAAATATAAGAGAAATAAGGGATAAATGATTTTAAAAAAAAACTCTACATAATTTAAGTACCTGAGAATCCACAAAAGAGCATTCCACAATTCCAGCATCACCTCTCATCCCCCTCAAGCATGCATCTGCAAATTTAGCAGCTGCATAGGCCTGCATTTTTCGGTTCATTTTGTGACCATATTCAGTTCTAAAAGTTAAGCAGCAAGTATTATTATGAAATAAACGAAAGTTAAAATAAAAAAAGAAGAAAAGGTGACGAGATAAAGAAACCAACCATTGACAGTGTTGCAGAGCCAGCCCCAGCTTTCGCCTGTATCCACAGGTAATGGTATTTCAGAAAGGGTAATCATCTATTATATCTCTTTGAAAAACAATTGATAATACTAAGTGATTAGGTGTATGAGTAGGTCATCAAGGCAAAGAAAGAAAACGAAATACATTCTTATTCATATATGAATTATGCACATAAAACAGCTAGAAGGAATCCACTGAAATACAATATAATGATCCTACATGCCACTGCACAGGTTACAATAATCCTGAAAGTGGATATTAGACGTAAGCACCAAGTTAATGGGGAAATATCATATCCACCCTACAAGACGAACACAAATATTAAAGATATGAATGTTGCAGCAATGTAAATGCCCGCTGATAAAAAATTTGCAGTATAAAATGGTAAAACGAAAGAAAGAGAGAAAAAGGAATAACTGAATTTGTAAGCTACATGGAAAATATGCAATTCAGGGACATTCTAATTTCTGGAGCTATTCAAGGGCAAGTGCTGTTGGGTTTGCACTGCACTGGGAAGAGATAGAGCCTTTAGTTATGCATAAATTTTCCATGCTTTTGATTAACTAGTGTATTCAGATTTTCTCAGGTTACTTGCATATGATATTTGAGACCAGTAGATGATAGTTGAAGACAAGGAGAGAATTCTCAGAAAGGTTAAGAATATAACAAAGCATATGAAGAATAATAGGAAAAGGAAAGCAGATAGAGACTCAGGATTCTTGAATGGAGAAATTTAACTCTAACATCAGTTTAGGGAAGGTTTATAGGCGGCTAAATTCAATGCACTGCAGGATATTTGTTGAGACTGCAGCAATGGAATAACAAGCGGCAGAGATTTCAACTCATAGTCAAAAGAGAATAAGATGGATGGGCGGTCAAACATATTTTTATTCACGGATCAAATAGAATTAATCATTTTGAATCAAAATCGTTTCAAGAAAATATAATTCATCTCCATCGGTGGATCTTTGCAACCCAACAAGTGGTATCAGAGCTCATGATTTGCTGGGTTTGATTGTGGATATTTGTTCACTTCAAGACTTTCAGCATTGTTTAGTAGAGTTAAAGAAAGAATGCATGTGTATTTTGATCTGTAGCAACAATATACCAACGTCCATAAACTTAAAGAAGTAAGTATTTTAAAAACCAATAGGCTAGTTAAATGCTACAAAACAAGACAGGGTGTACAAGTGTAAAGTCATGTAAACTATAAGGTATTTAGGTGCTATTTAGCCTTTTGTAGAACTTGAACCAGTGTTAACAACTGAAAGTGAAATGTCAAACTATAAAATAAATTACAGATACAAGACGAAAAGTAAGTTCTCAACTAAGAACTATTATACTTAACAGAAACACATGAATAATCAGATTGCAGCTAAATGTCTTGATAATTGACTTGTGATCTAGCTACCAATGGGTTTATGGACAGCACTGGTGGATAATGCACGAGCTTTAATTGCTAAAATGATCCTAAAGGTCAAGGCATTTGTTTGCCTAGCTCTCAACGATGCATTCTTGCAAAAGACAATTTAAACATGCAGAAAAAGCCCAGTATGATTGACTTCAGTAACTCCAGAAAGAAACTGTTCGTCACCATATGCTGAGGTACACATTTCATAAGGAGACGTGTTAAAGTATTGTTTAAATATCATGGGTACTCGGGTTTGTTAATGGCTGTATGAACAATGGGAGAAGAAATAGGGTCAAGCAGTTGAACTGAGCTTGTGCCTGCCATAGTTACCATGACAAAAATATGGCTAGAGAGGTTAAGATGTTTCAAAAATGAAATACAAGATAAGAGCAGCAGTTTTATATTCCATTCAGTAAATATAAATTGGAACATCTTCTTACAAATTTTCTCAATAGAAACTGATTGCAAGATTACCCCATGTATTTGTTGCAATTTGGTCACAGCAGGTTTAGACAAATAATTAAGGAGCTAAATAGTTAGCGAGTGGAAGTGAAAGGGAATATAATGTAACACCGGGCAGGAAAAATTAATTTGAAATTAACTATTTGTACAGTATTGGACTGGAACCTTTTTGGAGGTAGATCACTTGATGTTACATGCATTTTATTTCTGTCTTCATCATGCTGATGAACAAAAAGGTGGAAAGTTTTCTTCTTCCTTATTTGAAGGAAAAAAAAGGTATGAGCTTCAAACAGTAACAATCTGCTTTCAACTTCAATACTTTTAATAGATGTCCAAGGATAATACAAAACATAAACAACAAATATGGTAAATACAAGATGCTATACCTCAACAACTTCTGTTCCCCCATTCTGTATGCGATCAGTTAAAAAATTAATCTCATCAGGAGTGAAACTGCATGGAGGCTTAACCTGCATGATTAAGATATTATATTACAATCAATAACATCTAAAAAGGCAGGGCACCTGAAAGTGCAGAAAAATAGCAAGTGGCATAGAGTTGTGAACTTTCCAACCTGAGACAGAAGTGGCAATATTGTAACTCCTGCATGACCACCGACAACTGGGACATCAACTTCCCTAGGATCAATTCCCAGTACTTCTGCCTGCAAAAGTATTACAGCAAATTAAGCCTATAATTTATTATCAAAGAGGGAAAATAACAAGTATAATCAGGTACATACCACAAAAGTATTGGCTCTCACAACATCAAGTGTCGTGACTCCAAGAAGACGCTTGGGATCATAGGTGCCAGCTTTTTTGAAAACCTCTGCAGCAATAGGAACGGTAGAATTCACTGGATTACTGATCAGGTTCACAATAGCACGAGGACAGCATTTAGCAACCCCTTCACAAAGTGTGCGAACAATCCCAGCATTGATTTTGAACAAGTCATCTCGAGTCATTCCTGGTTTTCTAGGGACACCAGCAGGAATAATGACAAGGTCCATTCCTGTGAGTGCACTCTCCAATTGAGGCTGACCTAAAAAGCCACGTACCTGGAGAGAGGTGATAGTTATATAAGAGAAACAACATATGTTTTCTTAATTTTACACCATGAACTACTGAAATCCAAAATCAAGGCCTAATATCAGAAACTAAACAACAAGCACATAAAAGCACACTAATTTGTAGCAGATAATATGTAAACCTCAGTAATCAGAATAAATGTCGTGCAATTGTAGCATTAACTTCTGAAATATGGAAAAGGGTCAAAATATGCTTTACATCGATCTAGTTCCTTACAATATAGCCAGTCAGAAATCAGGCTATTTTGACAGCCAATATGCACGTCTTCCAATTTCAATATGTTAATTGAACCATAGAATATAAACAAAACTCTACCTATCATTAGCAATAGGACACAAAACCTAGTTAATACATATTCATAGAATTTGATGTATAAAATATAGATTTTCATAGATATGTGTAGTGTACCCTGATATTTTAACCAAGAACAAGGGAAAAATAGAGAATTAAGATACTTACCACTGCACCAGTGTCCATATGACTGACATCAGCTGTGACACCGGGGGAGTTTACAACATCATATAGGTGAAGAACGGATACCAAAGGATTCATCTTCATCAGCAATGCAAGAGGCTGGCCAATCCCCCCAGCAGCACCCAATATTGCTACCTTAAACCCGGGAGCCCCTCCTTTAGCCCGGCAATTCTTGGGCTTTAATGTAGAAGTCTCCTCCATCCTCTACATAAAATCAAAATATCATTTCAAGAAAGATGAAGAAAAAGCGAATACACCACTATAATTGCACAGTTGCAGCATCATTATACTATGGACACCTCAAAAAACATGTGCACTACAAGCAGTCATAACTCCTAAAGTGGAAATCATAAAGGGCGTAAATAGAAACACCAACTTGAGGACTCTCTCTGCCCTAAATAGCAGTGGCAAGGGGAGGAGGCTGAAGCTTGTCTCCTCCCTCTCCACTCCTTCCCGTCAATCCAAATCCAAGTTTACCTTTTTGTTTGGGGGTAGATCTGGCAAATAGATGTCAAGTTAAGGGTATGTCTAACCTGGTGAAGAATATTTCTTGAAAATTGAATGAAATTCACATGAGGGAACAACTTGAAAGCAGATGATAATTTTTATGTGCTTTAAGTAGAAGACTGGGGTTGATATATGTCTGATGCATCGGTATAGGGATCGAATGTTTATGATAAATCCGGTCATCTCTTTTCTCCTTTATGCTATTCTAAGGTAAGGACAAAGGGGTCTTACCAATTGAAAAAGATTCAACATTTATCTCATTGGCAAACAGTAATGAGTTTCGGATAAGGGGTAAGTGGTCCTACGAATTAATAGGAAGCCACACCTTAAGGAAGCCACAACTTTAACTTGTTGGCGGTGCAGCCAAGAGTAGGAGTATTAAATTTAGATTTTCGATTGAAGGTAAGAATGCGGGGTTCCTACCAATTAAGAGGGAGTCAGGACTTATTGTCAATTTAACCAATGAGTAGGGGCATTGAATTCAGATTTTGTTTGTTGAAGGTATGTAAACAGGGGTCTTGCCAATTGGAACAGAGTCATATTCATTTTTTGTTGCAGCCAAGGTGTAAGATATTGAATCAAGATAGACTAGTCAAATTATTGTGAAGATCATCATACAGGCAAAGAAGGTGCTAAAAAATTGTTGTTTGGTGGAGTCCTTTTTCTTCAACTATTTTATGGATCCTCTCTAAGCCATGGTTTAGATTGTAAATATAACTAGACTTTGTTGATCGTGGAGAAGGATTATTATGTAATATTCATCTAGACCTAGCTTGATAGCTTATAAATTTTGCTGCCACCTGTGGGTCACTAAATTTACTAGGTTTCATCTGTATTTTTCTTTCTTTCTTTTTTTTAATGAGGGGTTCAGGCCATGTGTGGGTTTTCATATATGTTACTACCTCTCTATCTTGTTACATGTTTCATTAGTAACTTTGTAGTGAAACGCTTGGGGCGTTTAGACCTCACGACTTCTCTATAGAAAACTCGTAAAGTGCGGATTGACCAATTTCATTCTAAAAGAAACCAAACAAGACTATTGCTCCCAGATTCAGGAAATGGCAAGAGAAGCCGTTTTCTCAAGTACGTAGCGGTCATTATTGAAAAACTTAAACAAGACAAGGTACAACCAAAGAAACCCAATTGGCCAAATACACCAGGGAGTATTATTTGTAAACTAAGAATCCCAATTGCCCTAGTGAGTACCAGGGTACTGAAATTAGACAAACATCTCAAGGTTTATGTCAAACAGATCAAGATGCCATATGTTTAGCATAGATAGATGTCAGCGCAGACGTATTCTTAGTCCTCTAGTTAAAATATAGATCATTTTATAGATATTAAGAAAAATAGACTATATCACTACATTATAAAGTAGCAAAATCACTATAATCATCAATTGCTAATTAAGTGCATAAATGCCATCCAAGCAGTAGTGACTTCTTAACCAAACAAGAGTATTTCTTCCAGAAATCAGGTAAGCAGTAAAAGTGAGTCATTTTCTCAAACACCTAGTGATCACTATTCCAATACTGAGGAAACCCAACTGGCAAAATGCACCAGAGATAATAATTAATTAATTATTAAGAAATTACACTAACATAAGTCATAATTAAGGAAACCCATTTGCCGAAGTGAACATCGACGAAAAAAAAAATTAGACTTTCGGCATCTTTTCAGCACAGAATTCAAGAGAGAAGAACCTGGAGAGTGGGAGGGTGGAGATGAGCTGCGATGGTCGCAATGCGCTGGGATGCCTCGGACTTGGGCTGCATCTTTTGAACAGTGAGTGTGTGAGCTCTGCTGCTTTGATCCTTAGTATTTTGTTACTATAAATGAAGAGGAAGGGTTGAGTGAAGATTGTGTGGAGATTGAGCGTCTTTGATCGGATCCTTATCCTGCTGCGTAAAATGTGGTTCTCAAATTGGAAGGATTTGATGCCCAAAATGTAGTTTTCCTTCTCATCTTCTCCCTTTGTCCTCTTCTCTACCCTCTCTTAACCAAAGACAAGGAAAGTTGAAGGTTATGTTTTGGATAAATTGGCTAAATTGCACATAAATGATCTATAATTTCACCAACAAATCTTTCATCTGAAAGGATTATTTGCATAAATACCCGCTACATTATGGATATTTACAAAAGTACCCTCCAAACTTAATATTTGCTAAACTCCTCCTCAAGTCATCAACTTTGAGAAGAAAATATTCCTAAAATCAATAAATCTCCATTCGGTGATAAAATTTTGACTATTTTATTAATAATTTTTACATTGTGATTACAAATTAGCTCATCAAAGTTGATGATTAAGTGCTTTGAGTTTCAAAATTGATGTTTGAAGGGTAGTTTAGCAAATACTAAGATTTGGAGGGTATTTTTACAAATACTCATGATTTAAGGGGTATATATGCAAATAACCCTATTTTAAAATCATGCATTTATATGTTCTAAAGTATTTAAATATTATAAATAAATGTCTCAAAGTTTTAAAAAACACGTATGGCGTTAACTTTTCTTTAGGTATCTAAATATATCACATAACTGATTGTCGTAAACTGCAACTATTAAAACTTTAGGATATTTAAGTGAGATCATTTACCAACTGAGGGTATTTATACACAACATTAGGTAAGCAAAGAGGGCAACAACATATAATATTTTTAAACTTTAGGGCATTTATCTACAACATTTAATACTTTAGGGGCATTTAAGTACATTGTTTTAGAATACTTTAGGGGCACTAAAGTGCAAGGTTAGTGAAACTCTAGGGCATTTAAATGCGAGTTAGCCTAATAAATTTCACAATGCCTCAAAATTTGGACCTTTTCTCACAAACCTCCCCAAAATTAGTTTTTTTTTCCACAGAAACCCCCAACCTACTAAGAGCATGTTTGGCAAGTAGTCAAAGTCGCTTATAAACTATTTTGACATGTTTTGCAAATGACTTATTTTAGCTCATAAGCCATCACAAAATAAACTAGAGTACTGATAGGGGCATAATAAATATGCGCTAAAGTTACAAGAGGACAACTATCAAGTTATAATATAGTTGCAATATCGATCCCACTAGGAAGGTGTGTAGAAAAAATTCTAAATTAGATCCTAAAAATATGTTTGGACAAAGAGGAGTGAAAGTGTAGCGATATAGAGAGTGGTTGATTATTTGCAAATAAAAAGAAAACTAGAACAAGAAAGGAGAAAGAGAGTGAACAAATAAAAGAAAACAAAGAATAAACACGGAGGAGAAATAAAAAAATTGAAAACAACAAAATCAAGAAGAGAGAAAATAATCAAAAAGAGGAAAATCAAAACAAGTAAAACATGAAGGAAACCAAGTAGAGAAGATATGAATCTAGAATTGAATCCACTAGTTAATTTTATTTAGGATTTATAAACTACTCTCTTTTTATCATATTTTACTTTACATTTACTAAGTATAGACTATTAAACCACTTACACTGAGTTTGGATAGAATTTTTCAGGAGGGAAGGGGGAGGGAGTAGGAGGTTTACAATGCTAACCCTCCTAACATTGTGTTTATTTACACTTTTTAGTTAGCAAGGAGAGGGGAGGGGAGGAATAAAAATTAGAAAATTCAGCCACTTTCTCAACCCTCTAAAAGTGGATGGATAGGGAGGGGAGGGGAGGAGTTTCAAGTGGAATTTTTTTTGAAATTCTAATATTTCCCTACATGAGAAAACTAAAATGTGTTCTTTCTTATTTTATTAAAAGGGCATACTGGTTAAGTAGCTTCCCTTCCCTTCTCATTCCCTACTCTAAACAAACACATATTATAGTACACTCTCTCATCCTCTTGTTGTCTATCCAAACACAAAAAAATACATTCCACCATTTTTCTTTCCACTCCCTCCCCTTGAGTTTAAGTCAATCACTCCCCTCCCCTCCCCTCCTTTGTATCCAAACCGACCGTTAAGGAAAGCATAACCTATCAAATTATCATCCAGGCAAAACTTCATTCATGAAAAAAATAACAACTAGATAATAATTATAGAATTCATAAATATAACCTATCAAACCACTCATGATAAGCATAAATTATCAAATTCTTCTTCTACCAATTAGTTCTCTAGTTGATTATCCTAAACATGATCATTTTAAGTATAAGAAAGCAACACACAAATTATAAAAGAAATCAAACTAGTTTCATACAATTTTAGAATTTATACAAGATTTAGTTACTCATTTTATAAAATAAAAATAAGGAAATAAAATCTAAAGTAGAAAGAATAAAAGAAGGAGATCTAATTTACAAGAAAAAGAGAAACTAACTACAAAAATAAGAACAAGAATAAGAAAATAAAGATATAAACTATGAGCATTAAAATTCTAACTAACAAAAATAAAAGACCATAAAAGTAAAGCTGCACTACTGAAAAAATGCAAGAAAATAAATTCTACAAAGCAACAAAATAATAAAAGAGGATGATAGTAAATTTACTATACAAGGCATGAAATAAATCCAATCTACCAACAAAAAATAAAAAGAAAATAAAATTCTAAAACATGAATTTCTAAAATAAAAAATAAAAGAGGAAAATAAAAACTTACATTGTTATGGGTTGACCCATTAAAAATAAATCTTCATCTTCATCAACAAAAAAGAAGAAAAAAATTTTAAAAGGAGGAAATTTTTATTTATTTATTGCAAGTAAAAGTTTATAATTTTGGAAGGTCTTCTCAATTAAGAGTAACCATGCTCTCCAAATAGAGTTTTTATAAAATTTTTCACACTCAAACCCCTAACCTTCTACCTCTATTTATAGTCTACAGCAATTAACAAGAGCTATTAGATTTGGCTTCAGCTCCAAGAAATAAATCTCAACCATATAATGTTTATGTTATGAACCAATTGGTTGGCTCCTTCGTTGACCAATTGGTTAGCCCCTTGGTTGGTCAATCGATTGGTTTCTAACAGAATTGATTCTTTTGTTACCTTATTGACCTGATTATTTTCTTGTTTCATGGGCTTTTGTGGGCCTCCTCTTCGCTTAGTCTTGGGCTTCAATAAGTGGTAGAAAAATGAAAGAATTTGATTCTTTTGAGCTTTTATTTATTAATTTTTTATTTCCTACAAATTAAGATTAAAACGCGTTATTTGTGATCTATTTATTCAAATAAAATAGATAATGAGGTAATAAAAGTATAATAAAATATGATGATCAAATACACCCACACCTAAACTTTTGTTGTTCCTCTAGCAAAGAGAGAAAATGAAAATGAAATAAAGAAAACTCTAATTTACTTTCGCAGAAATCACGGTTGTATTTAGCATATACAACAAGCCTTTAAACCCCTAGATTACCATAGAGGGTGAGTCATAGTCTCGCGAAGGTTTGTAGTGAATACACCCACAAAATTCAGTCAACTTGCCAATTTGAAGAAGTCAATGTAAAATTAAGTCACTTGATATCTTTAAATAATCAAATTAGAGCTAGGTTTTACTCAAGAAAATATTTTTATATATAACTCGAAAGTAAATCACATAGATAATCTTTTTATTATAGTTATATAAAATCAAGTCTAACTTAGAGATTTAATTAAAAGTTTTGAAAAGAACATACTAACTCTTTGTTTCAACTAATTTTTCAAGCCTCTTGATGAAATTATTTCTCAAGAACATATATATAAATATAACTATATAAAAAAAATTATATCTTTCTTTATTCTTTGGTAATTTCGTTTTACTTTATCGGGCTTTTCAAGTGACCATGTAGCTAGTTTTGGACTAATGCATCCCAACCCAATTGGGCTTAGGTCATTAAGTATGGGAATACTCTTGGGCCTTAATCACTCAGTCAAGTTAGGTTTAGTAAGATAGGACCACCTTGGTGTTCAAGAGAGTTTTTATTGGTGCCTATTTTCCCGCACTCTTTTTTGAGATAGATGTGTGTGTGTGTGTGTGTGTGTGTGTGTGCGCCGGCGTGTACGTGTACACATATATGTGTGTATATACACATATATGTGTGTATACATGTGTGTGTGTGTGTGTGTGTATATACATATGTATGTATGTATGTATGTATATATATATATATATATATGTGTGTGTGTGTGTGTGTGTGTGTATCCACCACCCCCTCCGATCAAAATCGAACCCCACTACCCCAACCCCGCTGGCACACCCCCTGAACACGATCTAACCCCTCCCTCCCTGCCCATCATGATGTCACAACCCCTGAACTCGACCCTCCTCAATCTCCATCAATAATGCCTTCCCCATCTATTGTTATCGCCTTTATTTTTCCACTTTATGCTTCTCCGCTTCTGTTGGAGGTGGTCGGAAACTAAGGTCGTCCCCTTTGAGTATAGGCTATAGCTAGGTTTTCAACTTAGGACTATACATGATCCAACCCCGCTTATACAGTCTGGTAGTGCTTTGTCGATATCTTTCTACAATTGTATAATGGAAGCCTCTAAGTGCACCAGTTAGGAGAAGTGATAAAATAATATACTACTGGGGTAAAAAGGAGAAGATGTAGATCTAAAAGGTCGTGTGTGGAAGCAATTAGGCAAGATATGGTAATAGTTATCCTAACGGAGTAGATGACCCATACTAGAAGTAAATAGAGGAATAGGATTCATGTAATCCACCCCCAAACTTCTGGGATGAAGGCTTTTTTGTTATTGGTGTTTATAGCATTGTGGCTTAGGTATCTACTCTGTCTGGTTTTAAGGGCATGCTTCATTCTGAATGAGCCAATTATGATCACTGGTCCAACAAAAGAAGCAGACTGTGTGTTGAACAATTTGAATGAAGTTTACAGCATTACATTCACTAAAAGGAGAACAGGGGAGTTCAGACTTTAGTATTTCAAGGGGAAAGAAGGTTTCTTTCAGTGCACATGAAAGGGAGTAATCAACTTCATCATACAACTAATCTACCAACCAACTCATTTCAAACTTGCCAAAAATTTTGATACATACTTCTCGGATACTCCATTATCACTCAACCTGGGAGATTCCATAACCCAACCCCTGCTGCACATTCAGACATCTAGGGTTGGATGCCTTCTCTCAATTCTCTACTCTTTAGCATTTTGAGGTAAATGCACCGAATGCTAACTGTTCCGAGACAACAATCTATCATTGAAACAGAGCAAGCAACTTCATCCTACTACCAATCTACTAGTCAACGAATTCATTGCAAAGTCGTCAGAGTTTCAACAGAAAACCTTAAAACATCAGAGACCCAAAACCGATCAACCGAGAAGAGATCAGAACACGACTAAATCCAGTACCTTTGACCGATCATCTCCCCGTAGCCTCAGGACGTCACTGCCCTTGAGAGCCGAACCAGCTCCTTCCAACTCAAGAACAGCCCTAACCAACGATGTCGACGAAGATGACGATGAAGAACTCGACCAGCTCCTCCTCCGATAACACCTCGCCCTCCTCGATCTCACTCCAAACCCCGAAACATCCCCCAGCATCACGCTCCTACTCAACGGAGACGGCAAAAGCGACGGCGATCGCGGCAAGAGCTTCGTCGGGATCGGATTAGGGATGCTCGCCATCAAAACCTCTCCCTCTCTTTTCCCCTCCCTGCAGTTTTTTTTTAGTTTTTCAGGTTTTTTTGCGAGAAAATGAGAGGAGAGTCGATAATATGAAAGGGAATCGTGTGGAGGAGATGATGAGGGCTGAGGATAAATGAGGGTTTAAGAGCGCTCCTCTAACGCCTGCCTCTTAAAAAGGATGAACAAAAGAGATCACAAATGAGATACAGGGAGAGGGATTTTGGTATGGGATTAAAAGTGACCTCTCGAGAGAGTGGAAGGCACTTGACTTGCTCTCCTCTCCCAGGCTGATGTGTCCTGTCCCTTGGGTTTTTGTTTTCTGATGCCTCGCGGGCAAAAGTTAGGCCCTTTGCAGGGTTCTACTGCCGGGGATTTTGTGCGTCTGTGTTTGTAATAGGTGATGGTATAAGTGGATTTGGGCTTTGAAGCCCGACTTGACGAGATTCAAGAACAGGCTGCGTTGGACGATGGCCAAAATTGAGGGTACATCCCATCAGAAAGTCTCATACTGATATATATTGTCCTCCTCTATAACTCAGATCTCCCTACAGGGTGCAGTGTTCTGATATGTAGTGTGCTCACCAAAATTTGGCTGAAAGATTGACCCGAAGAACTTGAGGCCCAACACGGAGGAGTAGGCTTAGCTCCCCTCCCCTGTCGTGTGTCGAATTTGTGAGGCTCGATGATTAGACTTTTTTTTTTTGGCTCTAAATTTCAATCATGGTCAAAGTTCCTAACAATCTCAAGTCAATGATTTACGATACGAGGTACGTTGTAGATCTAACGACTTGGTGGGTAAAGAGTATGGTGGGTTTTAATACCTCTGCTCTCTCTTGAGAGAGAGATTGGGTATCGTTAGCTTGTTTATGACTTCTTAGAGAGCATGCTCATATTCCGACGGAAAAGAAGACATGTTCATCATGTATGATGCGATAGACTGCACTAAAACAGAGTGTTGGTGCGTGTGGGCTGCCAAGTATTGTCATTCGCCAAAGAAAAAAATTTAACAACGTCTAGTGGTGATCGAGCTCGTGGCATCATTTAGGTGAACGAGAGACCTATTTGAAGACTCTCGTTTGGACTAATTAGCTGACTATACTAGGCAGAGCTACTATCAGAAGCACGGCCTCGATGTTGAGTGTAGGCTCGGCTTTCGAGATGTCACCAACTCAACAATGGGACTATCTGGTCATTGCAGGTGTAGGAATTGTGATTTTACATATAACACGGATGTCTCACCTATATGCTTCATTATCACTGTTAATACTTGTGAAACTATACAGCCACCAAAGGGCATCTAGTTATAGCTAACAACCTACCCAAATTTAGGATAAATCACAATAGAAATCTTGTAAACTACAAATAGAGCTTAATTAGTAACTTAAAATACAAGCCATACTATCTAAAATCTAAAGTAACCCTATGGCTCAAAACATACACCTACAATTGCAAATATAAATCCTAAAATTATAAAACTGAACCGAGGAATTGCAACTAAAACAATTTATGACAAAAGAGGTAACTACAGTTATGTATATGCAACTTACACTCGTATTTGCAATTAACAAGCAATAGAGCAAATCTCCCCTGTATTTGTATTCAAGTTCAAAGTTTTCTGAATATGATATGTAAGAATTTCGCTACTGAATTAAAAAACCAGACACAAATATCGTTTTTGGGGTTAACTACAAAATGGAAAAAATTACTGCACTATTGGAGTTCACGTGAATCCCATTTTAACCCGATCCGGTTAAGATCCAAGATTCTCATGGGAATAGAGAATCCTGGCGGCACATCAGAACTAACTTCGGTTTTTCCAATGGGCCCCACAACTCTTTTCTCTGTGTACCAAGTTCTAACTGGGAACAAAAGGTAGGGAGCAGCCCTTCACCCACTCACCCAAAACCTCACACCCAAGTGCTCACCCACTGGCTGACGCACATTAATTAAGCACCCGTTAAGGCATACAATTAGCGCGTTAACCTCTGATTGGAAGTACATAATGACGAAATAATTGGGGAAAATAGTTAGGGTCAGAGATGAGGCAAATGGAGAAGTGATTAAGAAAATAATAATGAAGTGTAGCTGGCAATATTAAATATGCAAGTTGGCAAAGTTTCACTTGGAAAAATCATGTTAAATTGGTATATTAGAAAATGCCATGCGCGGTTACTAATAATAATGTAAATTTATTGGCGGAGACCATCACTGTCTGCGCTCCTAATGTGTTTTTTTGATCGAATATAATATACAAGACAACTTGCAGGCATACTACCATTTTGGGGTTAAGACATAACTAAAGTCAGAACATCACTTAGTGTTGTATATTTTATTTTTCCTCGTCAAAGACTGTATTTCGGTTAAGATTCCTATGCACTTGGGGCTTTTGTTAAGCAAAAAATTTTTAATCAGTAAAGTAGATCTCATTAGATGTTCCAAATCATAGTTATTAGTAGTCTGTCCCTACATTATGCCTAACAGCTAAAATCATATTGGACTTTTGCTCTACTGTAAGAATATTAGTCCCTCAAGTTTTCTATTAAGATATTATATATTTTTGGTATAATCTATTCAAAACTTGCTTATTGATTTTATGTTGACCATAATGCTTTTCTTGCTGATCAATTTGGAAGAAAGTAAAGAAATGTTTCTGGTTTAGTCAACAAGAAGAGAGAGTGAGGGCGTCCAATCAACAAAAAAGTTGGAAAGATTACAAGTTTTTTTTGGGCATGCCACTACCAAGTTAGTAAGATTTATCCGAAGTTTGTGAAAATGACTCATGTTGACAACAAAGGTAACGTTAGGGACTTCCACTAATGACTTCTAAACTTAAAGAATTCAGATGATATTTGGCCAATACACGTGACGAGAGACCTCCATCAAACTTTTGCCTATTCTAAAATCCAAAATTTACAACAACATAAAAAAAAAAAAAAAGAACAGCTCCTTATAACCCAAACAAAAACAGTCTTAAAATCTGAAAATACAAAAAGCAACCATTGAAAATCTAAAATTACATATAACTCATGAAATCTCAATTTACAAACAAACCCCCAAAAAATATAAAAATTACAAACATTTGCTGAAAAATATAAAAATATAAAAAAACCTAGAAAAAATCTAAAACTGCATACATCTCCTCCCCTCCCCCCCCCCAAAAAAAAATCCAAAAATTACAATCAACCCCCTGAAAAATAAAAAAAAGTCCAAATAGATTCCTCAAAAAATATCTAAAATTAGATACGAACTCTGAAAAATCTAAAAGCTACAAATTATCTATTGAAAAAATCTAAAGCTTCCAAATAACCCCTCAAAAATTAAAAATTGCAAACCTCACCCTTAAAAATCTAAAAATACAAAAAAAAAACCTTGTGAATTTTGTATGGAAAATTATAGAATTGAAACTCTGTCATTCGGAAGCTATGAAATTGGAATTGAATTACAAAATTCAGTTTCTATAATTAATTCTAGAATTTTTAAATCAATCCATGGATTCAAACGAAATCTAAGATAAATCATTCTGCATTTAATTTAACTAAGAAAGTAATTTGCTAGATTTATCTTTTATCTAAAAGTATTTCTGTAGGCCTCTACCGGCAGGCACAGAATTCCCTTCCAAATTTATGGTAGGAGCCCTTCCCTTTTGTTTTAGGGGGTGTTTGGTTCACAACTTTTGGTAAACGTTTTATGGAAATGGCAATTTCATAAATAAGAGTTTTCCTATAATTAAGTTTTCATGTGTTTGGTTCACTCTAGCTTTATGGAAAACATTTCCTACAAAGTACAATATTATTGGAAAACAGCTTCCTGCAATTTTGGTTGGAAATTGAGCAGAAAACTGACACCATATTAATTTATTATTATTCCAGTACCCTATACCCTTTTCCCCAACCCGATCCCATTTCTTCCCCAAACTTTTCGGCGGAAAACCCTAGGGTTCCCCTCCGCCGATTTCTTGATCTCCCGCCATCCTCCGCTCTCCCGCGCTTTGGTTTTCCCCTTTCCTCCTCCTCACGCTCTCCCTCCCTCTTCACAGTTCCATTCAAGTCAGGGGGTTCTCTTGCTCGCTCGATCTGCCCGCCTCCACCTTCAAGTCAGGGCTTGATTTAATTTGAGGAGAGAGAAGGAAAAATAAATAAGAATACCCACAAATATAGTGAGGCCATTGTTTTGTTCTTCATTCCCTTTGTTCTTCACTCCCTTTGTTCTTCACGCAGAGATGAGCCTCTTCGGCCTTGGGAATAGGTCAATCTTTTTAATCTTTTTCCCTTAAAATTTTGATTTTGTTATCTGGGTTTGATTTATTTCTTCGTGTTATCGCATGGTGATCTTCGTTTGAGTAGATACGGGAAAAAGCTCTGTTTTTTTAAAAAATTTTATTTTTCTCGTAAATAAAGGGGGATTCTCATCTGGGCTTGATTTAATTTGTCGAGCGATATGGCTTTTTTTAAAGCTTTGTAACGTGATTAATAAGTTTAAAAAAATTTGTTGTTCATATCGTCTTGATCTATTTTCTTCAGAAATCAGAAGACCTTCAGGCCCAAGAAGAATGCGCCCTCAGGGAAATAAGGTCAGATGTTTTCCTTTATTATTTTTAGGCCTTTGCTTATGCTTTCATTATTTAAATTATCGGATTTGGACTTAATTGTTGTGATATGTTGTCACAACTTATTGTTGGTTACGAGCCGTACATGATATTTTTCTCTTTTTCATTTTCTTTGTGCCATGAAATTGAATTATTTGCATTAATCAGAATAATATTCTGAAACAATCCCTTTTATAGTATTGCCTTTGACGACAAGACCATTCATAGTCTTGAGAAAGTAGATTATCAGCTCACATTAATAATTACTTGAGGGTTCAAATATGGTATTGCTTGATCAAAATCTTTGGAAGTGTTTTGTCCAGAAAGAAGTGATTGTACTTTTGGTGATGATAGCTGATAGCTAGCTCAAAACTTACCTCTACAAAATGAATCTTTAAGCATATGCCAGTTTGATTGTGCAAGAGATCGTATCTGCCTATTTACATGGAAATAAACTTAAAAGGAGTTGAATGGAGAAAAAAGATTCATGTGAATGGCATCAAAATTTAGACTTATGGTTGTATTGTTGTCATTTTAATTATTATTTGAAGTATAATGTATCTAAGTTTTTCTCCCTTAAACCTTTTCCTTTAAATTTTAAATTTATTGGCCTTGTTATATAAAGCAGATAATTTGTTTGAGACACACACAAACATTAGCTGGCTTAAATATGTAAGCCTTTAGCGGGCCTATTTAAAGAGAGCATAATAATGATTTAACCATTGGATGTGGATTATTGTTGGCCTAACTATCTTTCGTAATTCCATAAGTATAATGTGACTAACTAGTGGTTATGAGCTGAACATGACCATTCACAATCTAGAAATGGAATGCGTTATGTAAATAAAAAAAATACTAAATGCCATATGCACAAATTTCGCAAGTATTTTGTATGGTGAGAACTTAGTTTAATGTATCATCTTCAGCTTTAGGTTCATCTTAATAGAAAGCTTATTGTGTTTGAGTGTCCTTTCACACTTTACTCATTAGCACACCAAAATCTTAACTTTCTAGTTTAACAAAGAGGTATGTTTTGTGAATGTCGTTATTTCGCTGCGTACGGACAAGTTAGTGCTATGAAACTTCTAAATTTGAATTTCTGCCGAATCAGGGAGCGCAACTAAAGAAGCACATCGATGCTACATTGGGCAGTGGCAATTTGAGGGAGGCTGTTCGTCTACCCCCTGGAGAGGATCTAAATGAATGGCTTGCCATAAACAGTATAGCTTTAACCCTAAACAAAGCAACTTGTAGTGAAGTAGTTTTGAACTTACTACTTCTCTATTTTTATTTTCACAGATAGACCCCCTGAGTGGAACTTTTTGACTCTAACCCTCACGGGTTGGTTTGTCAAAAAACGAAATTCTCTTTATCAAAAGGGGCAAAAAAGTTCACTCAGGGTGTCTATCTGCAAAAATAAAACCAGAGAGGCAGTTAGTTTAAAACAACAATACTAAAGGGGGTACATCCACAATTAACCCCTAATTTTTATGCATATACTATGGGGGGTTTCATCGCTTCACACTTAACTTGGTTCAAGTGCAATATATATCCGTGTTCAATGCTACTATGAACCATTCTTGATGAGATATTTATGACGTCTCACTATTTGCATTTCTTCCTCAGCTGTGGACTTCTTCAATCAAGTGAACCTTTTATATGGTACCCTAGCTGAATTTTGCACGCCAACTACTTGCCCAACAATGTCTGCAGGGCCAAAGTATGTTCTATCGACAACTGAAAATTACATTTATTAATTGCATGGAGACCGTGTGGCATTTAACTTACTACTCTGTAGTTTCATTTCGTCAAATAAACCCCTTGGGTTAAATTTTTTTGATGCACTGGGGCATATCTGCCAAAAATTCATTCAGGGTAAAAGACTAAAACGTAATTAACCCAGCGTGTCTATCTGCCAAAATGAAACTACATGGTTAATAAGTTCAACAATACTAAAGGGTTCTATGGACAATTAACCCTTAATAATACCCAGAATCTACACATCATTCCTATCATCTATTTAGGGTTGTTCAGACGCTAATACAGATGAATTCTCCACAGGTTTGAATACAGATGGGCTGATGGTGTACAAATTAAGAAACCTATAGAGGTGTCCGCACCAAAATATGTCGAGTATTTGATGGATTGGATCGAAGTCCAACTTGACGATGAGACAATATTCCCTCAGAGGCTTGGTATGGTGTGATGTTTTGCGATAGATTTGATATTACGCCTCCATAAATTTTTTTTTACTGATATATAGAATTATTACAGGTGCACCATTTCCGAACAATTTCAGAGAAGTTGTTAAAACAATCTTTAAACGTCTTTTTCGGGTGTATGCTCACATCTACCACTCACATTTCCAAAAGATCGTTAGCCTGAAGGAAGAAGCTCATCTAAATACTTGCTTCAAGCATTTCACTTTGTTCACATGGGTAAGATTTTGTAAGAAAAATGCTTGTCCTTTCCTGTTTATTAAAATGTTGTAATTTGCATTTCTACATCTAAATGCTTGCTCTTCGTTCTGCAGGAATTCAAGCTAATTGAGAAAGGGGAGCTCGCACCGCTGAATGATCTTATCGAGTCTATCATCCTTGCTTATTGACAAATTATAACCCTTGACAAAAGAAGCAGAGTTATGAATTAATGCACTAATGGATGCCAACTGGGATTTTTTTTTTTTAGAACAGGGCTTTCCTCCTCTTGTTTTTCCAGTTTGATTTAATATTTTTATTCTTCAGGTTGTCGATTCTCATTTTTGTGGTGAGCTATTAATTAGAAAAGGATTCTTGTTATGTTCTCTTCTGGTTTGTGCTTGTTGTTGTAATGAACAGTAACTGGTGAAAATGTATGCTTGTATTTTCTGTTTTGATCCTCATTTTTGTTGATTCATTTTATCATTACAATTTCTGGTATCTAATCTGATCCATTTATTTATTAGAGTACTAGTATTTTGCCCGTGCAAAGCACGGGTCAAACATCTTTAAACATGATGCTAACTTCTTATTGATAGATTATATTACAACACAACTCATTAATTATCCAGATTCTAGGCTAATCTACCAATATGCAATGTACTTAACTATAAATTTATGAACATGTATAATTTAGACTAAGCAAA
>JBAKGM010000139.1:27882712-27899292 GCA_037177215.1 Asparagus racemosus
ACTGGTACGGGTAAAGTAGGATGTGGGGACACGGCTACACACACACACACACACACACACACACACACACACACACACACATATATAATAAAGTTATTTTATTACTTTATTAGTAAAAAAATTAAGTTATACTAGTAGTATTTATACTAATATTAACATACATTTAATAGTTATTTAAATTTTCTTATTATTTTGTTATTAAACAATTTATTTAAGAGTATAATTATTAAATAGTAATGTAATCATTAGTTTAAGTAACACTATTAAAAATAATTAAACCATTTATATTATTAAATGTTTATGCTATGTATATGTTTTATTACAACATTTATTAAATAATGGCAATAAATGTTTTAATATTATGTGACTTTCTGTTGTAAAGAATGTTACCTTGTTCGATAATTAATATCATCTTAGTAATAAAAAATAAAACATCATAAAATTAACATACTTTTATTTAGGAAAAATACTTTATATAGAAATACTGAATCCTTGAAATTTATGAGATATTTACTTTCCAATAAAAAGTGTATGTCTCTTAAATTTCAAGGATCCAATATTTTTATATAAAATAATTTTCCTAGATGAAAGTATTTTTAATTTATAACATCCATTTTTTTTACTAAGACAATGTTATATTGTCGAACAAGGTATTATTCCTTACAATATAAAGAATTAATCCATATTTATACTATTATTAATAATTATAATTATGTACAATAATTTATTAAATAACAAATTTTACTGTTTCATCACAATTAATAATTCTTTATAATAAATTATAATATATTTATGAATATTATTATTATTATTATAAATTATTAATATATTTTAGTGAATGACCAAATATTTTGGAAAATGAAGAAAAAAGGACATGTCTCATAAATTTCAATGATCCAATATTTTTATATAAGCTATTTTTCCTAAATAAAAATAATATTTTAATTTAATTTATAATGTCCTAATTTTTATTACTAAGATGACATTAATTATCTAACAAGGTAGTATCTAAAGAATCAATCCCTATTTATAATATTATTAATAATTATAATTATGTATAATAATTTATTAAATAAATGATTTTACTATTTTATATAATTAATAATATATTATAAAAAATTATAATATATTTAATGAATTTTATTATCATTATAAATTATTAATGTAATGGTATATTTGTGAGTTATAAAAAATTGAGAGGGTAAAAAAGTAAGTCAAAAGTTTTGATATGGGTATTCTCTTTTATAAGAGTAATAATAATAAGTAAAGGTATAGATTATAGAATTATAGATTATAGATTTTATATTATAGATATAGATTATGCATTTTTTTTACTTATTATGCGTTTTTACTAGCATAATAAGGCTAAATTGCACTTAAATAAGCTAAAGTTTCACTAACTTTGCACTTAAGTAATTCTTATTTTAAAAACGAGTAAAGTATTTAAGTACTATAGATAAATACTCTAAAGTTTCAAAATGCACGTTGGTGCTCTCTTATTTACCCATGTTGCATATAAATACCCTAAATTTAATTGAAAGTTTTACTTTCCTTACCTCCATTATCTTCCTTTTAAAAAAACTCCTAAGCGGAGTTAACTTTTCTTACATTACCATTAGCTACCCCTCATCCAAACATAGTTAAAGTTTCTAAAGGTTTCACTTTAGTACTCTCTATTATGTAATATTCTTGGATACGTAGATAAAAAATGAACACCATTTGTGTTTGTTTAGCTATGGGGGCATTTATTTATAGCACTTAAATATTTTGGGATATTTTTTTGCTCGGTTTAAATAAAAGACCACTTAGGTGCAAGGTTAGTGAAACTTTAGGGCATTTAAGTGCACTTTAGCCATAAAATTTACAACGTAATGCATCGTTGTCAATAAGCGCGTGACAGTCACTGACACGAAGATGACTCGAAAAAATGTTGATAGTGTAAGCGAATATATCCCCCACTTCTTCTGAAATCCTCGTCCATGTCAATAAAATCCCTCGGTCGATCTCATCTCCTCTCACCGCCGTCCAAATCCAGGCAAAGTCCCCGATGCCCTAACCCTAGATCACCTCCGCAAAACTCATTTCTCCCAATTATTTTCAATTTCATTCATGCCCTATTCGCTTCTAGGGTTTTCTGTACTCGCTTTTGGTTTAATTAATCCACCAAAAAGATTTTTTTTCTTTCGTTTTTCTTCAAATTAAGGGGATCGTTTTTTGCTTATCAATGATCTCAGGTGATTTCAGTAGTGAGCTGAGCGAGTGAGGAGGTTTCAGAAGCAAAAATGGCTAAGGAATCAGATCGAAGAACGGTATCGGTGTATTTTTACATCCCAAACATAATTGGTAAGATCTAAGTATTACATTCTTTATTGTTTTTTTCTCCTTTCCAATTGTGCAATGTTTGGCTATCGTGAAATGCGTTGTATCATGCAGGTAATGATGTTAGATTGCAGTTTGCTGAGCGTGTATACTCCTGTTGGTATACTTACCTTGAATTTCTTATATAGGAAAATCATATACTATAAAAGGTTTCAGTTGGGCTTGAAGGATTCATTGTTGGATCTGAGATGCAAGTCCACGCCGCGGGGGGTGGGGGGGGAGTGGGGTGGGGTGGGTGTGGGTTGAATAGGCTTGCTACCATTTTGTACTAAAAACCAGAATATCCAACGGCATAGAGAAAATAAAAACGAAAAACAGCCAACCAAGGACACGTGATTTTGTAGTGGTTCGGATAACAATCCTATGTCCAAATGAGTAAATGATATGCAATAACCACATTCGTCATGTCTTGTTTGATTGTCAGTTTAATTTCCAGATTAGATTCTTCTATAAAAAATTATTATTAGGTGCCGAAATTTTCTCTGTTTTCAGTGTCTTCTTTGCTAAAAGAATCTATTTGATAGTACCATCACAGCGGGGATACATGGTATTTCTTGGATGTATTTGAATTGGATTGTAGATGAATGAACATCACTTATGTACATGGTTTTTCTAGGATGTATCTGGTTATTTCTAGGATGTATCTGGTTATCTTGTCAAAAACAAATAAGAATTGGCCACTTTGGTGCTCCATCATGAGCTTGAAACAGTGAAAGGAAATTAAAAGAAGAGAGAAACTAAATAGGAACCATTTCTCTGTGATTTCTTTGACGGATCTAAATATTCAGTAGTTGAAAATAAAAATTAAATGTCAACATCTTAGCAGATACAAAGACACCAGTTAAAGAGCAACAAATTAACAAGAGCTACACTGCTGAATACAAAGCAAGAATTATGAGATAACTTACAAATAATTATCATTCAATTAAACCACAAATTTTCTCTTCACTTTTAAAGTTAAACAAAATTTAAACCAAATATTTTCTTCGGTGATAACATTTTTCAGAAATGCATGTGTATAAAACATGAGCAGGTCATGCTTCAGCACTAGAAAGAAAAGGAAAATCTCACATCATGTTATGGTAAATCTCCAAATAACACAAAACAATCAAGCACAAGCACAAAAGATCATTAGGAAGAGAAAGAATCCAACCACAGAAATAGTGTAGTTCAATCTTTATCTTATGTCCAAGAAAAAAGGTTGAGCAAACCTTCATTAATCTATTTACGAAGAATGTAAAGATGGAAGCTCTCAAGTCATACGATGTAACATGAATTAATCCATTTTTACCTCATTTCTACCTCAACATTCCCTGCTTCTTTGGTACATGTTTTTACTTAGTAATTATAGGAGTTTCTGTGCTTTTACATGATTTTGAAGTCCGTCGTTAGTAAAGGTAGATGTAGTTTTAGTAGGGTGTTCTATGTAAAAAGAGTTCATTGAGCCTTTGAAAATTTGGTGCAGGGGTCCCGAGTCCGTAACTAGGGAGCATCATAAGTCTTTGATTTAGTTCGTACTTGATTTCTCGATTTTGGATATGTAATAGAAGTTGCACCCCCTCCCCCCCATCCAAAAAGAAAGGACAACAAAGTCACTAGTCATCTGTGGATTAGTTTAGATTAGTTGACAGGTTTCAATATAAGTCCAAATTAACCCAGAAGAGATAAAAGATTGAAGTGAGATTGAACTTGGGTCACCTTAACAACTAAAAATCTAGCAACTTAAAGGGGATTCATAATACTAACAGTGGCTGAGGTAAAACCACAAATCTCACCTATCTTTTTTTAGACCTGCATCCACTCTACTTAACTTCATATAACAAAAGAAGAGTGATGTAGGACATCTAGAAGATTAGATTAGTTAGGATTTTTTTAATATATGATTTTTAGATACTTGGATAGGATTGGACCATTTATTTGATTAGATTTGTTATTTTGTTATCTTATTGGATCTGATTAAATCTATTAGTTAGAATTAGAATTTATTTTATTGCTATAAAAAGGATTGTAATGTTTCATTTTAGAGATGGAGAATTGATATGAATAAAAGTTATGAGTTTTGAGAGATGTTTTCGAGTGATTCCATAGGTATGAAGCAATGTTTTTTTATTAGGCGTCCGCCTATGGAAACATGCATTTTCTATTGTTTTTAGAGGTTAGATGTTGTGATTGAAACCGGTGTGTATTAATGTTATCTTTTTTATCTTACTGAAAATAAAAAGTACTGTTCATAGGTACTGTTCACCAATCACTATTCATCATCACCTCTGTTCCGCATTAAAGAGGCTTAGGAAAATAAAACAAATAGGAGTGGTTCCTAATTAAATAAGTGTCTGCATACAGCTGGAGATTGAATCTAATATTGGCTCAATTATGTTTCATCAATTTAGGCTAAGCTTTAGTGTGCACATATGTCTAGCTAATAAAATGATATCATGATCTCACCTTCAGCTTAATAAATCTCTACATGAAGACAAACGAGGGTAGACTACTTGTAATGTCGCTATCAAGTACACTAATCAACACCATCACATCCCCTTTTTGTAAATGAAAAACTATTTATTTTGTATTCGTATCATGTGTGGGTGTGTGTTGATAGTTGATACATGTAGTATATAATATACATGTCATATGTGTGGTTTACATTGATCTAATTTCTATATGAGTATGTGCGTCAACCATTGAAGATTTGATCAGGACCTTAACAAGGTATTGATTACAACATCACCGTTACAAGTTTTTCGGGATTTTGATGCTCAAACATATAGAGGATTGTCATTATGTGATCATTATCTATTATTATTCTCATATTATGGTCAATATGTATGATTCAAACCTAACAGTTCATTGCAAATATAATGATATAAGTCCTTTTTTTTAATTTTCTAATTCTAACACAAGACACCATCTGATTTCTACACTAATAAGCAGTGCAGTTCACCAGGAGAATTTAGCAATCTAAATTTATGGTAAAAATATTGAAGTTCTCTATGAAGCAAAACAACAAACATATAATATGCAAAAATATGGATATAACATGGAACAAGATCAAATAAAACAAAATCAAGCAAAACTTAGGATCTTTTCTCGATAATGTATCGTAAGTACCATGAGTTTACTATTCACTATGCATATACGTTAATTACAAGGGTTTTTTTGGTTAAAAATAAATACACACATAACTGCACTTATATTTATAAATTAGATTTGCCAAAACATAGAAGTAGTAGATAGGGTAATTCTTATTAAAAAAGTCTTTACCGAGAAAAATCAAACTGTAAATTGTTCTCACCATTGTCGAAGATCATCACCAAGGAAAAATCAAGGACTCAATGATGCCGATAATCATCGTTGCCGCCTCACCGGAGAGAGACTAGGGCTTGAGAGACAAATCAACTGTCGATTAATTGAGGGAGATAAAGAGGTTGGACCTAGGGTTGGGTTACTAGTAGAGGTGGAGAAAGAGAGGATCAATCGAGGGAAGAGAGAGAGAGAGGATCGATCGAGATTGAGGTGAGAGAGAGAATCGATCGACGGAGTCCGGAGCGGTCATGAGTTTAGAGGAGAGATCGCGAGCGCAGAGACAAAAGGACGAGTCGCGAACATAAGATGAGAATTACAAATGATTCCAATGAGGTTGTCATTTGAAATTACCCAGATCATAATAGTTTTAGAGTCCAATGGAATTTGGCCAATTTTTGATTCTCAATTATTTTAATCCAAACACTGGAATTGGCCCAATTTCAGATTTTGAAATGAATTGATTGTATCCAAACACACTATAAACTAATTTAGAAATATTAAGATTTGGAGGTCCAACATAAAAATAAAGAGGATTTTAGGGGTCATATATCGTGAATACTTTAAATAATTATATGAACTATTGGGAATAATCATTATCATCATGCTTTGCTGGTCGTATCGACCTTCCTTTTCATGTTCTAAAATAAGGTTGCTATGGGCATGACGCAAAGCCAAGAAACTTCTTCAAAGAATTTGCCTTGATGTCATGACCAATTGTTTGCCTAATATGCATTGCTGATTACTTGTTCCAACTTCATGGTTGGACCAGTTATGAGCAAAGTAGACCCGTGAATCCATGAGGTTACAATGTATAACAAGTCAGTTGTCTGGTAGTTAGATCTATTCTTTATAGCTGTGGTGGAGTCGAAATTTTTTCTGAGGGAGGCCAAAATACGACTATTATATTATGCATCTATAAAAAAGCTATCAACTATGACAATTCATAACTAACTTTCATATATGTAAGCAGGTGTAAGGAAAACCTAAATTAAAAGTTTTGCAAAAAAAGAAATACCTTTTTTGAATAGTTAAATCATTTCAACATATGCACTTATCGTTGAATCAATATACTTCAATCTTTCAAAGTCTTCTTAAAAAATCTACATATTGTAGTTGGATTTTCCATAACCACAAATTAGAAATTATAATTTTCATGAGGACTTGACACACTGATAATACACTATAAAATATAAATTATACAATTAAACTTATTTCAAACAATAATAAGAAATGAAATAATTTTAACTATCATCATTTGTATAAAATAATTGCAGATGTACATGAATGTAGAAAATTCATTTCACATATCTATTTCTTAATCTAGAACTTTATGATGGAAGAATCTCATTTCACAATTTCATCACAAAATTATAAGCCACATGAAAATATAAAGTTCGTTTCAAATTTCTACTATAAAAAGTAAATGAAAATTGAAAGTCAATTTCCCTATTATACTTGAAATGCAAAGAAAACTACATGAAATGATGATGATGTGTATGTACAGGGTTTTTTCTATATTAGTCTCCTAAATGGCTAAATCTTTTAAGCGATTTAAAATTAGCCCCTCTACTTAGAGGTTGGTTGAAATTGAGATAATATTCTATGATTCAGTTTTGGGTGTATAGCAATTATACTTCTGCCCATATCCATTTAAACTCAAAACCCCAAAAAAAAACTTCACTGAAGTACATGTTGGGAAAAAATTATGAAATATTAGATTTAAAACTACTAATTTTGAGCCTAGTTTTGTTGGAATTTAATGTTTATTTTGGATGCTTTGATGTTACCCCTCCCTGATTGACCACTACCGTTAACAATTTGGATGATAAATGTATTAACGGGTAATTTCAAACAGTTTAGAGATTCGAGGGACTAATTGCAAAATATTTAGATTTGGGGGGCTATTTTAAATATGAAAGATTTGGGGGATTAATTCCAAATATGAAAGCTTTAGGTACTAATTTCAAATTTGAAAAATTTGAGAGACAAATATGGAAAAAAACTCTACCTAATCCCTATAAGCTTTGTTTGCAGGGGGGATGGCCACCCCCGTCTCTACCATTGTTTATAGTAAGTGGTTTGAGCTCATGGAATCAAGGAGTATGCCTTCAAATTCCTTATACTATGACCTTCAAATTCCCTGTAATGGGAGACAATCTAGATAGAGATGTAGGATGGGGATATAGTTGTATCGTGTATCACACATATGAGCGATGAAGCTTTCTGCAACATCATAAGCGCTAGTGTTTTGCCATCGTACGCAACATCATAAGCGCTAGTGTTTTGCCATTGTAAGCATGTAGGCATCAGGAGTGCAGCAAATACAAAAAAGTGCGACTTCCATACATGTATTGTTGCTTTTTTGTTGGCACTGGTCTCAGTTTTATAATCTGATGGATAAATGACTTGTGGAATATAATCCTCTTTTTGGATTATAACCCATTTTTGCATGTTTGGTAAGGACATTTTGAGTGGATTATTTTGGATTATGATCTACCAAAAAATAACCTAGGCATCCCAGGTTATTTTTGCTTGGATTATAATCCACAGATTTCACCGAGTAAAGACAAAAAAGCCCATTATTGTTTCATTTTTTTCCTTTCTAATTCTATCTCATCTCACTTTTAGGGGGTTTTTTGGTCATTTTAACATAAAGAACATGGATTATAGTCCGAACTCTTTACCAAGCACTTAACATTTAATCCACTTGGGTAATCTACCTATAATTACTACCCAAGTGGATTATAACATAGGATTGCCAAACATGCCATATGGTTGATGACCGAAGAGTTCATCTTAATGGGGTTTTGTGCTCACGATGAATTATGTTATTTGTATTTTTGGGTTATTGTTTTTAAATTATTATATTAATTCCATGATGTATAGAGTTAAACAGACACATATGGTCTTCATGATTTGCCAAAGTGACTCTTTCCGTATTATTAAGAGTTTTTCCTATAAACTTTCAAACTTGGGAGAGACTTTGTTCAGTCCTTTACTGACACAAAGTTTATGTTTTGGATTGTCTTCAATATTATTATTAGCCTTTGTGTCTGGACCCTATTTATTATTTCCAATGCTAGAGATATTTGATACGTATTTTCTATTGCCTGCAGGATATATAAGAATAGTAATGAATATCGTTGCATTTTCTATTTGCTTTTCCAACAAGTTGCTCTTTGCGATTTTATACTTCATCAGGTACTTGCAATAACTCCTACCCCGAAATAGCCTCACTAGTCATTTTTTATATACATTTTTCCTTTTTTCATTGTGTGCATACTTTTAATTGTCAGCTTTGCTTGCGATGCGTTGGATGGTTGGTTCGCACGGAAGTTTAACCAAGGTACACTTCACTCTCTTGACTCTCCCTCCCTCTATCTCTCTCTCAAACAGACAAATATTGCATACATGCACCCTCGCCCTTGCACGTGCACGTACCTAGCCAACCACTATATCTCACATACACAAAAACATATGCATGAACTCAGTCAAGTCACCCACCAACCACACCAGCATTCATCACGTGCATGTGCACCAAATATGCACAGTGAGAATCATTGCTTGACAATCATCTTCGAAACATTTCTTTCTTTTGTGGACGTTGTTTTCTATAAATTGTCTATTTCCAAAAGTTACTCAAGTATAAGCTCTTTAGTATATATGACAATTGGATGTCATTTTCATTTCACTTGTTTTTAGTGTCTAATGCTCTACAGTTTGTGTCTCTCAAAAGTCAGTGTCCGGCAGATTAGCAATAATAACTGAATAAAGTTACTTTTGAAGCTTGGTTATCTGAGTATGTTATGTTTTCTAAGATGAATGCAATATCTTGTGCTTGAAAAAGCAATCTGAAGTTAGCCTATTTCTGATGTAGGTGGACATTTCATTATTACATTTCTTTGATGTGTCAGACACTTTGAGGAATTAATTAAAGCTTTTCTGATGAACCAAACACTGAGTCAAGCTTTCCATTTACTTATAAAGTCATCATGTCAACACAATTATCACCCTTTTCCAGCACAATATTATCTCCTGAAAGGGGAATCTTGGTTCTCAAGTCTCAACCATGTCATTGAAGGTCTAATCACTTTTACTGAACAACAGTCTGATCAATCAATTAATTGAGGATATATAATGTATATAAATAGAAGATCTATCTATCCATGTCACAATGTCAAGAATCTAGGGTGGTTTATGTGTCAGCCGCTAAATTTATAAAGCCCCTCCATAAAAAAAGCGACCAGAAATTTATTGCTAGCTGGCTGGCAGTTTTATGTTGACCACTGTTAAATTGATGTCAAATTCTAGAGAAGTCGATGGTGGGCACATGAAGGACTGGCATGAGGAATGTCAATTGCCAGCTAGGTACATCTTCCTCTGCTCATATTGTTTAAGCGTTGCAACCAGTGTACAAAATCCAAGTTCTCTTACTAGGAAAAAGTCATGAAAGATGATAATGTTTTCTGTGGAGAAACACATTCGTCTTTGAGGCGTAATATAAATCTAGGAGCCAAACGAAATCTCTTTGCATTAACTTTGTAATATATAACTTTGTGTTCAGGCTGTAATGTCAATTGCACTCATCCCATAAATTTAGTTAACCTAAATGATAAAAAGCTCTGTGGTTGTTGTAATTAAGATGTCTTGTGTTGTTTCTCGGTTTCATATTGTAACTACATGTGAGAAGATCCCCAACTCTTCCTTAATAATTCTAGCTTCCTTTTTCAATCCTTGTTCTCAAACCCTTCTTTATTGTACAAAGGCATCATAAGGAAGTGTATCATGTTGTTTGTTGAAAGTGTGTTTGAGTTTATATTGATAACATTGTTTATCTCTTTTAGTTAGCATATCTGTGCTATGTATACAGTAGCCTTGTGTACAAACTCCATGGAAAATCTAAGTTCTTTTCAGCAGTACAACATAAAAACTCATGCCACTAGGATGCAATTGATGTATATGGTGATGTATATGGTTTTCTTATCCAGTGTCAACTTTTGGAGCTGTCTTGGATATGATAACAGACAGGTGCATTTCTTAAAAGTTTATTCTGCCCAAGTTTTTGTGATGTTTATGCGACTTACATTTCATTAATGCATTCCTATAATTGTATTATATATTTTGTCATGCACTTGGCCTGTCTGATGTGATTTCTGCCTTTATGCTCACAGAGTTAGCACTGCTTGTTTATTGACGATCCTTTCTCAACTTTACAGGTATATTTGTGATCTTTCACTTTACATGGTTTTTTTATCGTATCATATTTGATTAGCTAAACCATGTAGTTTACACCATTGCAGACCTGGCTTGGTTTTCTTGTCATTGCTGGGATTGGATATTGCTAGTCATTGGTTGCAAATGTACAGGTGTTGTCTATTTGCACTGCTCAACATCTAATGCATAAATATTCATTCAATACAATATTTTTTTATTAAATTAGAGCAGTAACATAATTGTAGACCTGACTTCTTGAGATCAAATTTGCAAGAGGTTTTGAAAAATACCATTGCAGAAAAAACCTTCCCACGCATTCTTTGTTTATCTAGCATATACTTCTGGATCTTGTAAGTATAATTACACATGATAAATTAAGGTTACTGCACCATTCTACCGATATCTGCTTTGATCATTTTGTCTTTGTTGAGGTTTAAGCTTGCTAAGAGTAGGAAATCCTTTTTATTTTTTCATAAGAACTTATTATAGCTGTTATATCTTCATCGAAGGTTTAAGCTAAGTTGCATGGATACGGGTATGTGACACAACACATTTGTAAAAGGTTGGATATAGGGGCATAACTAAAGCATGGGCAAAAAAGAAAAAAGAGTTGATACGCAAATGACCCTTTGAAATCGTAGTTCTACACTGAACTAGTTTTTATGCACGCGCAATGCATGTGGTTAAATATCAAAATAAAATTTTTATTTATTTCATTACTATAAATAAGTTAGATTCATTTTGTTTATTAGATTTGCTATAATTTTTATTTAAACATTGTAAAAAAATTGATGTAATAGATTTTTATGTTAAATTGAGATTAATATACTTAACGGGCTATCATAAATGATTTCCTATGAAAAAGATATCAATAAAAGCAATCACATAAGCATACAAAAATACTAAAAATTTTGCATGAAAATTCCTTCCAAAAACTTCTAATTTTACTCAAAAAATTAAGTTATAATATAAAATGTTCAAAAAATATTATCATTTATTCTTTTTGTTTCATATTATAATTGAGCATAGATCAATCTTTCTCCACCTTTATCTTTGTCCTAGGTAATTCTAGAGTAGCGTTTTCATTATCTACGTCGATTGTGATATCAATCTGGAGGGATATCTTGTGCTATTATATTTTCTTCGCCTCTTTCATCTTTTGTCTTCTCATCTAACTTTACCAGGAATTTGAATGTCTTTTCGATATTCAACACAAACTTTTAGAAATATAGACTTTGATTATTTTTCTGTTTCAATGAGAACAAAGGTTATTTTTCATATATATGAATTTTTTTTGATTTTCTAATTTATTACTTGTATAGAGTTAGGAATTACCTCTTCTTTCTCTACAATGAATTCTTTTACTGTGCATCCAATAAGAATTTCTGCCGCATCAAACAGTGTTACCTTTGCATTGTTCATGCTATTTTCCATGAGAATGTTAACTACGTACTTGTAGTTTTCATTGTTGATTTCTAGATATATGTTAATATTGTAATTTGATATGTTCATGTCATAAAAAAAAGTTATATCACTTAATCTTGGTACTGAGTCATCAGCGATTCTGCAATATTTATCATTCATACACTATTTATTAACATATTTATCTATCTTCTTATTGCAGCCTTTACAAGCATAGAACCATAGCTCGAGTCTATTTAACAAGGTAGTTATCTTTGCCTTAAATATGCAATAGAGTGTCTGTATATTGGGAAATTTTAGTTAGGTTTAATTGTGTTAATAAGATTAGGTAATAAGATTAGGTCTGTAATATTGTACCTGTATCGAATTCTATGATGTCTACATAATATCATTAATTTGAATTTCTTTTACATTTATAAAGAGCGTTGATGGAGATCCTTTTATTTTTGCAGCTTCTTCTAAATGAAAATTGCATAATAGATTAAACTATAATACTATTTCATTATTCGGTTATATGAAGGTATGCTTGTTTTACTTACCATTCCATTAATTATTTAGCAAGTTGTATTTTTTGGTTGATATACATTATTGATATAATTTGCGATGATATGCTTGTCTCCCCTACAAAACTGAGATAATCATAAGATGAATTTTATGTTTAATTGTCTTTAATAAGAATTTCAGTAATAAAATATGTACCTTTATATATGAGATTTTAAAATTTGATAATGCTATTACGGGTAAACAAATTAGTATCAGAAAATAACACAACAGATCTTTATTCCTTCTACTTTATTTTTTTATTGAGTCGAGATCAATCCTTCTCCATCTTTATCTTTTTCCTTGATAATTCTCGAGTAGTGCCTTCATCATCTACATATATTGTAAAATTAGGCTGGAGCTAGATTTCTTGTGCTTTTATCTTAGGCTCATTCATCTTTTGCCTTCTTGTCAAACTTCACCAAAAAGTTGAGTGTATTTTTGACGTTCAACACAAACATCTAGAAATACAAACTTTGATTATTTTTCTGTTTCAATGAGAATAAATATTAATTTTATATATATGAAAATTTTATCTCTAATTTATTACTTAACTAAGGTTAGGAGTTACCTCTTTTTTCTCTATAATGAATTATTCTGTTGTGCATCCAATGATAGCTTTTGTTGCATTAAATAATATTTGCTCTGTTCGTGTCATTTTCCATGAGGATCTGAACTAAATAACTACATTTTTCATTATCAATTTGCCTAGATTATAATATTAATATTTAATTTTGATATGTTTATTTCATGAAGAAAGGGTATAATTTTACTTTGGTACTATATCATCGGCAATTTTGTGACATTTAATATTTGGACACTCTTATTTACATCTTTCTTCGCCTTCTTGTTGTAGCCTTTGTAAGCATAGAACCACGACTCAATTCTGTTATAAATTGTAGTTTTTTTTTCATAATAGGTGCAATAGCTTGTCTATATATTGGTAAACTATTTTTAGGTTTAATTGTATAAACGTCATGGTAAGTATTGTGAGATCAATATGTTGTCTTTTTGCGTGATCAAGCCAGAAGTATACGAGACGCATGTGAGTCCTTTTGCTTCTTGAACAGCTTGGCAAGCATGAGATGACCATTTAGGATGAAATAAAATAAAATAGCAATATATTCTTGCTCTTGATTTTTTTTTCCTTCGAACCTCAAGGTGCACTACACACTGAATTTACTGGCCTCAATGTTACAATCAATCAATAATGTGAAAGCCTGCAGGCCTAATTTAAGCAAAGGGCCTTCGTTCTCTAGTTTAGTTAGTGAGGGGGTGACCCTAGCAGCTGAATTTGGGTGTTTTGAATTGTGGCTAGGATAGATGATGGTTTTCAAAACAGCATGTGTGTGGGTGGGTAAATGGGTGGGTAAATGGTTTTTGTTTGTGCGGTATCATAATTGGAAGCCCAAGAAATAGCTTTGGCCTTTTCTATTAGGGCCCAGATACAACCCAGGCATAATTTCTATCTATAAAGAAGGGTTAATTTCACAAACCCCCTTGAACTTTGGGGGTTGTTGCACATGACCCCATTAAACTATGTTTATCTCACATAAACCCCCTAAACTATGGGGTGTCTTACAAAACCCGCTAAATTTTATCTCATCTCATATAACACACCTTCATATAATTTGTAAATAACTAAAATATTTTTTAGTGAAAAAATCTCAAACATAGATGTATTGATTTCTAAAGAAAGAGTTGTTTATCGTAACTCACAAGCAAATCTTAACATTATTAGTAAGTTCTCTAACTCATTGGTTACTTCAAGATCAAATCCTTTAAATTATTCACATTTCTCCCAAAATAAAAAAGTGTTTTTTCTTCATGTATTTACATCTATGCAAAGGGGAAAAGGACTTGAAGTTCCTCAAGGAGGCACTCGTGCTTCATGTAGACATCCATGGCGCGCTAAGTCCAAGCATCAACGATATCTCGAGGGAGGCAATTCAATGCCTCTTTGATGTCTAGATTTTCCATTAGATCAACAGCATCATAGAGATCATTGTAGCATAATCCTATTATAAAAAAAATAAAGAGAGATGTTAGACCTAAAACTGGATCAAATAGATAGGCGTTGGAACTTTTGCGGAGTCGACATGTCAAACCGTGATGAGAGAGGTTTTTTTTACGGTGTTGAAGATGTTTAATCAATGGTAATTGCTCATGAGTAGAGATGTAATAATGATACATCGATATAGATTAGGATGAGAATGAAATTATCAAATATGGCTAGTGGTAATATCATCCATAGAAAGATTTTCTACAACTCCCACTTTTAAAGAGAGACAATTTATCAATTTACTCTTACTTAATGGATTAGTATTTGAATTTCAAAAATATAATTATCAAGTATGGCTGGCGGTATTTTTTAATTAGTATTTGAATTTCAAGGGTGTTTTTGATTAGTATTTGAATTTCAATATTATTTTTGTCTACCGAAAGATTTTTCTGAACTCGTGCTTTTAAAAGGAGCATGATAAAATATATAATAGGGGTATAAAAGTGTAACAAAATGTGATGATCAGAAATTTAACATGTTATATATGAAATCGCCTATCTCGAAGAAACAGAGCTATCTAGAGTGGCAGATTTAAGAGATTCTAATCAATTAACCAATCGATTGGCTAATCGCTTGGTGATCCAATTGGTTCGCAACGGAGTTAGTTAATGGCTGAGATTTATTTTTTGAAGCCCAAGGCTAATCTAATGGCTCTTGTTGATTGTAGTAGGCTATAAATAGGAGTAGAGGGTGAGGTGTTGGAACTTGAATTTATTTTATAAAAATTCTATTTGGAGAGGAGGGTTACTTTTAGTTGGGAAGACCTTCCAAAATTATGAACTTTTATTTACAATAAATAAAAAAATACTCCCCCTTTTAAATTTTCTTTTCTTCTTTTTGTTGATGAAGATGAAGATGAAGATTTGGTTTCAAGAGGCCAATCACTAGCAATGTAAGTTTTTATTTTCTCCTTCTATTTTTTTTTTTTTTTTTGTTTTGCTTTAGAATTGCATATTTAGAATTTTAGTTTCTTGTTTATTTTTATGTTGGTAGATTAGCTTTATTTCATGCTCTGTAGTATAGATTTACTTTCATACTCATTTATTTTTGTTATTTAGATTTATTTTCATGCTTTGTAGAATTCTTTTTTTTTTTGCCTTGCAGATAGTCTATATTTTTCTTTCAATTCTTGTTTTGTAATATAGATTTACTTTTATGTTCATTTCTTTTTCTTATTTTATAGTTAGTTTCTATTTTCTTGCTTGTAGTTTAGATCTAATTCTTTCTCTTTATGCTTTCTAGTATATATTTTATTTTCTAATTTTTATTTTTTGAAATTAATAACTAATTTTTGTAGGAATTCTAGAACTATATGAAACTAGTTTAATTTTTTATGATTTATGGATTGCTCCCTTTATGTTTAAATTGATCATGTTAGGATAATCAACTAGTTGGTAAAAGAAAATTTTGATAATTGATGCTTATGTGAGTGATTTGATAGATTATGCTTATGAATTATAGAATTAATATTTAGTTATTTATTCTTTTCAAGAATGAAAATTTTACTTGAATAATAATTTGATAGATTATGCTTTCTTTTAGGGGTTTGATAATCTATGCTTAGTGTAGGCATCAAAAATTGCTTATACAGTCCTGAATAGAGCTTACGATGATGAGTTGATGATTGGCAAGCTATCCAACGACACATCGGCGAAGCATA
>JBAKGM010000139.1:27901874-27918712 GCA_037177215.1 Asparagus racemosus
CCCATCCTTAAAATCTAATTTCTTATAAAAATTTTCATAAGCCTTGTATTTATTCTTACAAACTGTTCTTTTTGGTTCTTTCCTCACTAGTTTATATTTTTCTAAATTTTTCCTACTCCCTACACTTTTGCCACTATTTATATAAAATTTTCTTCTCTCTAATAACCTTTTACACACTTATTCCACCACCAAATCTCCTTACCGTCTAACCTGCAACTTTTAGACTCTCATTGTATATCTTTAGCCACTTTCTTAATGCAAGAAGACATGCTATTCCACATAATATTAGTTTTATTATCTATACTCCATATATCTTCTTTCATTATCTTATTTTTAAAATGTATTAAATTATCTCCTTTTAAATTTCACTATTTAGTTTTTAATCTCTTATTCACGTTAGTTTTTCTACTCTACTTCTTAATAGAGATGTCTAAGACTATTAATCTATGTTGTATATTTAAACTCTCTCGCAGTATAACTTTACAATCTTTACATATTAACCTATCCGCTCTTCTAGTAAGAAAGAAATCAATTTGACTATTATTAGATCCACTTTTAAAGGTTATTAGGTGTTCATCTCTTTTTCTAAAAAGAGTATTTGTTATTATCAAATCATACGATATTGCAAACTCTAAAATCGATTCACCCATATCATTCTTATCTCCATACCCAAAACCTCCATATATCCTCTCATATGCGTTATTATCCTTACCAATATGTCCATTAAGATCCCCTCCTATAAATATTTTCTCTCCACATGAGATTTCTTGTACTAATTCATCTAACTTATCCCAAAACTCCTTTTTAGTACTATCAGGCAAGCTTATTTGTAGTGCTTAAGTACTAATAATATTAATCACCTCTACACTTAAGACAATTTTTATTAGTAATATTCTATCTCCAATTCTTTTTACATCTACAACACTTTCTTTTATTATATTATCTACAAGAATTCCTACTCCATTCCTATTCTTCTTTATTCCCGTATACCAAAGTTTGAATCCAGTCTTTTTAATTCTCTAGATTTTTTACCTATCCATTTAGTTTCTTGTAAGCAAATTATATTTATTTTTCTTCTAAACATGACATCTACTAATTTTATAGTCTTTCCGGTAAGTGTACCTATATTACACGTAACTAATCTAATTCTATTCTCTTGTAAAAGTCTCCTATTTTCTCTCTTAGACCGTTCTAGTCTATACCTAATACTATTTGATAACCTATTTGAGGAATGTAGATATCTAGAACACCCTTGTTTACTTGTCATTACACCGGGGTGGTAGCGATGTAATGCGTCGCTTCTGGGGGACGCCCTAGCAAACCACCCTTGCTTACTTATCATTGCATCGGGATGGTATTGATGCAACGCGTCGCGGTGGGGACGCCCCAACGAATATGTTATAGGATTCATTTTTATAGGAACCGACTATGTTTTATGCTGGCCGTCGACTACATAACGCAACCCTCCTTTTTCGTATTATATACATCAATCCCAAAATACATTCCAGTGATGTTAACATTACAATATACATCAATTTCAAAACACATCCTACTGATGTTGCCCAATATGATCGTTCTATATTCTCTGAGCCAAACGATCTCGAAATTCTGCCATCCGACGAAGGTGCTTTGGGCTAACATTAATCGGAACGATATGTTCTTGTGCAATAATGACATAATGTCATCTTCTTCAAGCTCCACATCTTCATTTTCATACTCGATAAATAATGGATCTCCAAAGTCATGCATGCGAATCACATTATGAATAACACAACACGCTAATGCAATATACTTTTGCTTTTTAAAATTATATGAACGCATGTCCCTTAAAATTGAGAATCGATATTTCAATACCCCAAAGCATCGCTCTATAACATTTCTTAATGAAGAATGCAAGTAATTAAATAGCTCTCTAGCACCTTGAGGTGGAAGATTCTGCCCTCTATAATCACGTAAATGGTAGCGCTCTCCACGGAATGGTATTGTTATATCCAGAATTGACCAAATAGTACTTTCTTGGAGGAGGCATGAGAAATTTGTTTGCCGGATTGCCAATGCATTCTAAGAAAATTCTTGAATCATTAGAACTTCCTTCCCAGCCACTCATAACAAATGTGAACCACATATCAAAAGAACAAGCATACATCATATTCATCGTCAGTATAATTTTCTTTTCACGGTATGGAATTTGATCATCTTGTGGCACCCAAGCTGAAATATGAGTACCATCTATCTCCCCTACGCAATTCTATCATGCAAAAATATATAATATATAAATATATAAATATCAGAACAATAAAATAATATGTCATTTAATTGAATGTATTTAGAAGGAATATATCCATACCTTGAAATAAGGATAACACTTTGGTTTAGTCGATATCTCTAATGGAGTTTCATCATACGAAGGATGGACGATCACATATTTGGTCAGAGAACAAATTGCATAAAGGACTTTCTTAAAATATGTAGAGATAGTCTCCAATGAGTATTGAAAGCGATCCACAGCCAATCGTTGTCGTTCATTAAAAGAAAGTACGAATAAAAATATTGCTACTTGTTCTAGGACTGTCACACTTTTGGAATGTTTTAGTTTTCCAATTCTCTTTAACTCTTCACAAAGACTAACAAAAGCCTCTTTTTTCATTCGAAAAAGATCAAAGTAGCCGGGTGACCACCTAGGACCTCAATCACCCAATCATGTCCCTTTAATTTTGAAATTCTTTGTGGTCGAGGCTTTTCCATCAAAAAATCATTAAACTCCATGCATGCATAAATAGCCAATAAAGCTTCAAATTGCTCCTCATCCGAATTAGAATCAGAATTTGTTGATGATTGATGGTCGTCCATATCCATACCTATAAACAAATAGATAAGATATAATTCAATACTATTAAAAATCTGAGAACAATTATATATAAATACCAAAATAGAAACAGATACACACATTCAGATGATACATAATAAAAGTTTAACATAGTTCATACAACACATGTTCACAACAAAAATATAACATAAGCAACAAAGACTAACAAATACAGAGGTTCCTCAACCTAATAGAAATAAACATGATAGAAATACACATAAAGGTCCTCAGCCTCATAGAAACACACCCAATAGTCTTGAACCTAATAGAAACAAACATAACATAAACACCATTGTGAGGTCCTCGGTCTAGCACAAACAAACATCAACGAAGACTTGACACCCAATCCTTCTTTCTCTCATTAGGCATGGCTAGAAACACTGTCCTCCATAATGCATCATCATGCAAAACCTGTGTGGCCTTGAAAAATTGAGTTGAATTAATGTCTTCAAGTGCACTCACTGCAGTAGTGCAATTCACCACACTTTAATCTTCTTTAGAAGGTAAATTTGTTTGCCTATCTATCACACCACTAACTTGATTATCTGCAGAGGTAGAACTCATTCTCCTCTCCCTCCATTCCATTTTCCTCTTAGAGTTTTCTCCCATTGAGGTGAAAGCATCCACCATTGCTAATTGGACTTGTTGCCCCAATGGTATACGTTTCTTCACCACTTTTGCCTTTTTCTTAGCTTGCGATGACTCTGTTTCCTCCTTATCTTCCTCATCTTCTTCTTTATCATCCTCACTAATGGTAGGAATTTTGGTAGATGGATGAGTATTATTACCGATAGCAGTTGTATCACCAAAAATGATGCACAATTTGTCATAACCTTTACATCCTTTCCTGCGAAAATATCTTGCATACCTGTAGGTCTGTGCAAAACAAAATAAATAATGAATCCAATCTCGCATGATGTATCTAATAAAAATTGAAAAATGAATGATCAAGTATTACCGCATATAACTTGTTCCACACATTCTCCGACGCAGATATTATACCGGTGCTTGCAGTATATCCAACTCTCGTATCCTTCAATATACTTTTCAAATTTCTCCATCTTTGTCTTAATTGATTAAACTTCTTTTTCAATTGATCGTGAGTATATTCTCTCTCGGTCTTCTTTTTCAGCTCATCTTCCATGAATTTCCAAGCCGCTCGAGTAAAGGTAGTTGTATTCCTATTTCCTTTTTTCACTTCTTCTTCCATCATGTCTATAAAATAAAGCTCCGTCTTTTCAGGCTAAGTTCCTGCCCCTTGTGAAGGGGTGATCTCCACCACATCCTCAACATCATGAGTTGCACGTGACATCTATTATATTCACCACAACATCAAAATAAAAGGGCATAATAAAATAACACATCAATCTTTGTGATATCACTAAAGAGGCGTAATCAAATAGGCACATTGACAGTTACTATAGTTACACTAAATTTGGCTATATAAGCATAATTGTCTAGCCTTTTACCTTGAAATGAAAATACTAGTTCATGTGATTGTACTATGTATGCTACTCTTAGTTTTTTCATGATATGTCTCAAGTATGCAAATTGGTAAAAACACAAAAAATAAATCCAATCAAGTCACATATTTGCCTATTCATTCATCAAATTTATGTATCTTAAGGCTCTAATCAGAAAAAGCTAGTAGTTTATTCATCATCTTTCAACTCAAAACTAATCAAATGTAAAACCTGGCCAATTTCAGAATCCTGAACACATTAATTGAAATACTACTTAAGGTTCTTTGCTCTTGATATTTAGTAAAAGGTTAAGAAATGATTTGTTCTGTAGCCTCCATGTAAATTTTCATATAGGTAAAATTTGAAGGTAGATATCACACAATACTAAGAAATGATTTGAATTTTTTTTCAACTTAGTATCAGAACTTGGTCCTGACGACACAAGCAGAAATATAGTAGAGATCATATTCCGATCAAGCTGGCCAAGAAACAAACACCCCTCTGCAAAATTGATTGAATACGCAAAACCCTCAACATAAAGAAAACAATCTCAAGCTTCAAAGTCTACTGAGACTCAAGGATAACTATATTATTCCCCAACCTCAATCTCTCAGGCTCACATCAATACACAACCTGAACAAAGAGTGTTCATAGCCATTAAGCATAGGGCCACCACCATATACAAACTACTATGAAACTTTTTAATGTGCAAAAATGACATCTTATGGAATTGGGCCCTTATAATTTTTCTAAAAAAACTCAAGTGTAATAAAATTATCTCAAGATTTAATGACATCTCCTTAATATCATGATAGCAAAAATGCTTAAATTGACACATTTAGGATAAAATTAGACCAAAAAATGCAAGAAAGCAAAAATGAATTTGACACAAATTAGGGCAAAAACCCAATCCAAAATAACATACAAATTAGGGTTATTTTGCAATAAATTCATGCAACGTGGAAGAGGGACTGTGAGGAGGTGAAAACATGAGAAGAGAGAAGTGAGTGAGAGGGAGAGATTTGAGTGTCCAAGAGAGATCGGTGAATACCTTGATTTGCGATCAGATCAGACCTTCGATGACGACGATGATAACTTCCACAACGATGGAGATGATAGTTGTGGCTATGGCGGTGAGTGGGAAGCGATCGTCAATCGCAAGTAGGAGGGACGAGCCCTAGACAGCGATAAACGAGTTTGGGGGTTTTCTTTTCTTATTTGGGGGTAATACCTAACACAGTAAACTCAAAACACTTGTAGGTGTGTTGAGAAAACTGTTTAGTTTTGGATTTATTATGTTTCAGCCCAAGTAAAACACCATGGTTACCAAACCCGTGGTTTATTTTCAGAAAAAATGAAAAACGCAAAAACGCCTCAGTTGCCAAACACGCCCTAAGCTATTAGATTACACTCCTAATCCTTGAAGTGTTGAGCTTCTGGAATTAGTGTCTTAACAATTGCAACTCTAGTAATAAAAGTAAAATAAGTGTAAAAGATAAATTTAAAAATTTAAAGTGTTGCGTTGTACAATATATAATGTATCATTATCCATTAACTAGAAAGAGGCGATACATAGTTAAGATTAATTTTTTTATGAGAGAATTTGGGTGTTTTTATTCATTTTCATGTCAGTTGGACGAATAAGAACTAGCAAATGATACTGAAGTTAACAAGTAACAGGTAAGTTAATAAGTAGTAGCTAAAGTTGTTAACTTTAGCCACTAGTTATTAACTTCGACCGTCTTTTTGTTAAATTTAACAATTTTTGTAACTTTTGTTATTTTTGTTAACTTTAGTTGTTTTTGTTAACCTTAGGTCCTTAGCTATTAATTTGTTAACTTTATCGGTTATTGTTAACTTTGGTGCGACTTTGATGGAGGACAACTTTGACTGAGGGAGACGCCCTTTGAGAGAGAGAGTGAGAGGGTGGTCGAGGAAGGAGGGGAAGAGATGGTTGAGAAAACGAGAGGACAAAGGTAGGCATGACCAACGGGATGAATTGTGTCAAATTCATTTGGTGCTAGATTTGTACAAGATGAGTGAATTTCCTTGGTCATGAATTGGGTACTTAGACCCAATCGTGACCCGTCGCATGATGATACGAGCCTCTCTCATCTCTTCACGAGATTAGTGAATTGCTGAATATTTTTCACTTTTTTTTAGACTTTTTTCCCTTTTTTTGTTCTTCCATTTTTTTCTAGACTAGTATTGTTTTGAGTTACATAAAAACTAATATTTGATAATAATGTGATACAAGTGTAACAATTACAAAAAATAAGGAGAAATAAATGGAAGAAAAATTTCATAAATAATATAAGGCTAAATGGTAGTTATATACCTTATTGTTTCACCCTTGTAGCACTTAAATACCGCAACTTACAAAATGTAGCAAAAAAATACACTGAGTTGGTAAAATTGTGTAAGTTGCTACCTTCTATTAACTAGCGGTAAGAATATTCTATGAAATATTCTCACACGCTGTCATGTCACCAAATTAAATACTTTTTTTTACCCTCATTCATTATAATATTTACTACTTTATCATGTGGAGAGGTTAATTCCAAAGGAGGGGCATTATTGTCCATTTGGGAATTTTTTAACACCGTTTGCCAAATTCAAATGGCTATCAACTTAAAGTATTTTTCTGCTATGTTTTATAACTTGGGGTATTTAAGTGCTGCAAGAGTGAAACTATAGGGTATGTAAGTGCCATTTGGCCATAATATAATAGGTTCACACAATCATTCAAAATACATTTGAACAAGAAAAATTTTTTTTATTATAAATAGTTTTTGAAGCATTTTGCAAGATTTTCTAAAAATGATAGTGATAGATTAGATATCTTCAATATTTTGGTGACTTCATCATCTTTGAGTTGTGCAAATATTGAAGTTACTTCCTTGCTAATTGGCATTGTCTTCTTCAAACTCTTTTTCAAAGGAAGATATTCCTTGTTTCTGTCTTTCCGCATAGCCAACTCCTAATGCATTGGTGTCAATTGGCTCCTTTGATTCGTAGGTACTCTACCATCTATAGAAAAAACACCGTCAGATGCAACTACAGATGCTAGAGGTGTTAATATATTACGTGCCATGATGGAAAACATATGAGTAGACTACTAAACCCGTTTATATGTAGAAAGAATTAACAAATAAGAATCCTATCAATCATCAACATTTAGCACCATTCATCTTGTAACGTTAGCTATAAAAATATTCGAATCGTCTACACGTATAATCATTAATTTTTATTAGAGTTTTTTCTTGGAAACCACCTTAAAAATAGGGTCATTTTATAGGAATTGCCTTTGATTTTCAATTTATATGTAAACCATCTTTAAAGTGGAATTTTGTTCTAATCAACCACCTTCTAGCTAAATTTTCACTAAAAAACTGAAAATAATCTTAGAAAATGCAAGTTTATGGTACGTGACCTGTATTCTAACTAGACCTAAATATTAACAAAGTGAGTAACTTGTATTGAATGTAAGTTTTTAAGGGTATTTTTGGGTTTTTGTTGAAAATTTTGACTTAGAGGTGGTTGATTGGAACGAACACCCACTTTAACTGTGGTTTACGTATAAATTGAAAATGATAGATAGTTTCTGTAAAATGACTATTTTTAAGGCGGTTACTAGGAAAAAACCTTTATATTAACATTCTGAGTTAGTTGTGTAACGCCCCCAGAGGTACATAAAAATTAGGCATGATCCGTACATAATAATGAGAGTTGACCTGCTCAATTTTTACATATACTACTATACATATACAATACTACTGAAGAGCGGAACTAAAGCAGCGAAAATATATATACAACACCCGGAATCATAAGGTTGACAGCAGAATCCACAGAACACCAGAATAGCAGAAAACTAAAGGGAACAATAATACATTACAAGTCTGATAATAACTATAATACACATTAGTACATGTCCGATAAGTCAAAAGTACTACGAACGGTAATACAGAAAAACTCCTATTATGATTATCACGGGAGTTATTCTTCTATGCCAGGGACTGTGATCTCCTCGCCCTTGCCATGAACAGAGGAGAGAGGAAGACAGAGAGAGAAGGGGGAGAGAACTTGAGAGAGAGAGAGAGGAAGAGAGATAGAGGGGTCTGAGGAGTTGAGAGAGAGCTGAGAGAAAGGAGAACTGGAGAAGAGAAAGAGGGAGTGGAGAGAGAAGAGAGAAAGAGGGAGTGGAGAGAGAAGAGAGAAATTCATACTTGAGATCGCTTAACATTTTTGAGTTGGAGTGTCGAACGAAGAGGGAACAGAAATATGAGATTGGCTAGGGATTTAGGGTATTAAGGTATGAAAATGTATTAAGTTTTCGGGTCTGGTGGGAACTAAAACCAAACCCAAACTCAATAACCCTTTTCACTTAGATATTAGCCAATGTCGGTCGATATTTACTCAATGAAATATTGGGCGATATTTCCGATATATTAGAAAAAAGTGGTAAAAATCGGAAAACAATATCTTTTCATAAATAGCGTATTGGAAGGGCATCAAAATCGATATATCGGACGATATTTAATACACTAGTTGTTAATCAAATACTCAGTTGGGCCAAAAGAGGATTAATACAAATATTGTCCTACATACCTCAAAAGGGTTGTGGAGAATAGGAGAACTCTATTTTAAGTTTAAATAATAATTCATCCTCATTTAATTAGTGTAGCTCAACAAATACATCAGATTATATTAGTATATAATATACTTAACTACAAATTCAACCATCCTCAAATATTTTGATAGAGGTGTTTACAATCCAATACTAAGAGTTTCGAATAATTAACAACTGCTAAGAGTTTACTATATACATGTTGTAGACAATGGTAGGTCTTAAAATATGTCAAAACCTGAAAATAGACCTTTCAGCTAACTATGATCAAAAGTCAAGCAGCTGGGAAGATTCCAAAAGAAATACAATGAATCATAACTTCAAACAACAGCCAAAACTAAGTCCAGACCTCTGAGAACAAGCCATCAGACATATGGAATAATTAGTTCATGGGTTTCATTGGAAGTATCAGCATAGTAGGAGAGGAGGTGAGAAGTTGAAAATGAGGGCATTTTAGGAATGTGCCAAAAAGGAGGTGGTGGCGGAATGATTTTTTTGGATCAAAAGGGTTAAAAGCATGAGAAAAATTTCAAGTGTGGAGGAAGCACGATTTTCAAAAGAAAGGAGCAAGAAGCAATTTTCCCTTAAAAAATGTGCTTTTTTGGCATTATATAGGCTACCAACTTTTGCTTTTCCTGACAGGGATGCATGGCTTTGTTATTTTATTTATCATGATATTGTTATCTCTATAATTCTGTTTCTCATGGTTTTTGCTATTTCAGTACTTTCTTATCAGGCAAGGCTAGTCATAAAGATGTTAAGGACAAAAGTAATTTGCTTTTGAGAGCATATTATAAGCATCGTCCTTTCATGGCCTTCTGTTGCGTGGGCTCTGAGGTAAAAATTCTTGCCAAGTATTTAAAGGTTTAACCTTATCCATGAGCTCCTTTCTGTTAGCTTAATCTATTGTTACTTTCCAGGTTCTTTACATCATCCTCTTCCTTCTTCATGAGCACCCATCTGGGAGCATTATTGACGTAAGCTACTGTGCTCTGTCTAATGATGCTTTTCCAGAATGGATAGGAAAATTTTCCCTTCTTATTGTTCTTTGATATTTGTTCATTGATAGGTTTGTGTGAATGCTGTGAGATCCAATATTGTTTTAGCCGTGCCACTGTCTTTGTCTGCCTTTGGATGTGCAATCAAGCAAGCAGTTAATGTTATACAGGTATCCATAATTTAGTGGCCTACTCACTTTTTTAGATGCACTGAATGCTTGAAACTTTGCTTTGGTTGTTGGCCATAACTTCCTTTTGAAATTCATGACAATGGATTTTTCACGTGGTATTTTCTATAGTTTTTGTTATATTTACTGGTGGCATAAGTTATTTAAGTTTTCTTTGGAGGCTGTGGTCTGTTTTTAATTGAGAGCATCTTCTATTTCTCCTTTTATCCTATTTTATCTGCAAAAGTAGTTCAATTAAATAGTTTAATTGTTTTCTGCATATGATAAAGCTCTGATTTTTTACTTTTTGCTTTCTGTTTCAACAACCTTTGTTTTGTCATATTTGTAGGAATACAGGAAATTTATTGTTGACAGATAGTTTCAAGCGCACATATTTTACAAATCTACTATGGACTGTGCAGGTTACAGATTGACATGTATAAGATACGGTGGCAACATTAGAAACATATCTCATTGTTCGGCCTTGATGCTAGTGCATCAAGTAAAGCATGTATTCCTAAATTTCTTTCAAGTAAAGCATGTATTTGCCTTGACACCAGTACATTGACACCACTACATAAAGTAAAGCATTTGCTTGGTGGGTGGTTAGTTAAAAGAGTCAGGTTGAGTAGATCGGTTGAAATATGGGTCCACTGGTTGGAGTTCATAATTGCAAAGCAACTAGTTACAGGGAAAGTAGTTTCAACTGGATAAGAAAATCACCTTTGAGAGTGTGTTTCAAAATGAACGGTGACCTCGTTCTGCTGGAAGTATAATTACATATATAGTCTAGAAAGAGAGGATAACCATAGAGCATAAATTATTGCTATATGCCGTGAATACTTTCATACGTTTTCTGTATCACTTAATTCAAAATAGAGACGGGTCAAGCTCATGCTTATTATTCATGTCATGACTTACAATGAACCATGAGTGGATATTACTAATTTGGTTCCTCTTCTCCAAAATGGTTATCTAGTTTTAACTAGTGCACCAAATGAATTCTGTGACTAGTGGGTACAGATGTTATATCCAGATGGAGTGTCAGAAATACCTCACCATATTATCTAATCTTTTCTTCTTGACCCTCCATTAAACTTGATTTAAGTGCCACCTCCGTTGTCAAATTAGCAAGAAACCATGCAATTTTTACCGCAGCAACCCATCTTTGTTCTAGTCTTCCTCTAGTCTTTCGTCTCTTGTATTGGATCCTAAAACCGTTGCTGGCAGTCTTAGTAGTCTCCATTGAACAGTCATCTCAAGTGATTCCGGTCACCTTATCCTCAATTGAAGACACAATTTCAAATTTAACAGAGTAGGTGTCTGTTGCTTATTTAGTTAAAGAACAAAATCAGCAACAGCTGCTGACAAAGTTTGCGCATGTGCAACATAGGGAGTAGTTATGAGGTCAGAGTCGAAGGAGCAGCTAGGTTTAGACATGCACCGATATTGAGCTTGGATTGAGACACTAAAAAAATTTGCTGCTGTCATTTGATAAAGAAGACATCCCTTAAAGTAACTGAATGGAAAAAAGGTTTCATGGGTCTGAACCCGAAACTTTGAAAATGTGCCACTTAACCACTCTACCTTACAAGATAAGTAGATTAGAGTTGGAAGAGCTACGGCTATTAAGTAGACCAAAGTAAACATGGATCAAGACAATAAAAAGATGTCGTGATTGGTAATTTGATAGACAAGATGTTCACAATGGATCCGAATGGAATAAAGGATTCATGGAGTAGATTCAAAATTTTGGGGTAAAAGGCTTTGCTTTTGACTTGTTATAATAACTTTGTAAAATTAGATGGGTTGTCCTCGGTCATTCTTTCATTTGCAGTATGGATTTAGTTTATTCCTTGTTCTATTATAAAAGTTACAACTTTGTACTTCGTCATTTAGAGAAAATAACTATTGAATCTATCTATTGCTTCTTCCATCACATTTTATTACTGTATGTTCGTACCTATTAATTCAGTATATGCAAGATGCTATGGATATATCTTGGCTGCTATTCTTATATTGTTCTTGGCATTCATTTAGCATCTTTATTAACGATTTGAATCATATAGTAGTTTTACGGTGGATACTTTGATGTATTGAATTGATTATCAGGTATTAATACATTGTCTATACCAATGTTTGATCTTGTTTTCTTCAGATGATGACAGCAGCAGATGCATGTGTACTTTATGATATGGAAAAAGAGAAGAAACAATGAACCACCAACTTGATACAGTACTCTGTTTCCATTTTTGACATGTATTTGGAAAACTTTGGTCGTCCATCAAGATAACATCTGCAGGCTTAGTAATCTCGGTTTCACATGACCCTTTTTGGGGTGTGCATCTGCAGCTGATGATTCACTTGGTGCAGTACTGCAACATTCTTTTGATACAAAGGGAGCACCGTGATTAGCTTCACCAGAAATACACTTTGATGCTTTTTGTTTTTGCATGTAATTAATATTAACAATAGATTATGTTATTTGTTCTTTTTTTATTAATTTTGTTCACCGGTATAATGATTCCTAGCAAAAACAATGACATGAATCTCACCATGTAGCATCTCTGGCAGAGAGACTGCTTGTTTGTATGGCATTGGCAGAGAGAAGAGAGAATGAGACATAAGAGAAGTAATTTTTCGGTTAGCGTTCAATAAGCTACTTAGTCTTACTCCGGAAAGGAGAGTACGACTTGACTCAGATACATGATATGTAGAAACTCCATTTGATGGTTCATTCCTACTGTTCTATTACCGGCCTTAATTCTATTCTATCAATATTAATAGTCCTGTATCTGGGTGAATGCAACACTCCCTCCGTCAGGTTTCTATTTACTGGTTTTGTTTTCTCTTTGTTCTTTTAGTAAAAGTGAATTTTGAGTTGTATGGTAAAATTGACTGAGATTGGAGTTGGTGTCTCATAGTCATGCTTCAAATGATGATTTCAACACATTTATAGTTTTACTATTGGTGCCAACACTTATTTCTTATACTTCTTTGAAAAAGAAAACACTTTTTCCAGAATTACGGTTACATTTTCTACCCTGGGGATCAGTTTCAGATATGATTCTTTGTTTCTGCAGAGCATAAGTTTTCTATTCATGTGACATTTGTATTGGCTTCCGCATTGCTTCATATAATATAAGTTTGTAAAACCATGAAGATGGATTCAGTACCAAGGATTGTGAAGCAATTTGAAATTAAACGTTACTTTACTACGAGCTCTGGATTTACTCGGAAATATTCTCTGGTGTTGAGCAGTTTCTAATCTGATAGGATTCTGAGGAGCCTTCACCATATAAAAGAAAGGTTCACCATCATATTCAAGTTAATTTCTAAAGAAAGAGACAGTATGTGGTTTTATTGTCCTTGAAGATAAAGAGGGGGACCATTTTCCTCAATGTGAAAATTAATTCCAAAATAAATGGTCTTTTCTCATATGCATATGTCTGCCAACAAAAATACCCAGTGGGGAGTCTACAGTGACTAACTGTTTCGTGGGCCCTACAAGTTTAGTAGCTTGGTTCTCTTGCCAATTCATTCCCTAAACTACACGTCAACAGGAGTGTGGTGCTAATGCCCGCAGCATAGCTCGGCTTGAAGCTTTTCATAATGGCCTTACTCAAATGGTTAACTGTTGGAAGTTTTCTACTTCAGTTAAATCTATCTGCACGTCTAAAAACAAAGAAAGAAACAACAGCGTAACAAAGCGATGCGTACATACAAATATCACCATCAATCTACTAAGCAATGTGAGTCTTTTGATTTATTATTGAGTTGTGGATAACTCCCTCCCTATAGATATATTATTATTATTATTATTATTATTATTATTATTATAAAGAGGTAACGTGCATACAAAAATGGTAGAATGGGATATTATATTTAAGTGTTTCTAGGCACTCTACCGAACCGATAGTTTGATGTGAAACTTATTCTTTATGTCCAAAAATGAATGAATGGGAGAGAGGGGTTTGTTACCAGAGAGGAGAGGCCAAAACAAAGAGCTGAAAGGGGCTTTTCACCTTCCAAGCGTGCGAAACAACCCTACAAACAAACCACCCCTCTTTAAAAAAAAAAATCACTTTCTCTCTCTAAAAATTTTTAACTTATTTTAGAGAGAGGGAGGGAGAGAGAGAGGGAGATCATTCCTTCTCCAATGTCCAAAGCAAAAGGGCCCTTCTCCTCCTCCACTTCCTCCCCCTCCTCCTCAAATGACCCATATGCCCCCGTCCCGCAACCTCCAACCCCCGTGAGGCCGAGGGCATTTTCGTCAATGTAGTCTCTGCACATTGCATTGTAGCTTAGAAAGGCAGACAGAATGGAGCCAGGCAATGGAAACAGCAACGGAGGAGGGAGAGTAGAGGAATCGCTGGGCGTATAAATATGCGCTCGGGTGATTATACGGCTAAATGTAAATGTATTCTGTTCTCTCTCCTTCCTCTCTTTCTCTCTGTTTTTTTTTTCCTCTCTCCTTTGGTAGTGTAATCAGTGAATATTCTGGGATTTTGCTTTAAATTACTTGCTTTATTATGTTAGTATTGGTGGGATTTTGAAATGCTTAAATGGGGTTTCCCCCCGTTGATTATGATTGTGGTCCTGTGATAAGATGTGGTGTTTGTTCCCCTTTAGATTATTATAAAGTTTGTGGACCATTACTCTTATTTTGCTGAATTGGGTTTTTCTTAGATGTGATCCAAAGCCTGTTAATGCAATTTGTAGATCATCTTACATTGTGCCATCGTTACTTCCATGAGATTGACGCCCTTTATTCCGTATATTATATAGTCATCTGGATTTAGTATCTATTTTCATGGCAATAATTGCTTGATATCAGAAAACTGATAATTTTTTTTTTGCTTGTCCTTTGTATCATCCTTTATAATTTTTTAAAATTTATTTTCCATGTTTATTTCAGATAACTCGAGTATGGAAATATCAGGCATAGTTACGCGCACACAATTGATGTTTATAGGTGTTTTTGGCATGTATACGATGCTTAGCCCCCATTGCTGACAGTACATTGTTAATGGCAAGAAGTAGGTATCGGCAATGTAAAATGCATGATTGCTTTAACTGTTTTTATATAATGAAGGTTTACACTAAAAATCTATTAAAGAAACATCTCAAGGTGCATGATAAGGAGATGCCTGATCCTATACAAAAGTGATCCCGACTTGGAGAGGATGTCCATAAACCAGAGAAGTACATATATCACAAAAGAAAAAACTCCCCACAACAAAAAACTCAAAGTATGGAAACATTAGGCATATTCAGGCATACACATTCGCATGTATAAAATTGCTTAACCTCCATTGTTGAGGGTACATTACTAATGGCTAGGCGTAGGTATTAGCAATCTAAAATGTGTGCTAACTTTAACTCTCTTTTTAGAATTAAATGGTATTTCATTGAAAAGTTTTTAATGAAGCATCTCAAGGTACATTGTAAAGAGATGTTCAATCGTAGACAAGAAGTTACTCTAGCTCCGAGAGAACACTGATAAACCTGAGAAGTACAAATATTACAACAGAAAAAAGAAATTCTTCCGAGGGAATAAAAGAAAAAAAAAATCTGACAGAATCAAAGACTAGTCCTAATGAACAAAAGTCTGGATGTCGATGGCAAGTAATAACTCAAGTGTCTTTCATGTTATCCTCCACTGCTGTTGTTTTTTGTCGTATAAGAACAAAGGGTGTTGCTTTTCTAGTGTATATATATGAGGAATAGTATCTTGCCAAATCTTTGTTTAATCAAATACTAATGCTCAGTCAATTAGATGGAACATTGAATGCAGAGAAGTAAGAGAGGATTTTCATATCAATCAGATTGAACTGTTATTGCCTTATCGGAATGCTTGTGATAATAGGTTTATATCATAAATGTCATGTATTTTTCATATGATAGCCTATGACATATTTAAATTGAAAAAAATGAATAATGTGGGAAAATAAAATTATCAGTGACAGTTTCCATTGCCGAAGTGAATCATTTGATTATATATTCCTGATGTTCATCTTTGACTTTCTCTTTTACATTGAACGGAACCTGATCAAATACATGGGGATCTTCATCTTTTTAATTCCATTACACCTATGTAATTGTTATAGACTTATAGGAAGATTCATCAGATTTCCTTATTAATGATCATTATCCATGAGGCAGGGATAATTACCTATGCCATTTAAGAGCATATATGTCCAGGTGAGAAAACCAACCATTTTAAGATGCTGAATACATATTATTGTTGAAATTTCTACAGTTAATAACAAATACTGTACTGCAGTTAATTCTTTTACCTACTTCGTTGATTGCTTCTATTCTGGTCATTATGTTTAACTACCACCTACTTAGTCAGAGCACATCATGATGCTTATGGGATGTTCGTGTTAACCATGTATTATTTCTACATAGTTGCAAATAGATTATGGCTTACTGGATTTATACTTCTACTATATCCTTTAGTTTATGTTGTTTAGTACAACATATGGTTTGACAGTAATAATGTCTTAACTTTCTACATTATCTCATAGGTTTTAGTATATGTTTGTCTAGCTTCCTATAATGATTGAGAGATATGCGTCACCCTCATAAATTTTCTCTACTTTGCAATTCTTAATAGTTTATGACAATTTACATTTTGATGGTTGAGGGAGGGGGGGGGGGGGGGGGGGGGGGGAGGGGGGGGGGGGGAGGGGGGGGGGGGGGGGGGGGGGG
>JBAKGM010000139.1:27919976-27945623 GCA_037177215.1 Asparagus racemosus
GAGAGCCCCCCCCCCCCCCCCCCCCCAAAAAAAAGTAAAGTAAAAAATAGATTCACTTAATGGGTCTGCAAAAATAGAACTAGAGGGGTAGTAAGTTCAGAATAGCAATACTACATGTCTATCTGCAATGCCCCTTTTGTATCGCTGTTGTAATAAAATGTTCCCTATTTGAAGTTGCTTTGTGTTATCAACTAATTGTTGATGTGCCTTCCTTAAGTAGAATCTTCTTAAACCTTTTCTTTTAGCATGTAGGTGAAAGGTAATATCATCCACCGTAGAAGGTTCTTGAACACTAAAAAAACTATGTTGAAGTACATCAGTTAAATTTCCTTTAGGTAAACATGACCTTGAATATTTCGCTAGATACATGTTGCTCTGTTTTCTACCAATGTGCTCACTTAGAAGCAGAAGTACTACACTTAGAACCTAGTCATTGATTTCGGGTGAAAACTTGAGTATTAACCCTGCCATATTTGATGGTATTCTTTGTTTACTTCTCTAATATTTTTTGAGTGAGATGAATTCTTTTGATCTTATAAGCACATAGCTGTTTATTATCCTACCTAATTCTTTTATAATAATATTTACATTGGTAGATTGATTGCATTACATTGCAACTCACTTTAGACTTGTTAGTTATCAGCCACTATTCTTTATCTTTTGAAGTAGTGCAAAAATGTTCTACTAAGTTATTCTCCTTTTACTTTGATAGTAATAAACTACACAAATTTACTCAATTATATGAGTATATATGCCTGACCTTCATTACCTGGTTTTGTCTTGAAATTCACTTTTTCTTCATATCTTTCATATAGACAGGGTTAGGTGCACCTTTCACATGTCATATCTTGGAAAATTCTCTCCTCACTGAGTGCCACCTAAAATTCTAACATTCTGATCACCGTGAATCTTTTGCCATATTGTTTTTAATTTTTCTTCTGTGCTGTTTGGCTGTTCAAAATTCTTTTGTTTACTTGATTGATATGTCTCTAACCAGTTGTGTTATTTGATTCCATTTGGATATATCTACTATTTTTCCTGCATTATATCTCTGGACACAATCTGGCTTCTGCATTGGTCAATTTGCTTAAAATTCCTATTTTTTGATGCTTACGCTGTCATTGGTAGAATTATAGTGCTCCTCTTGTTACTATTAATAAGAGAAGCACGCATATGGACGGCATACCTTCTTCTCTGGCTGATCTTTTATTTCATGTTTAGGATAAAGTAGTTGTCTTAAAGAGAAGGGATATTTTGATATCTGGATATATGATTAAACTTAGAGATCTTATGGCTTGATATTTTGATATCTGGATATTATTGTTAAACTTTTTTAGAGATATTATGGATTGATTAGTTTGAAACAGACCGTGATCCTATGTAGGAGGCAATGATTTAATTACTAATTGGTTGAACCTGCAAAATTAGTTTAATGGGGGAATTTGACTTTCTGTCGTTAGCTTCGGTTGAACTTTCATAATTCTATCTTAATATATTTTTCAAAATGAACTTTGCTTCTAATTGTGGCCATGCTAGTATAGTATTAGTTCAAACATGCTGCCAGAGCTCATCTGAGTATGCAAGCTGTAGCATAGAGAGAGTGGAATATATGCTCTTCAACGCCATTACTCAACACACCAGTCTATTTATTTCATTTATAATGCTTATGTTATGTATTTATAATTTATATTTCCTCAAACTGTACTTTTGTGAAGTGCAGTTTTGAGTTGTTTTCCTGAATTGTGTAAATTCTGAATATGGAAATGCAACAAGTGAGAATAGTTACTCTTCTTTAATGTGTAAAAATTTTCCCTTTTTCCTTACTCTTCTTTAATGTGTAAAAATTTTCCCTTTTTCCTCCGACAATTTTGATAAGTTGTGTTGTGACTGTCACTGTTCCTGCACGTGACTCAAACTTCTACCCTTGAGTTGCATGACCAAACGAAATAATTGTTGCAACTTGTGTATTAACCTCTTCCTACATTTATTTTCAAGTTATTATTATTCCCACATTTGGAAATACGACTCATGGAATAACCACTGATACAGAGTCTGAAACTTTTAAATATCAGTTCTTTTTCTTTTATTTTATTTTTTTCATGAAATTGAGGACTGCAGAGCTACAGAAGCAGTTGATTCTTAACTACTTGCATGCAAGAGTTTTGAGTCTAGGCTATCTTGAGCTCTCTCTCCTCAACAATTCAGTCTTTCTTATGTCAATACCTATAAAAATAAATAAATAGTAATAATAAATAAATAACATCATCATACATGAATTTTTCTGCCCCTTCAGTGATGCTAGTGAGTGTGATGAATTCTAGCATCAATCATAGTAGCTGGAACCCATTTCCTCCGACAATAATATTATTATGTAAGTGGCAGTTCCTTCACACCAAATCCCTGAGGAGAAGTTCGACTGGATTATGAACGTTATTATGTAAGCGGCAGTTCTTTTCACACCAAATAGTATAAACTGAAGAAGCAAGAGCAAGCCTCCTAACTTGATGAATATAGCTAGTTCTCTTTGCATACCCGATAAACCAATTCAGCAGCAAGTTCCGGCCACAATACTGGAATCTGAAACCCAAGCATTGAGTAACACTATTCCAAATAGATGAATTGTTAAGTGCAAGAGAAAAATAAATGGGAGTGGGATTCAGGGACAGAGTAACAAAGCACACAAACTAGGCTTGCAACTTGTACCCCAAATCTAATAAGCATGTCGAAAGTGAGAAATTTCTTGTTTGCTGCGACCCATACAATGAAAAAAGTTTTATGCCGACTCAATTTGCTCCAGATAACTTTCACCAGGGCACCACAGTCATAGGCTAGGGAAAATTTGAACTTACCATTGACAATGACAGAACCCCATTCTGATATGGCCATATCCCTAGTCTTGAGGAGCTGTTTCCAGAGCCAAGAAAAGTTTTGCTTCACTGCAACATCTCAAATAGTGTTTCTTTGCAAATAATTTCCATAGATCTAATTTATTCACATAGCATCCTGCTTATAATGAATAGCCCAGAGCAACTTTAGAACTAAAGCTGCATTCTAATGAATGGCTGAAAAGATTTCTAGACAATCAAATTTGTACTCATTGCATATTTGAGACCAAGAAATCAAGTGTATACTGCTACCCTAAAGAAAACTTCTACATAGTTCATCAATCTTTTGGAGCACTTTCTTTGGCAAGAGTAAATTTGTGCACCGGTACACGAACTCCCGTTTGCCAACTCTTAATAAGTTGCACTCTGGCTACATAAGGGAGATGTCTATTTTAACTATAAAAATACTTTGTAATATTTAAAAAGAGAGCTTCACAATTGGATAAAGACAATCTCTTACAAACCAAAGGCATGCCAAGACATCAAATAAGGAATATGCTCTCCTAAAAACCAAGGAGGCTAAGAATGCTATGCTTCACGTTATCAGATACCCCACCAAAGAAAATAGAGCATTTTGCAAGGTTACTTTAAAAGCAGAGACTATGAGTTAAATGCATTGAGACAATTATAAAGGTATGAGATAACTAATTCATCGCCCCTACCAAGCAGGAGCAAGTCATCAGCAAAGATCAAATGGCTGAGTTTGAGCTTCGAGCATTTTAAATGATATTTAAAAGAGCTATTAAAACAAAGAGAGTCCAAAGTCCTAGAGAGACACTCTAAGTCTAATCCAATGACAAAGAGAAAAGGAGAAAGAGGATTACACCGTTAAAATAGCCATGTAGTGTACCACTAAAAGAATACAAAATGGGGTGGAGATGAAATGCAGGACATGATCCAATTAACCATTGATCATCATATTTTATTACACTTTTATACCTTCATTATCTCTTTTATTTTGAATAAAATATTTGCTAATAAAGTGGTTTTATCTTAGTTTGTAGGTAATGAAGTATTAATGAATAAGAACCGAAAAGAACCAGTTTCCCTCATTTTTCAACATTTTATTGAAACCCAAGATCAAGTTAAGAGAAGACCCACAAAGCCCAAAAGATCAAGAAAAAATTGGGTCAACCAGTCAATAAAAGAATCAAATTTTGTTAGAAATCAATCGATTGACCAATTGATTAGCTAATTGATTGGCCAATATATTAGATCCTAACAGAATTAGTTAATGGTAGAGATTTATTTCTTGGAGCTCAAGACAAATCTAATGGCTCTTATTGATTGCTGTAGGCTATAAATAGGGGTAGATAGTGAGGGTTTTGATATGAAAAATTTTCTAAAAAAAACTCCATTTTGGAGAGAAGGATTACTCTAAATTAAGAAGACCTTTTAAAAATTATAAATTTTTATTTACGATAAATAAATTTTTTCCTCATTTTAAAATTTCTTTTCTGCTTCTTTGATGACGAAGATGAATATTTACCTTCAAGGGGCCAACCTCTTGCAATGTAAATTTTCATTTTCTCCTTTTATTTTCTTATTTTAGAATTGCATGTTTCAGGATTTTATTTTTCTTTCATCTTTGGTAGATTAGATTTATTTCATACTTGTAGTATAATTTTTCTTCATGCTTTTCAGAGTAGATTTATTTTCTTGCTCTTTTATCCTTTGATTTTCTATTTATTTCTTTTTTTACTTCTTGTTCTTTTATGCTTATTAGTATAGATTTTATTTTATTAATTTTATTTTATAAAATGAGTAGCTAATTCTTGTAGGAAATCTAGGAATGTATGAAGCTATTTAATTTTAATTTATGGATTGCTCTTTTTATACTTAAAATGATCATGTTTAAGATAAACAACTAGAGTACTAATTGGTAGAAAAAAAGGTTGATAAGATATGCTTATCTTGAGTAGTTTGATAGGTTATACTTATTCATTTCTATGATTATTACTTAGTTGCTTGTTCTTTTCATAAATAAAATTTTTTGTTTGGATGATAATTTGATAGATTATGCTTTCTTTAAGTGGTTTGATAATCTATGCTTAGTAAATCTAAAGTAAAATATGATAAAAAGAGAGTAGTTTATAAATCCTAATTGAAATTAATTAATAGATTCAATTCTAGATTCTTAGCTTCTCTACTGGTTTTTTTCTCATTCTTTCTTGATTTAATTTCTCTCTCTCTCTCTCTCTCTCTCTCTCTCTCTCTCTCTCTTGATTTCCCTCTTCTTGATTTTATTTTGTTGATTTTTTATTCTTTCAAAGTCCTTCTCTTTTGTTATTTCTATTTATTAATTTTTCTTTTTAGTTTCCTCTTTATTTTTCATTTTCCTCCTTATCTCTTTCTTCCCTTTTGTTTTAGATTTTTTATTTTGTGACAATTTCCTCTCTACATCTCTACAAAATTTATTTCATTCCTTTTGTCCATACTTTTCTAGGACCAAGTTTAGAATTTCCAAACACACTTTCCTTGTGGGTTCGATATCTTAAATATTATTTTGATAGTTGTAGTCTTGCAACTTGCCTATTTTTATGCTAATCAAGTTTTGGCGCTGTTGCTGAGGAAGGTGTTTTTAATTAGGATTTTTTTATTTTGGTTCTTTGATTTATGTGTTTCCTTGTGAATGACTAAAGTAGAAGAAGAAAATTGAAGATTAAAGAAGAAGAATTGCTTAAAAAGGTGAGTCCTCTTTTTAATATTTTCAATCCCACTCTCTAGTCAATTTTTTTTATTTAGAGACAATTAGGAACTAAAAAAAATTTTCTTATCAACCGTAATAAAATTGACCCTCCACTTGAACAACTACTCACAAGATAATAAATTCAAATAAGAGCTCTCTTTCTCACATTAGTTTGATTGTTGACCCTAATTATAAAAATATTCTTTTTACATCCTCTTGTAGTTGCTTTTACTTCTTAGAATTGTATTGCATATAGTTAGTAGAAATTTACCAAAGTGATTTGAGCATTTTGATTTGAGCACTCTCTTGAAAATACTTTTAAGGGCAAAAGCCCCCTAATCAAGGTAAGGTGAAGGATTTCATCACTCTTTCCTTAGCGAGGTAAGATGAGGGATTTCATCACCCTTTTCTTAGCCCACAAATTACTAATTCCTTACTACACAAACCCAAGTCTTCTAAAACTCATTAGATGTTAGCCTCTAAGGAATCGAGCTCATTAAGGAATAAGAAATCTTTAAGTGAACCGGTTTAAGTTTACTTAAATCTGTTGGTGTCTAAGGTAAGGTTTAGGGATTGTGTAAAGCGTTCCACAAGAAAAGAGGTACTTAATTGGTCATTGACCTCCCTCTAGTACCATTGTGTTACTTGGCTAACTAACCAAATAAACTTTAATCTTTTTACTCAAGGAGTTTTTAATTAGGGGCTGGTCTAGTTGAGTTTAGGCTTAACTCTAGAATTAAGGGTGATTATTTTAAATGGTTGCTCTTGATTTTTTTAGTTAGATTTTTCTTTTATCATTCTTCTTTTCTCTCACTAATCTTTTAGGTCTTTTAATTTTTCTTGTAAAAAATATAAAAATATATAAAAGAAAATTAGTTAACTTTTATTTATCTTAAAATCTTTTCCTAATTTCCTTATTAGTTATAAAAAAATTTCTAAAAAGAATTTATTTTGGTTTATGCAAGTTTGAGCTTGGGATAATACCAATCACTTAATTCGTGTTGAACTAATTTTTAAAACTTAAGAAATGGCAAATCCAATTGCACTTGTTCTTTAAAACATGTGTTATTCAACTAGAAATATGATCCCGTCTTGTATTAGGCTTCCTGATGTTAATGAAGCTACTTTTGACCTTAGACCTTACTTCATATACATGCTTTTAACGTTCTTAGAAAATAAATCCAAAGATGCATACATTTTTATATCCGAGTTTGAGGAATTTTGTCTTATGATTAATATTAGAGAATTATCTGAGGATGCAATTAAGCTCAGATTTTTTTCATTTACTCTTAAGGACAAAGCAAAAACATTACTGTATAACTCACCCGTAAATTTTATCTCAACATGGGATGAATTTGTTACCCTTTTCTTAAAAAAATTCTTCCCAATTCATAAAACGGTAAAGCTTAGAAATAGCATTAAGAATTTCAAGATAGTCTCAGGAGAGCTATTCTGAAAGTATTTTGATAGGTTTAAGGACCTTCTTATCTAATGTCCTCATCATGGTCTAGAAAAGTGGTGATTATGCCAAATCATCTATGAAGGATTAGATTATTCTTCAAAGACTTCCTTAGAATCTATGTGTCAATGGGATTTTATGAAAAAAATGCTGATAAAGCTTGGGAATTTTAGATAGTATGTCTAAAAAATCATGCAGTGGAAGCAGTGTGATGAAAGAGTTTTATTAGTTCCCCCAACCAAACGCAGTGGTCTTTCCCTAGTGTTAAAAATAGTATCTAAAACAAAGATGACTACAATCCTGTGTAGGTTAGAAGCCTTTAAAACCAAAGAACAAGCCATAGCTCCAAGCAATCAAGTTTATACCCTAGGATGTCATAACTAATTATCTCTAGACCATGTTTCAGAGGAATGCCCTCTTTTAGGAAACAACCAAATAGTAGGTCAGGTGAACGCTACATTTTAGCATCTTGGGAGTAATCCGTTTTCTCCAGCCTACAATCTAGGTTGTAAAATTTATCCAAATTTTGTATGGAATTAGGGAAATCTCTTAAGAAATTAAAATTTAACTTCCACTTCAACCCACAATTTCCTAGAGGAAGCATAGTTCCATTCAACATACTGAACTATTTTCCACAACCCAATTAGGCATACCAGAATCAGTCTCTTCAAAATCAACCTGTAATTCATATTCCACCAAGTTCTGATTACGAGAAATATTTCAATGTCTTAGAAAAGAGTTTAGAAGTCATGATCAAAGCTTCTACACAGACCACCAACTTGATGACTCAGTCATCCAACACTCTAAATTCCTTCATGTAGACAACCTGTTAATTGCTCAATTCTAACACTCAAGCTATAACTAGGTTAGAAACCCAACTTGGTCAACTAGCTAGTGCTGCGAGTAAAAGAGAGAAGGAAAATTTTTTGGGTCAACCTATTGTAAATCATAAAGACCCTGGATCGAGTCTAACCTACCTAGCTCAAGTGAATGCATTCTATACACTACGGTCAGGGAAATAAGTTGATAATCAAGTTAGAATGCGTCCGGATCAAAATCCATGTTCTTCTTCTCCTATTCAAAATGCTGAACATGAACAAACTCTCTCTCTTTCTAATAATTTTGTTCAACAATCACCCTTTTCTGATGACCAAAAACCTGAAACCGAACCTTAACTTAATTTTGATAGGTTTAAGCCCGTTGCTCGCTTTCCAGATAGACTCAGACCCAGAAAAAACTCTCCCCATGTAGAGAAAATCATATAAACTTTTAAGCAGTTCAAGGTTAATATTTCTCTCTTATATGCCATCCAACAGATCCCGTCATATGTAAAATTTTTGAAGAATTTGTGCACTAAAAAAAGAACCACTAACGTTCCCAAGAAAGTCTTTCTAGCTGTCAATATCAGTGACATGCTCTCAAAACTCACACCTTTGAAACATAAGGATCTTGGTTGTCCTACTATCTTGTGTGTCATAGGAACAATCTTTATTGATAAGGCACTTCTAGAATAGGAGCTAGGGTGAATCTTCTTCCCTATTTAGTCTATCAACAGCTAGGGGTAGGTGAATTGAAACCAATCAGATATACCCTCTAATTAGCTGATAGATCCATGAAAATGCCTAAGGGAGAAATATCTAAGGGAGTAGCCTTTGATTGGTTTTAAAATTTACCCAAGGCTTCAATCAGATCCTGGGCAGACTTGGAATCCAAGTTCCTCTCACAATTCTAAGAGGAACAATTCGATGTTACCATGACCAAATTTCTTTCCGAGAACAAAGCGGAAATGAGACGGTTAGAGAGTACATCGAAAGGTACGTAACTTGACCTTGTGATGTCAAGACATGCCTCTATCGATGTTGCTCTAGACTTGCCGACACGACTTCGTGGCGCGAATTGAAGCTCACATGGGTGCCATCACTGCCCATACTTGGAAGGATTTGATGGAACAAGCTGAGATAGTTGAAAAGTCATCACAACATTTCAACAAGTTCGAGCCTCGTGCCAACTTCAAGGGTAGCAAAGGCAAACAAGGGTAGACATCACAACTGAAAGCTAAAGAGACTTTCACAGTTGGAGTTCAGAAATCCAATAATAACCAACAAAGAGAATAGAGGAAGAACTTCGAGCACAATTATTCATTCAAGGACGAGCATACAGTCGCCATCTTCTACGTACTCAACAAAGAGAATTGTTTAAAGCTCCCAAAAGCTCGATGCCCTGAAGAAGTCAGATAGACCGAGGACCCAATTATTACCTTTATCATAGGATGTTGGGGCATCCGACGAAGAATTACTACATCCTCAAGGATAAGATCTAAACATTCATCGAATCCATAATTCTTAAGCTCAAACCCGAGCAAAAGAAGGTCACTACTAACATGGTGACCCTCCACTTTGGCTCCATGTCAAAAATCCAAGCCCAAGATGGTGTAGTCCTCATCTCTATGGTAAGAATGGAAGTGATCAACCATGACAGCCAAAATTAACAAAGCCAAGGCTTGATCCCTCTCACCACTGAGAGAGATGAAATAATATGGGTGCATCCAACCTTCTTCAAGATGAGAATTGGACTTCTCAGAAGTCCAAGAACAAGCGTACGATGAAGACTTGTAACGCCATCTCCTCAATTATTGAAGAAGAATCTCTACACGTCACCTCACCGACTCAGAGGGAGAGAAAGTGGCCATAATAGGGACAAGATCCGGCAAAGATTACCTAAGAGATTACAATTAGCCAGGAATATCTAAACAACCTGAACTGACTAAGCAAAAGGAGACTTGGTTTGATAAAGCCTTACAGCGTCCTCCAAGCGACCCTAAGGCCCTGTTTAAATATGAAATCATGGCTCAATTGGCCAACATTCTAGCTCGTATCACCTTATTCAAACTTTTGCATTTGCTTAAGGATATGAGAGAAGCTTTGAAAGAAGCCCTCAATGATAGTGAGGCATTTCTTGCCCACGTGACTGAACCTCCTCAAGACGAAGAACACAAGCAATGCTATCAATGCCAAAAGTAGATGCTGAACATCACCTTCACCCCGAAGAACATGCTTGTTAAAGATTGTCATCATAATTGACCCCTTTACTACATCGGGTATATAGGGTCGTCGAGGGTCGAGAGGATTCACGTCAATCTAGGCTCTGCGTTGAGTATAATTCTGCGGAGACTCCTGAGCCTTTTGGGAATCCCCCTTCACAAGCTCTTGAAGACTTGTGCAACCATACTTGACTTCAACTCTAACAGTAGCCGATCTCTTGAAAAGATCCGACTCAATTATCAGATCAAAGATTTGAAGACCGAAGTGACTTGCTACGTCATTAACATCGAGACATCTTACAATCTTCTACTAGGATGACCTTGGATCCATTCCAACATGATTGTCCCCTCAAGACTTCATCAGTGTTTTAAATATATTGTTGAACAAGGGGTTCAACAGAGAGTTGATGTGGAAAAGCATCCTTTCAAGGGGGTAGAGAATTACTTCACTTACTCTCTCTTGTATGATGAAAATTAGACAATTGAGATTATTCTCCCCAATGATGAGGATAACGGTAATGAAGCAGATGTTAAGCTAGATCCCATTGATGATTTAGTCTGGGTACCCTAGATGACCTTCGTATTAACCAATCTGTTGAAAATCAAGGCGATTTGATTTTTAATGAAGAAGAGTTTGCTTACGACTGCTCTTTAGACTATGAGTCTGAAAACTCAAGGGTTGAAAATTTGATGGCTAGACTTGCTCCAGAACTGGCATTGCATATGTCGATAAATGAATCACATTCCGCTCACAAGCAGCTCTTTGAGAATTATTTCAACCCAACAAGAGCGCTTCGTATCCTATCATCTTTGGAAAAGTCAAAACACAATGTCATTGTCCAAACTCTGAAGAAGAAGCTAAAGCAGCACCAGAATTCTCCCGATACAGCTAGCAGTCTCAACAGATTATAGCAAAGATGAGATATAACTTGACTGCAAAACAAGGGCCGAACTTCAATGGAGGACTATGAGTCTCTTTGATCTCCTGTATACAAGATGGTGAAGTCTTTGATTACTAGAATCGAACCAAGCGAGGACTCGATTATATTTCTCCCGAAGCCGAGCTACTAACATGACTAGCATCTGATGATTTCCTAAGTGATTCTTCAGACACATTCAACTAGAATTCTGACATCAGCCTTGGAGTTTTGTGTAATGAATTCATAGCCAACATGGCCTCATATGACCTAACCATGGATATTGATGAATCCAAAGTATTCGAAGATCCTGAAGACGATGCATGGGCAAAGCAACTTGAGAAGCAATGGAACTCCTAATTCGAAGTCAGAGAGCCACCCACCGAAGATAAGGTGATTCAAATCAACATAGGCGACAAAATCAACCCCAAGCCCATCTTTATCAGCAAAAGTCTATCATCCGCTAAAACTGCTAAGAAGGAAGAACTCATAGTTCTCCTTAAGAATACATTGATGTCTTCGCCTAGAGCTATGAAGACTTGCTGGGCCTAGACCCCAACATCGCTGTACATCGTCTTGACATCAACCCTAGTGTTAAGCCTATCAAGCAGCAGTAGTGACGCTTTCATTCTTAGTTGATGGAGCAAATCGAGAAGGAAATCCACAAGCTCATTGAATATGAGTTCATTCACGAAGAACAACACCCCGATTGGTTAGCCAACATTGTGGTGGTGATGAAGAAAATGGCAAGATTTGGATCTGCATCGATTTTTGAAATCTTAATCTTGCTTGCCCAAAGGATGAATTTTCTCTCCCTATCACGGACGTCATAGTCGACAATACATGCAGTTTTGAGAGGATGTCCTTTAAGGACAGGTTCTCTGTATACGACCAAATTAAAATGCATCCACATGATCAAAAGCACATAGCCTTCAGGACACTTTTAGGAGTATTCTGTTACACAGTAATGCCCTTCGGTTTGAAGAATGCTGAAGCTACTTATCAGCGTGCTATGAAGATGATCTTTCATGAACATTTGCGTATGATAGTGGAATTCTACGTCGACGACCTCGCAATCAAAAGTCATCACAAGCAAGATCACGTCAGCGACTTGAGAACGGTGTTTGAAATTATGCGAAAGCACTCAAGATGAATCTAACCAAATCCTTCCTAGGGGTATCATCAAGCAAATTCTTAGAATTTATTGTGATATCCAAAGGAATACATGTCGACCCCGAGAAGGTGAAGGCCATCCAAGAGATGCCGCCTCCTAGGAATCTCAAAGAGCTCATAGGTCTACAAGGACGATTAGCCTACATCCTAAGGTTCATTGCCAACTTGTCTGGGAAATGTCAACCATTTTAAAAGACTCATGAAGAAAGGTATTTCGTTCATCTGGGATGATACTTGTCAAGAAGCTTTCAACGAGATCAAAGGTTATCTCACAAAGCCACTAATTTTAGCGCACCAATATCAGGTAAACCATTCCTAATCTATGTCGGGACAACGGACCATTCCCTCAGAGCACTTCTCACTCAAAAGAATGAAAATGGCCACGAGCAAGCTATTTACTACCTCAGCTGGACTATGATTAGAGCCGAGCATCGCTACAATCCAGTCGAAAAGGATTATTTAGCATTAGTCTTTGCAATTCAGAAGATGTGACATTACCTTACCAACCAATCCATTCATGTATTTCAAGAGTCAATCCTCTACGGATACTCATGACAAAACTCATATCACTGAATTCCAGGTTAGTAAATGGGTGATACTTCTCTCGCAGTACGACATGACATTTGTGCTATAGAAAGCACTCAAAGGTCAAGCAATAGCTTTCCTTGTAGAGCACTCCATTCTCGAGTCCTCTAAACTCTACGAAGATATCCCAAATGAAGCCTTCGAGTCGAATACAGCCTCAGACCATTAGATATGGTAACTATACTTCAACGGTGCATCAAGACGCAACGACAAGAGAGCAATTGTCGCAGGAGTGGGGGTAGTGCTGATTGACCCCCACAGACATATTCTCCCTCGGGCCTATTCATTGACCGAGCCATGCTCCAACAATGTACGTAGCTGAATATAATGCCCTTGTAATCAGCCTACGACTCGCTCAAGACATCGGTATCAAATACCTCGAAGCCTACAGGTATTCCAAATTGATCTTGAATCAAATCAAAGGGGAATACGAGGTCCACCATAATGATCTCATACCCTACCACAAAGTAGCGACGAAGCTCGTTCAGTCCTTCGAAGGTTTCTACATCAGTTATGTAGCTTGCCTTGAGAACACCCATGTGGATGCTTTGGCATCTCTTGCAGCCACACTTGCCTTAGCGCCCAAATCTACTAGGGACGTCACTGTGGCTAGTCATCGATTATGCTCCCAGATCACATTCTTGAAGCTAACGAAGTGCATGTCATGCCAACTCACTTTGAAAGCAATGATTGACGGTTCCCAATCATTGACTATGTCCTGCACGGGATTCTACCAGATAGTCTAAAGCAGGCAATCTCCATTAAAAGAAGAGGTCCGGACTTCTTCAATGATTCTGCTACGCAGACTTTGTACCGATGATCCTTTGACAGTATTTTGCTCCGATGCTTATCACCAAGTAAAGCTCGGGAAGCGTTAAAAGAAGCCTATGATGATGCATGTGGAGCTCATCAACCAAGCCCCAAACTTCAAGGTCGACTTCATCATCTAGGTTACTACTGGCGGACAATGATAGTAGACGCTATAGCATATGCTAAACGATGTCACGCATGTCAAGTCCATGCCGACTTCCGACATCAACCTCCGAAAGAATTACATCTGATAACAGCCTCATGGCCATTTGAAGCTTGGGGCATGGACATCATTAGACCAATCAGTCCACCATCCACCAAGAGCCATCAATTCATCTTGGCCATTACAGATTATTTCTCCAAATAGGCTGAAGCTCTTCCCCTCAGAGAAGTCAAGACATCTCAAGCGATCAAATTCTTGAGACATCATGTGATCTACCGATTCGGCATTCCCAGATTAATCATTCATGACAACGGTCCCTAATTCATCAGCCGACCGTACTTCAAATTCTGTAACAAGTTCAGAATTCAAGACGTGGCTTCTACTCCATACAATCTAGCTGCTATGGTCTAGCTGAAGCTTTTAATAAAATCATCATCAGACTTTTAAAGAAGTTTGTCTCCTCTAACAAATGAGATTAGGACGAGAAACTTAGAGAGTGTTTATGAGCTTATCGAACAATAGTCCGCACTCCCATTGGCTCAACACCATTTTCCTTGATCTACGGATGTGATGGCGTGATCCCTCTGGAAATCTAGGTACTGTCATTGAGAATCGCCATTGCTGAGAAGACGACGACTGAAGAACATCATCAAAAGTGCCTCTAAGAATTAGAAGCGCTAGATGAGTTGAGACTTCAAGCTTAGCAAAGAATCGAGATCTACCAGTCACGGATCTCGAGAGCCTTCAACAGAAGAGTCAGTTAACGATCCTTCAAAGAAGGTGACTTGGTCTTAGCCGTTCATCGACCCATGGTCATGATGCATAAGACCAAAGGAAAATTCTAACCCAAATGGGAATGTTCGTTTGTGGTAGAGACAGCCTACTCAAATGGAGCATATTGCCTGATTGACCAAAACGGTAATAGTCTCATGGCACCGATCAACAAGAAGTTTCTCAAGAAATATTACTCGTGATATTAGCCAATTTCATCTCCCTACAGAGATCTCAGTCACATTTAAATTTCCACCTCTGACCAGATACGTTGATCTCCACGATCTAAAAATCTCCAATGAGTCATCAAGTTAACACCACACCTCTTCTTGACTCCAATACCATCATTACTATCATGTTAACATTACACCTCTGAACAGTACAAACCAAAAATATCCTTATCACTATCATGTTAACAGTACACCTTTGAACAGTATTAATTTGACCAAATCGTCATGTTAACATTACACCTCTGAACGATTTCTCATTTCAAATGACCTGACTGGTTAACATTACACCTCTGTCAGACTATTTCGTCGACCGGTTAATATTACACCTTTGTTGACCTATCTTAGAAAATTTGACTGGTTAACATTACACCTCTGTCAATTCGCTCTTATAAAAAAATTGATTAGTTAACATTACACTTCTATTGATTTCCTATCGTTAAGTTAACACTACACTTCTAAACAGTATTCGTCCTTTGGACTCTCTTGACCCGATTGGTTAATATTACACTTCTGTCAGTTTTTCTATTTGATTGGTTAACATTACACCTCTATCAAATAAACCCATTACTATCATATTAAAATTACACCTCTGAACATTGTTAACTTGATCAAACTGTAATGTTAACAATATACCTCTATCAGTTTAATTCTAACATCATCCTTACCAGCAAAGATATCGTTACGATAGGTTAACATTAAACCTCTATCTTGCACACATCCAAGGGAGACAAAATGGTCTATTATTTATCAAAAGAGCTAAACGCTTACAAGAGGCTCTTACAAGGATAGCGGATAAAAAGTGTGTATCTGTGCAATACACTCATTCATTTTGGAATTCCTGGCCTCCTGAGCACCCTTTCGGCCCTCTCCCTCAAAGTAATAGGATCAATGGGAGCGGTGAGCCTTTATCATAGAAAGCTCTTTTGTCTTGGCCTAAAACTCTGCAACTTGAGAATCCCACTTCTTGGTGAACCCAGTTTAATCAAATTTGAGCTCCTCCTTTTGGTGTTGAGCTGCATCTAGACGTGCTTGAGCCACAACAATGGCTACTTTAGTTTCTTCGATCATTGCATCCTTTTCTTGGATAGAACTTTGAAGCTCTATATGATAGCCTTCAGCGGAAAAAATGCTATCATTCAGATTCTAAACTTTCATGCTGACCTGTTCCATTTCTATATAGTCACGGGCTTTGTGGGGAATGGCTGACAAGCGGTGGAATTCAAGTTCAGTGATACCATCAAGATCAGCTGTACGAAGCCTCTACAACTCTTGGAGATAGAACTCAGCCTTGTCAATCACCGTCTTAAAGGGCTCAGTACGAGCTGAACTAGTAATCAATGACAGAAGATCAAGCTCATCTCTCAACAATTTAAGAGTGCGGACGGACAAGCCCCTTTGCAGATTCAAGGCAGTAGCAATACTCTAATTGAGTAGCCTCACCATGTTCTCCATCAATATCTTAATCTCCACCTCAATTAAATCTTCAGGATTGAGAGATTGAGGAATTCCCACAGCACCTGAGGAACTTGCTCTGTGGAGACCACCACTGCATCTGTGGTAATTGGAGAGAGAGTGCTTGAAATAAACAATGGTGCGAGCATAACCAAGATATCTGACATAGCGGGAGGTACTACAGAAGCCACCACAATAGACGGAATAGCAGTCACTGCCGCCATCGCCATGGTCATTAGCACATCTATGGGCGTAACCTCAATACCCGTGGATGAAACTTCAGCCACATCTACATTAGGACCCTCATTAGAATCAGGCCCAAGACTTAGTGGCACTACCCTTTCAACCCCTGTGGGTATTGGAGAAACTGAAGCGTCATTGTCTTCATCAGAAGATCCGGGAATCACCAGTCATCATCGCACTATTGAAACATGTGCCTGTACAGGAACCTTAGTCGCATCTACGAGAGGTGCAAATTGCAAGATGCCATAAGCTCCTTCAAAATCAGCTACTGGTTCGAAGCAACCACCGGTAGAAAATGATGAAGGGGCTAATTCGCTCATATAAATCGTGCTCGTCATCTATTAAATAAACAAAACATCAATCACTAAAGTGGGCCAATCGCAAAAGATTGGCTAAAAGTATCTGGCATGTACAAAGACCCACCAACGTCACCAATATCGCTTGCATCTTCAGGCTCAGTCAAGTAGGTATCGGTTTCATCATGCCCGTAATGCACTTGTTCCTCATCACCATCCAAGGGAATGGGCTCTCTACCTACACATAAAAAGAAATGCATCAGCCAAAAAGCACTTCAAGTCAAGTGGTGCTAATATATGAATAGAAATCACATGAAGAACCAGCTCCAGCTTCTTACACTGGGACCGTAGGAGATTCTTCTCTAACCCTCGAAGAGCCTCCAGGCATAGGTTCGGACTCAAGAGACACCCAACATTGCTTTTTTGAAGGCGGTGGAGGAGGAACATGCAGAAGCCTCTTCCCTTTTCCCCGTCCTCTACTAGGTACCCCCTGACGAACCATAAGCCTAGCCAGTTCCCGGATGTGGAGACCCACTTGCCCTTGAGATATAGGGTGTTCACCTGGCGCCTCTTGATCATCATATGGCACATCTTCTACTAGAAATTCTTAGAGTCTGGGGGCTCTACTCATCAGACCTCTCTTGGAACATGCCTTGTACCACTTCGTAATCCAAAACAAGCTAGTCTTGTTCACCTAGAATTCGGGAAGAGGGACAATCATCTTGCTGTACCACTTGTAAAACCCTAACGTCATATAACAGTTAGGCGTATGTTGGGGAAGCGAGAACATAGCTCCTGTAATCCCCACAACAAAGTGGTACTGACTATTGCTAAGCAGTTTTTAGATATCAAACGGCAAGCACGAGCCCCATCGACTAAGCTACCTGTACGCAATAACCTTGGGTTTGGATTCCCAACAGATAGCTGATCGTAGCCAAATTGGCAAGCAAATCAGCATGGCAAGTAGGGCTCGATGGAGCACTCCATCCCGTTCAATCTAGTGACGAGGTGACCTGGTCGAATGTTCACCAACAGTTGAAACACGCACTATGCAAGAAAGCGAAGTCCTCATTACACCTACCGTCTTCAAACTCGTCCCTAGAATTTACGCCGTCAATTGAGGGGAGGAAACACTAAAGACAATAATGGTCCCTATTCTAAAGAACTCTACAGAGCCTGACGAGGTACTTAACCAGCCAATTCAAACATTCAAACCTTTGAAGAAAAGTAATGTCCCCTCCACTAGGCATGGCGGCTGACATCAGTGATGAATAGTAGTGAGTAAACCATATTACCAGATAGGTATACGATAACTCCACCCTAGGGTTGGGCACTTGATTCCTCAGACAACTGTCCCCTCGCTTCAAATATTCAGTGGACAATTCTCGTAGGCCATGATGTATGTAACTCACCATTGCCTGTTAAAGAGCTAGGTTATAGCCAAATGGAGAAGAACCCTGCGAGCAATGCCAACTCTGATATTGGCTCCTTCACATGAAGATGGAAGCTCTCGAATTGGTCACCGACATAACCCACGCACGTTTGAGTCAGCGGTGTGTAATACGAAGCCATCTTCGAAGATGCGGGTCTCAACTTCAGCATCTGTAGCTGGAGGGATTGGTTCCATGTTTCCCTTTTTGTTGCTGCTAACATTGGGGAATAAATAGATTGCCCAAGGAACGCGAGGCATGGTGTAGTCATGACTAGTACTCCCCGTAGCTCTTTGGCAAATGAGGAAGTTGCAGACCAGTTCTCAAAACGCCTCTACAACATGAGCAGTATGAGAGTATGTACTCAACTCTTCGTTAGTAGGAAAACACTCCTCATACGGACGATTCCCCATTGGCAAATGAGATACCTCAAACATCTCGTGAAGAGCATTTCTGATCTTCCCCACCGGAGTGAAGAAGGTGTTGCTGTCGCTATCATATAGCTCCAGAATACCATACAAGATCAGTGCAGAAATTTCAGTGCCATACTTGGAGGCCCTAACCGCAGCATAGAGCCCCATCTCTCACAGTCTCCTTTCGAAGGTGATGAGAGCAAAATCCACCAGACGTGTCCACCACTGAGTATCCGTCGACTTAATCTAGCTAGGAAACCTGGCATCCGCGTTAGGATACTGAGCATCATTTCTGACAAGCTCATTCCCAAAGGTGCTCGGGACGACAACAACTTCATTAACCGATGCATCTTCATTAACAAAGTCTGGGCACAACCCCATAATGTTGATCCCGAAGAGTCCCTCTTGGTGAAAGCCACCTCCGTACTTCAAGATGCCTATCTTTACACTCTCCTCCCTATTGGTGAGATTAGAGCGCATGAAGTGAGGCGTGGCAAAGCGCTGCAAATACATAAAAGAGACCTGATGCTCTATCCCTGGAAAAGCACATTGGCGATTTCCTAGAGTGAAATACCAATACTCCTCTTCCCAATAGAAGAGGGAGTTGGCACTAGGAATGTTGTCTCTAAAGAGAAAATACGGCTTCATTGATAGATCTTCATGTGGAACAGAGAACTTCGCATTGGTAATTATCTCATGCAGAGTTCTGTAGCTACCTGCACGGATAGTATTGATCCTCTCTTGACTGCTACCTTCAAGAAACAGCGGGACACTCCTGTCAAAAGCATGCATCACTTCAGAATCATGAGTCCCATCATGACCAAAATGATTGCGATGATCTACAGGAGCTCTCAAATAAACAACTGCACAAAGACGACAAAAGAGTTAGTAGACGAAGACCAAGTTCAGCTGTCATACTCAAAGAGCAGAGGCGAATTTCGCTCATAAGACCATCTATATCAACTAAGTGTTGACAAGATGAAGTGAAGTTCAACGGATAACAGCGAACTTCATTCATTTGTTCAAAATTGGCAAAATTTATCCAACTCAAACAAGCGAACCTTGCTCAAGTCATCCAAAATGGCAAACGTCACTCTAGTGAAAATCACCTAAAGCAAAGCAACAAACTCCGCTTAAATGAAGCCCGCTGCAAAAGCCCAAAAGGTTAAATGAGCTCCTTCAAGGAATGAAGCTCATCATAATGAGCGCCATCAATGGCTGCTGACAGAACCTCATCGCTAGCAACAAAGGTTCGTCTGAAAGACCATAAGTGGTCATAAGGATCTCATCTTTGATAGCGGATCAAATTTCAGATGCCGCAAGGCATTGTTTAAACCTAATGGGCTGAGGATAAGGCTGATCCGAAGATCACTATTGATGGGTCCACTTACCCATCACCATCTCCAATTGCGCCGGCGCCTCATCACTCGTGGCCGACGAGCTCCTCGAGCAGAGCTCCTTCCCCTGGAAATAGCGCGACGAGGGGCCATTGATGAAGAATTCTAGAGCTTTCTAAAGAGCTAGGGTTTATAGAGTTGATGGATTTTTGAAATCAAAAGTGAAAAACAAGGAGGCAAACATTACTCTTTATAGGATATAACCCTGAATTTCACCAAACCCTGCCGAAGATCTCACCACCAAATCCGCCAAAGATTTCACTACAACATCCTCTGAAGATTTCGCCTTGAACTTCGCCTAAGATTTCAGCCTTGAACTCTGCCTGGAATCTCACTTCGAATGAGCTTCGCCACAGGCTCAAACTTGAGTTTTTAAAGCCTTAGGCTGAGCCTCGCACAACCTACTCACCGTGCCTCGCCTAAGCTGACTTACTCAACTTTACTTAGAATGATTGTTCCCTAAGCAGGCGAACCTCACCCAAATTCAACAGGGCACTAAGCCGAACTTCGCCAAAATATCATAGTGAAAATTTCACTAAGTCTCCAAATTGAGAAAATCTTAACTCAATTTGTTTGAGACCTTGGTGTAGTGAACCTCGCTAAAATGACTTGGCAAGATTCACTAAGTCTTCAAATTGAGCAAACTCGAACTCAATTTGTTTAAGACTTTATCTGGCAGATTTCAAACTAACTCTTGCCAACACAAGGAGCCTGAGCTTCGCTTCCAAACATGATGACTCCATGCAGAGTTCAAGCCATGCAGAGTTCAAGTTCACTACGAAGGCACACGCAGATCAATTACACAGAAGATGGACAATTTCAACGTGAAGAAAAGTTAATTTTTTATTGATCGAAGACTCTACTACAAAGTTTCACTCAAAACTGCCCAATTGCAAGGATGATGAGTGCCTGTTGCTACTTGATACTACCCTATATTCCTAAGATATGGATAGTGTGATGGCAGAGGAGCATACTCGAGCTGCACCAAGCTACAACCCTTGTTCCTCTAATGTTACAAGACTTAGGGAGCTAAGTTACTCCCCATGAAGACAAGAAGTGTCTCCATTGCTTCAAATTGAGACATATCGGCAGCAAGAAGTACTTCTTGTAAATAAAATTCGATGTCGGGCCTGAGTTAGCCACACGACATTTAATTACGATCTAGGATCACATTCGTGATACCTAGTTACTGTCGGAATCTTCGTTTGTGGAGATCCAATGATCTTTCTTCAAGCGCCATTTCAGTCGCCAAACAGTCTTACACAGAGCTTGGCATTCGAAGCTCCATGCGTCTCTATCGCGATTCAGCTCGCCCTAAGCTATTGACTAGTTCTCGAGGATCTACGCGAGCATCGCCTTTTCGACTGACAGCAACTCTGCCAGACGGCGAAGTATGCGGAGTTCATCTGTTTGATTTTCCTTCACTTGGGTTAACTCCTATTAGAGCTTTCTTATCTCAGTTCCTTTGTCGAGGAGCATCTTCGGTCTATGCAACATTGGCGTAGACATGGAGAAGAAGAAGAAGAGATGAAGATAGTGAGAATAGACGGGGATGACTACTATTTATAGCCTCTTTCAAATCCTAACTCCCAAGAAAATCGCATCTTTGCAAGATTTGATTGACTAGACAAAGTGGCTAAGTCTTAGCCTAAAACTCAGTTAAATCCGTAGCGGATCTCGCGAGATCTTCAATTAAGAGATCTCAGCTGAAGATCACGGCACAAATCAAGAGGTGATCTCAACAAACTTCGATAGCTAGCGAACGTCGCTAGACGACGAACTTCGCCAACACAGCTCAAATAAAAATTGCGTCTCTTCAGCTAGTGAACGTCACCAATCGACGAGCTTCACTTGACAGCCTAGAATTGAGTGATCCTCGCTCATGCTCAAAATCAATCAAACTTCACTGATTCACTAACATCGCCTCAACAACTAAAAAGGCGACTTTCGTTCTAAACATGGATTTAGGTGAGTACAAGCATCATCAAGCTTTCGATACAAGCTTACAACTAAGGAAGCTACGTTCAATAGTACACCTCTGGCAACCAAGTAGATGAATGAAGACACGTTTTCACCTAATCAAGACAACTCAAGCCACATTCAATAGTACACCTCTGGCTATTTACTCAAAGTATTTCAATCCTACCTACAAAATTGAAATGTAGGATCTTGAAATTTTTTTGGGGGGGGAGTCTTGTAGACTGTCAAAATGTAATTTCACTTAGGCTAATAATCAATTTGAATCCAAGAAGTGAACGCCCATGGGCTAAACACTTCGAATGGGCCCAAAGTTAAGCCCACGACAAACCGCAGTGAACGTTGCCTGACGAATGAAGTGAACCTCGCAAGATGATCCATATCGAGTTAAAAGGTGTTAATAGTCGGCCACACCTAGAGTTGAATTCTATGTTAAATTCAAACTCATAAGCAAAGCTTGCTAGACAGCCCATGTCGATTCGACTCGACCGAATCGAACGTGAGTCGACTCCCATGCCGAGTCAAAAGGTGTCATTAGTCGGCAAAGCCTAGAGTCGAATTCTATGTCAAGTTCAAATTCAAAAGTGAAGCTCGCTAACCAATGAACTCCGCCCACGTCAACAAAAGTGGACCAAGTCATCCACTTCTGAACAAGGTTCACCCTCCGCAGCGACTCTCATCCACGACTCTAGCGACCCTCACCTACATTTGTGGCGACCTTCACCCACGTCTCCAGCGAACTTCATCAAGCCCCCAAAGTTTGCCTAACAGCCGTTTCAGAGCTATTTTCAGGGGGATAACCGCTCCCAACTATCTCCTACTTTAATGGCCACTTAATCCACAATTAAAGGGGCTATTAACTCTCTCTTTTAGCTTATAAATGAAGAGGAGATCACACATTTTCAAAGTAGCTAAGAGAGCCTAGAATATCTATCAATGATCTATCCACGGATCTACTACATATCTACAAAGATCAAATTGGTTAGCCACTAAAAACTCCCACACGCATCGCACTTGTGATCTCATTGAGAGATATTGCTAAGAGAAGGCTGAGTTAGCTTCCAAGCAATTTGAACATCATCAACAGCAAAAGAGATCCATTGTCTTAATCAGTAAGTCAACAGAGTACAAGATTGACGTTCCACCAACACATAGAAAAGAACCCCAGGAAATATAAATTTTTTTATTTCATTTGTAATCTCTTCTATTGTAATCTGTGACAGTTGCAATATAAAAGACCTGCAATATAAAAGACCCGAAATAGGAAGATCGTTCTTAGCAACTTCTAATACTCCAACAACACTCGATCGCCATTAATACAATGCGACAGTAGAAATGGAGGGGAAAAAGCTAGGGTCCCTCCATTAATCCTCTCTTTCATCTTCTATTATCTCATTTATTGTTTTACTCTCTCATTTATAGTGTTAGGGTTTTGTTCTTCAACATTCAACAGCGACTCATGTCCTAAAAATTCCCTCAATTACTCATCATAACTGTCCTCCATATTAATGGCTGCCAATGATCTCATTTGCATTTTTAAATTGAAATTTGATGTGCCTGAAAGACTGAAAGTTCCTCAGGATGCTTAATCATTGATATATAAATTTGAGAGGAACCCAAATCTGAGTTTTTTGATTGAGAATGAAGATGATTTGAAGTGTATGGTGGAGCATAATCAAAAGTTAACTTTCTCAGAAATTTATTAACTCTGGGTATTACCTGTTAAGTATATATATTATCAATAATAAGCATATCAAATTGATCACAAAAATACTAGAAACACAATAAGAACAATAAAAAAATTTAACATTGTGAATTTTTTGTCATGCACATGTACTGTTAACACACCCAAAAATAATAACTAAATATTGCTCATATACAAGTTTTTACAATCAATCATTTTGTAGAATAGCGTTAGGATCATCCTTATATAGTGCCTCTGCTTGATTCTTCTATTCCCATCCTTCAATTATTAGTTCAGCTGCAACCTTGGCATGTACGACATCAGACGATTTGTTGGAAGGAGTAATTTGCTTTGTATCAATACCAAGGAGTATAGCCCTCATATACAAGTAGACGTAAATCCCACAATCATAACTACATGATATAAAATAGCAAGCTAGTTAGATATCTGTTATTGGATAAAAGGAGTGAATTTATGAAATACTAACAATCCTTTTTGTATCTTGTAAGGGATGGCTTCATATCTGTATTTTCTCTAAACATTTCGTAGATCAAATTCTAGTCTTCATATGATCCATAAAATTAATTACTCTATTCACTGGTTCAATGTAAGAACTATGGCCAGCCGAGCTATAATGCTTAGCAACTTTCTCATCCAACCAAACTTCAGCAAGATGCCAGTGGTCCTGGCGCACCGAGTAGGACAAATAGAATTTTCTTACTTGCGAAAATATGCTTTTGTATAAAGGAGTGATACAGATGTGTAAAATCAGGAGTTTGGGCATAAAGACTATGCTGTATTTCAAACAAGATAATGTTATGTCAATTATAAAATATGAGTGAAAAGGGTTAGGGGTTTGATCTGATGCTTACACAAAAGTAAGCTGATACGACTCCATATTCATTGTTCAATGAGCTTTTTTCTAGTTTTGCTAACCACGCGCTTAATCTATCTATCAATGCCTCTATGACCTACAAAATTAACATGCAAGAATTTTAATAAACATGCAAGAATGAAATTTAACATGATACTATGCAGATCACTAAGCAGATATGAAAGCTAACAATAAACAATAAACTTACATGGTCATCGAGATGGCCTCCATGAAGCAAATATAGAAGCTCTAAACTATCAATATTACTGTTCGAAGTATTACACCTAATGAAATATAAAAGTAAAATGTAATATTAACATTTGTGGCCAATAATTAGAAAATGCACTAAAAAGTTGATAGTTTCCTAAAAGAATTATAATAAAAGTTAACAGTTATAGACAAAAGTTAACTATACCAATGAAAATTAACAGTTATAACTAAAAGTTAACACAAAGTACCCAAAGTTAACATGTACCACGGAAACTTAACAGTTATACACAAAAGTTAAACATTTGTGGATAAAACTTAATAGGTAATGTACAAATAAACATGAAAGTTCATATGAAACTTACTGATGGCATTTTTTATTGCAATAATTTGAGAGCTATTTGTTCCCATCTGGTGTGAGCTTTGATGCTACATGATCAGGTATCTTGTGGTTGTGAATAAAAGTTTCTTCACTATCCACTAGATGTATACTAACATCTGAAACACCAAGTGTAGGCATTGAAAAATGCTTGTAAGTGCCCGAACGTGACTCGTAAGGATGGATTGCTAAGTGACGACCCATCCGACGATAAAGCAAGTCGACGAATGCATGAAGCGAGTCGGCAAGGCGTACTTATTCAGTGAAGCAACAAATCGTGGGATAAATCTAATGACGAAGCTTCAAGTTAGCGAGTTTCGATGAGACGGAATCAATCGGAATCAAACATTGGTAGAACCGAGTCAATCGAACTTTGAAATTGGCGAAACAATCAACTGGACACGGGAATCGAGGCAACTGGATCTACCGGGATCAAAAAAATCATCGGAATAGGGCTACAAGGGCTCGGGGGCCAAACGGCTTGGCCAAGGCTAAGAAAACTCGGCCTTGGCTGAGACTAGGTTGGCCAAGACCGAGGTAGGTTGGCCAAGGCCGAGGTGCATCGGCCTTTGC
>JBAKGM010000139.1:27951148-27966056 GCA_037177215.1 Asparagus racemosus
GGGCGGGGGTGGCTGGGGGTTAAGGTGACTTCACTTTATTAAACTTTCCAAACGATGTGAAATAAGTTCCCCTCGTTTTTCCTTACTAATTCCCCAAACAAGTTTTGTGTATTATGTTAACTTCTCTGATGTTCACTCAACTTCTTAGCAAAATGTGTGACCAGTAACACTAGTGGATTTAAGTTTTTCTCGTTGTTCAGATATACTACGAAAGTTTCTATTGTTAATGCAGCTCGCTACACACAAGAATGCAGTTGGAGTTGCCGTAGGAGCAACGATAGGGCACACAATTTGCACATCAGTTGCAGTCATCGGAGGGAGCATGTTAGCTTCCAAGATCTCACAAGCCACTGTTGCAACTATTGGGGGCTTGCTATTTTTGGGGTTCTCTTTATCTTCATACTTTTATCCTCCATTGTGATTCCTAATTGTATGGGAGGCTTAGTTGTCCTACGTCATCCCAGTTTTGTTGTAAGTTTATTTGCTATTGTGTATTTTTTTTCCGCAAGAAAATGAGTTTTACCACTCATTTCAGTATCTAATTCTTTTGATGTATAAATATACATGTTCATCGCGGTATAGTTTGCTTAAGATGATATTGTTGTATGTATAATAGATGCAACTGAACAATCCCTTTTTTCTTGACTCACAATTTATGCAAATTGTTTACATTTCAATGTCTTTAACACAAAGCTGTCTTTTGTGTATCTTATTTAGTGAATTTTGCTAACATCCTAAAGCTATTATTGATGGAAGAAAGAATCCTAAGTTTTCTCAAAAAAGAAAGAAGTTAGATAAGGAATGCTGTGACTAGTAAAAGCATAGGTTAAGTTCACTATTCTGACCTGAGAGAGTCTAGCCGAGTTAATAAGCTGATTATGAGTAGTGTTTTAAAATTTCAGGTTCAACTCTCCTAGGGAGCATTTACAGAAATTTTCTAGAATATTTTAGGCCATGCATTGGGAGGTGCTTTTAGATTCAACTCTCTTGGGGAGCATCCACAAAAATTTAATTTCTGGAACACTTGTGGTTGTGCGTTGGGAGGTGCTTCTTTTAGATTCAACTCTCTTAGGAAGCATCCACAAAATTTTAATTTTCTTGAATACTTGTGGCCGTGCGTTGGGAGGTGCCCTTTAGCCACGCTTGAGGTTTGATACACATGGTTTCAAAGGATTGTGGAGAAGTTCCTTCACCAAATTAAAGAAAAAAAGTTCAAAATTTCAGCCATTATACCAAATCTGTTGCGAATCAATCAGTTGATCAATCGGTTGGCCAATCGGTTGGCCGACCGATTGGATTGTGCATATTTAATTTTTTTTTGTGATTTTCATGACCCGATTTCTTCATGGATGCTGGAGCTTTCTTGGGCCTTCTTTTATCTTCATATTTGGGCTTCAATAAATGGTAGAAAATCAGGGAGTTTGAGTCTTTTGGGCTTTATTCATTATTTCTTCATTAACCTGCAAATTAAGATAAAAACACGTATTAGTGGTATGTTTATTTACATAAGATAGATCATGAAGGTATAATTTTGTAATAAAAATATGATTATCAGTGGCCGTTAACTTACGAGATAATGGGAGTGAATCACTTCCACAAAAATAGCTTTTGAAATGGTCATAGACGAGGTTCACCAATAATGGTCATTGGCGGAGTTGGCTAAGCGTCCATGGGTGAAGTTCTTTCTAGCAAACTTTGCCAGAATGTGGATAGCCCACTTCCCTTAGGGTGTGGATGAGGTGGACCACATGGGCTATTTGAGTGAAGTTCAGTTTAGGCAAACCTCGGTTGAAACTTCTCTTGTACTTGGTGGTTAAGGAAAGCCTCATTGTGGCTTAGGTGAGTCTCACTATGGCTTGGGCGAGCTTCACTAGGGCACATGTTTGGCCACATAAACTGTTTAGCATATGGACATTTGCCTCTTGAGCCCATATTGGTCTCAAGTATCAGAGTCGTGGATCTGTATTGAGTATTGGTCCAAGAGGGAGTTGGTATATTTTAACTACCTACAGATGGCTATTTTAGGTCTTGTGAATAGCAATTAACACAAATTACAATTTAAATGAAACTACAATCAAAATAAAAATAAATTTATAGGAGTGGGTTCTTTTTTGTATGCCGATGGAGCGTTGATATTTCACTCCATTGACGGTACGACTAAGGTGATAAGTCTTTCACTTGTTGATGATTTTTGATCTCTTGGAATATAGCACAGTCTTCTCTAGATGAAGGAATGCCAAATAAAACCAAACTCCAAGTTCGTGTGTACGCACTGTGTCCCTCAAAATGAACAATTTCCTCTCCTCTTATAGGGTGAGAGAGAGAGAGAGAGAGTTAGTGGTCATTAATTTTGGATTAAGTGGCCATTAATTTTGGACACAGTGGGAGAACGGTAATCCCTTGAAAATAGTCCTCAAAATGTTCAACTAGCGGAGTTTGTGTAATAGTTTCATGGGCGAAGTTCACTGGAAGAGTTTGAACATAATCTGCTGAACGTGCGTGAGCCCTTTCCTTGCTGTCATGGGTAACACAACCCACGTGGGTATTTCCAGGCGAAGTACGTATATAACCAAGTTAGCAAATTTCACCGATAAGTTTGAATTTAACATAGAATTCGACTTGCGACTTGGCCGACTCGATGACGCCTTTAGACTCGGTCCAAAGTCTAAATTGGAAGTCAACCCACTCTTGACTCGGTTGGGTCAGGTCGAGGTAAGCTATGGGGCAAAGTTTGCATGCTCCATACGGCGACTTTGCTCTTGAGTTTGGGCCCATTTGAAGTATTTAGCCCTTGAGTGTCTACTTCTTAGATCCAAGCTGAACATTGGCCTAGAAAATATAATTTAACCATCTACAAGACCCCCTAAAGTTTTCAAGATAATGCATTTGACTAGTAGTAGGGATTGAAATACTTTGGGTAATATCTAGAGGTGTACTGTTGAACGTAGATTGAATCGTTTTGTTTTTGTTAAAAACTTGTCTTCATTCTATTTGGTTGCTAGAGGTATACTGCTGAACATAGCTTCCCTTGTCGTAGATTCATATTATAGGCCCAATGGTGTTTGCACTTGTCCAAGTTTATGTTTGGAACAAATTTCATCTGCCCTAACATTGGGGTGAAGTTTGGAGGATGGCGATGTTCGCTTGGTCTTGAGCTTTGGCGAAGTTTGCTCAGCTTTAACTATTTGAACGAGTTTCACCGATTGATAAGGATCGCCAAGGCTATTATCCCTAGATATGGACCTTGATTTATGATTGTGATTTCTCTTTAAGGTCAAATCTTTGTAATATTCACCAAGTACACCAAGATTTAGTCTATCTTTTAGCCTCTATGTTTGGTCCATTCACTTCTCATAAAATATATTGTTTATTATGGGAAGTTGTATTTGGAGAGCTTATAAGTAGCTCCTTCCATCCTCATCTCTTCTCATCTCATCTTCTCTATGTCCAAGTCTTCTCCAACTAGATCAGAGGTGCTCCTCAATAAAGGAGCTGAAAATGAACGACTCCAACAGGAGCTAGCCTAAATCATGGGCAATCAAGCGGAGTAAATCTGCATACTCTGTTAATTGGTGGACTTGCTTTTGGTTGAGAAGGTTGTGCTCAAGCAAACCGTCAAGAATCAGTCAAAAGCTTAGGGAAAGTTAAATCATGACATAGATGCTTGGAGCTTTGAGTGCCATGTTTTGCGTAGGACCATTCGAAGGCTAAGATGAAGGCTGAAGAAAGATCCATAGAGCTCTACAAGTGAAGACTTTGAAAGTGATCAGGTTTCACATGGGTGAACCTAAAATGTAATTAGACGCCATTTGGCTATCTCAGGCCTGACGTCGAATTTTGTATTCAAGAACGAGATTTTTCCTCTTGATATGCTTCACTTAGAGGAATAGGGGTAGTTCTTGGTTAACAGCTCTTCTGATCCCATTGCATAGGGTCCAGGGAAAGAATAAATAGGTTCTATTTTTTCTGCATGGGGAAAAAAATTCTATTCCCAAAGCTTTGTGAGATGGAAGGATCAAGGGCTTAGTAGCTCCACTATTCTTTTTCCTTCTCATTATCCATTGTTAGGAATATTGGGTAGGCTCTTGATTTTGGTTTCTCCTTACCTCTGTAACTATTGTTGAGGTTGGAGTAGTGAGTATCAATGGATACCCATCATCCCTGTAACTAGATAGTCTAAATGCTACCTTTATGTAGTAGAGTCTTTGATCAATAAAATTAAAACTTTTCTAAAATTGTCCATTTTTGTGTGTTTCAACATGTGCATACTTTACTTCTGCAGCAAACTTGAATTATGCATGGACTTATTGTCTTGGAGGCAAGGCTCATGTTTCATTATGTTGGTGATGATCATCGAATTAAGATTCGCCAAGTAGAGTGTTAGACAAATTGGGTTGAACTTGGTCAATTTGGAGACTTCAGTGAAGTTTGTTACATCACTTTGGCAAAGTTTACTTTGATGTTAAGTCGGCTGGGCGAAGTTCATTTCCTTCTATGAACTTGGAGGTGAAGCTCAGTAAGTCGGTTGAGCGGGGCTCACCATGAGGAATTAAAATCCTCAATTTATGTGCCTAAAATCATGGCGTTAGGTAAACTTCGAACCCAACAACCACGATCTCTTGATCTACCAAGAACAGCCTCCATCAGGCTTCAATAGTACCTTAGGGTACTTAAGATTATTTCGCTGCCAAGGGCACGACCTTTATGACTATTTCTGATCTTTTTTTGATAGTTTCATCAGCAACGGTGAAGCTTTAATAACAACCATCAATGGTGCTCGACATGGCAAACTTCACTTCTCACGTGAGGCTTGCTATTTTGGCCTATTAGGCTTTTGGGCGAACTTCGTCTCAGTGAGAGTCGTCGATTTAGTCTCTTGGACTTCTTAACAAACTTCACTTGAGCAAGGTTCACTAATCCAATCTTAAGCAGATTTGTTTGATGTGTTGAAGTTCACTGCAGTTTGTACGAACTTCGCCTGTCTCGTCAACACTTGGTCAAATTCCTGATGCTAGTGTTAAGATGACTTACACTCACAAGCGAGCTTCACCTAAGAAGACTTGGTGAGCCTCGCATCTAAGTATTAAGGCTTAGTTGATTTCTCAAATTTTAGTATTTTGTCTTGTTTTCCCTTTTTTGTGTAGTTGTCCTGGTGAATACGCCACTTAGCTGCCGCAATCACTATGGGCACAACGGGTGTCAGGATGCAAGTATGGAGTCCGTGTTTAGTGGAAGTATTTCTCTATTCCACAAAAATAGTAGTTAAGAGCAGTTGAAGCTATCAAGCTCAGAAGTATTAACACACTGAGAGAGCTCATAACAGATGCTGAATTCTCGATCCTGAAGACTAATCAATCGGTAACCCCAATTCTTATTTGGTGATGACAAACTCAAGGGCACTTCCATTTTCAATCGGGAGAAGGAACACTGATACTGTGCTCAGGGGGATCCGTGCTACTATTTGCTTGTGATTAAACGACATGTATCATTCATATATCTACAGCACCTTGCAAGTCCTCATAGATGCGCTTCACCCTCACTAATAAAGAGGTTAGTGTGAAGGTGGGTTCTTTGAAGCATGACGGTGACTTTCATCAAGAGGGACTCTACGAAGTTAGCATCATGGGTCTTTGCCCTGGTTTTGTCTAGGTTGATGCTCCTGTGAATGAAGTGCTAGTTGTCCCTAATGTTTTTCAGCAAGCACTTCACCGACACAAAGGGTAAATACCCTGAGGAGGATGCTAGATTCCGTAGTTAGATCAAATTGACTGACACCAAGTGGTGGGCACATCAGATTGACTATGCCCTCACTACTTTCAAGGAAAGTCAAACAATGTTGGGGCTCTATTACGCAGACCAAGCCTCAAAATATGGAGTGGAAATTTGTGCACCCCCATTGTACAGTATTTTGGAGCAATATAACATCAACAATAACATTTTCGTCACTCCAGCAGGGGAGATGGGGATAGCTCTCCATGATGAAGTATCCCATTTGCCAATGGAGGAGTAACCATATGAGGAGTTCTTCCCTACAAATACAGAGCTAACGACCATGTGCCAATGTTCATCTCAGGAAGGTGTTCTGAGAACTAGTCTGCCACTATCACATTTGTCATCCGACAATTCTGCATGTTACGCATGGCCCTAACATCGCCTAAGTTCCTTAGAATAAGTATTTATTCCTGAATGTGAGCAAAAAGGGAAAGATCGACTCGATTGTGCCCATCACAGGGCTTGAGGTGGAAACTAGGATCTTTAAAACTAGTGGTCCTGTGCTTCACCATGCTGCATTGGATGAGTGTGGGTTTCATGTAGGGGAAACTTTCAAGAGCTTCTACCATCAGGCTGAAGTACCCATCTCCACTCAAGCCTTACTTGCTAGATATCATTTGGTTGAAAGTTTGTGTTGTACCCTCTCGACCAAAGGATTGCATCTCCATCAAAGTGCTTTTTCCTACTAAGCTGATCGCTCATGGTTACAACCTAGCTTTGCCTTCCACAATATCAATTGTATACATCACGGGATGAGGGAGTTGGTCACTGAGTATCTAAATCACACAGAAGATTGCCCAAGGAGAAGGTACCAAACCTAAGGGTGGAATTACCATGCACCTATCTGATGATGTGGTATACTCTTCACTGTTTGTCGCTCATGTCTGCTACACTTGAGCATGTAGAAGGATTTTTGTTGCTTCAAAGGTACGAGTGCTCTAGGTAGACTGTTAGGTACGTCATGGGAATCGTCGGCACATAGGTAAACCAGAGCACTATCACCTTTGCTGCTACTTTCTAGACATTAATTGCGTCAATCTTGGAGATGAGTTTCAAGATACTTCTAGCATTGACGAATTCACTTGTTTAACTAATGGTTGTTTCAACTGGTTAGTTAGTATTAGGTCGGGTCATCTTGTTGCTCGACTGAATGGGATTAAGTTTTACATTGAGCCGTATTTGCCTTGTCATTTTGCACAACGGTTTAGATACGACCAACTTTTTATTAGTAACCTAAACACTGGATTGTCGTGCCCAGGGAGCCTCGACGATGGAGCTTGAGCCTAGTATCACTTTGCTACTAGGGTTACCAGCACAATTTTTTTACCTTCTACGATTCCTAACTGTTACGTCACGTTAGGATTTTGCCAATGGTATAGCGCATTGAACGTCCCTAAATTAAACTTTCTAGTGAACAAAACAAGTTTGAAGTGGATTATTCGGAAGTATAAGGAAGCTTCCAAGAAATGTCTGAAGCGTCGAGCTTCTAGACTCCAGGCATATCTAGGAGAGGTTGGTCAATAGAATGATGATGATGACTCAAGGATGCCAAGCAGACATCCATCACCTCAAAGGCTGATTGGTATCAGTATTCGAATACTGGTAGAATTTGTGGTTCATTGAGGAGCACCCAGAGGAAGAGGAGTTCAGGGAAAGAGGTCACTACAAGCCCAACATTCACTGGAGCCATCCAAGAAGCGACGCATAGAACTACCAGATTCGATGAAGTACTTTGTGCCAAAGGGTTCTACTAGGACGAGAGAGGACCCTTCCACAACTCTAATACAAGAGCCAGTGCTTGAGCTCTTAGCAGCTTTGGGTAAATCCCCTATTCGTACCTTTGCATCAATTTAGTTGAAGTGTACTCGACTAACGTGTACTCCTTATATGTAGGTAAAGAACCTACCTCTCTCGAACAAGAGGATTCGTAAGTCAAGGAAAGGGTAGACTACAAGGCTGAGATTGACATCTACCTTACAGATTCTCATGACACTAGCTTCAAGGGTGATATCAGTAGTTCCTCCTACATGCCAGGTATGGTCTACTTTGGCTAAGTCTATGTAGTTCCTTTGTCTTGGTAACTAACACTTTATTCATCTTTTTGCAGATGATGAACCTAAGCTAGAGACTGGTAGAAAAGCGATTCTCATGTCCTATTGCTAGCGAGCCGGCACCGCAAATTGGTTCCATTATGGCTCCTAGTGTTAATGAACCTAAGCTAGAGATCAATATGGCAGCAAGTTCTGCACCCGCACCTATTTCTACAACGCGATGCAAATTGACTGTTCATGATTCATCTAAAGAAGATGATGGCGTACCAATTTCTCTAATTTTAGAAGGAGTTGGGAGGATAATTCTGCCAAGTTCTGAGACTCAATTTGAAGACGAGTCTATCAAGATGACAGACACGTTCGCCGAACCAGAGCTTGCGGCTACTACCATTGAAGTTACACCAATAAACATGTCATTAACAATAGTATTGGTCATACAGTCTTTTGCTCCATTGGTTGAAGTGAGGCTTGTGGCTACTACCATAATAAATATTTCAAGCGTGTTAGCTTCGCTTGTACCATATCTCCTGCCAAGTAGCATTCAAATGGAAGTTACGCCGGTAATCTCTTTAGCAACTGATGCATTGGTGGTCTTGGCTAAAGTAGGTCCTTTGAGTCATATAGAGGTTCCACAAACTCTTAGTTTATTGAGAAATCAACTAGGTTTACCTCCTCAAACTCTTAGTTTATTGAGAAATAATTTTGTGTTCTGACATCGATTGCAGGATCTGAGCATGCCAAGCCATATAAAAAGATGATTGCGAGGCTGAGCTTCATTTTTAGCATTTGCACCAGCTTCACGAGGCTGATATTACTAGGTTTGCTAAACTCGAATTCAATCAGCTTTTGGTACAATGCATCAAAATTGAAGAGACTACTTGCAAGGATGTGGAGCAGATCAATCATAGGCTCTAAGAATTGGTCGCTCGCCTTGAAAGTGCTGATGGTAAGCAGGCAGAGCTTAACAATGCCATTGTCGAATGAGAGACCATCATCAAGGAGGACAAGGCCATCATAGTTGAGGCTCAAGCTAAATTAGAGATGGCTCAGGAGCAAAAAAAGGAGCTTGAGTTCAAGTCCTCTGAGCTGGCCACTGAGTGCGATTTAACACTTCTCAACTTCAGATTGAAACAGCTCGAATAGAAGCCGCTAAAGCTCAAGCTGTCCCTATCAGTCCAGAGGTCTTGAAAGAGCAAGCTCCAAAAGGTGCTCTTGATCCCAGAGAGGTTAAGATGGCCGAGCACATTGAGCACATTCAATCTTTGTTTCCCTTTTTCCCTTAGGATTCTCCCTTCTATAATAACTTAGCTCTTTTGATAATAATAATGAACTTTTGCCACTTGATATGTGTACGATAGAGGTGTAGTATTAATGTATTGTATTGGTATCTATGTTGGGGAGAGAGGGATGGTGATTCAAGCTGATAGAGGCGTGGCATTAACATGTCACGTTTGGTACTGTTCAGAGGTATAACGTTAATATGACAGTATTAGGATTTTTGACAGAGGTGTAGTGTTAAAATGCCAAATAAATCAACCGACAAATGTGTAATATTAACCAGTCAGATTCAAAGGGGTCCAGAAGAAGACTACTGTTTAGAAGGGTAATGTTAACTTAATCATAGGATATCGATGGAAGTGTCATGTTAGCTAATCGATTTTTAAGAAAAATAGATTGACAGAGGTGTAATGTTAACCGATCAAATTCAAAAAGACAAACCAATAAAGGTGTGATGTTAACTAGTCAGGTCATTGGGGCACAAACCATTACGAGGTGTGATTTTAACATTATTGTGGTGATGTATTTTAGAGTCAAGTAGAGATGTGATGTTAACTTGATGATTCGTTGGGGATTTTGACTAGGATATTTAAATCAAGATTTACGGTCAAAGGTGGAAACTTATATATGACTAATATCTCCGTGGGGAGATAATAGTGGCTAGAAATCAAGGGTAACATTTTTTGAGAAACTTCCCGTTGATTGACGCCATGAGCCTATTGCCATTTGAGTCGATTAGGCGATATGCTCCATTTGAGTATATCATCTCTCCTACAAACAGGCCTTTCCATTTGGGTTAGAATTTTCCTTTAGTCTTGTGTGTCATGACCTTGGGTCGATGAATAGTTAAGACCAGATTGCCTTCTTTGAGGGATCACTCCTTGACTCTCCTGTTGAAGGTTCTCGAGATCTGTAACTAGTAGATCTCAATTCATTGTTGAGCTTTAAGTCTCAGTTCATCTAGCGCTTCTAGTTCGTAGAGACGCACTTGATGATGCTCCTTAGTCATCATTTTCTTAGTAAGAGTAATTCTTAGTGACAGTATTTAGATATCTAATGGTATTACAGCTTCACAACCATATAACAGAGAGAAAGGCGTAGTGTCTGTGGGCGTGCAGATTGTTATCCGATAAGCCCATAAACACTCTCCAAGCTTTTCATCTCATTCTCACTTGTTGGAAGAGACGAACTTCTTGAGAAGCTTTATGATGGTTTTGTTAAAAACTTCAGCTAGACCATTGGGCCGGATTTTATAGTGTAGAAGTCACATCTTGGATTCGGTGTAAGAAAACTTGAAGAATGATTGGCTGATAAATTGTGGACCGTTATCATGGACGATTCTCTAAGGAATGATGACTCAATAGATAATGTGGTGTTTCAAGAATTTAACCACGTTAGAAGTTTTGACTTCTTAAGCGGGATGGCTTCGGCCCACTTGGAGAAGTGGTTGGTGATGGCCAAAATGAATCAGCCTAATAATATTCATGCCCCATGTTTCAAATGGCCATGAGGTGATAGGCAGATGTAATGTTTCTAATCGTTGATGCAAGAAATCAGAGTTAAATTAACACACATTACATCTTTTAGCATAGGCAGTTGCATCTGCGATCATCGTCGGCCATTAATAGCCTAAACAACAAAGTCGGTCTTAGAGTTTAGGCCCGAGTTGATGAGCTCCACACATACCATCATGGTCTTCCTTGACTGCTTCTCGAGCCTCGCCTAGCGATAACCATCGGAGGAGTATACCGTTGAATGATCGGTGATATAAAGTTTGCATAGCAGAATCATCTCAACCTTCACTACTACTAGAGTTGAATCTGAAGATGGTGGCGGTAGTTTTCCGAAGCCTGTAAAGTGGGATGCCCAAGAAACTAAGAAGCCTTCATGGGATTATGCTCAAGGCATACCCTGGGTCAATGTGAATCCTCTCGACCTTTGCTGACTTTACATATCCAGTATAATAAAGGGATCAATTGTGATGATGATCTTTGATGAACATATCATTCGTAGTGAAGGTAATGCAAGGCGTCTACTGTTGGCGTTTATAGCATTGTTTGCATTCTTCATCCTAGGGAGGCTCGGGCATGTGAGTGAGAAACACCTCGCTATCATCTAGGGCTTCTTTCAAGGCCTCTCTCGTATCCTTAGACAAACGTAGAAGTTCGAATAAGGTAATATGAGTCAGGATATTAGCTAACTGGGCCATAATATCATACCAGATTGGAGCCTTGGAGTCAACTGTGGGACATTGCAACGTTTTATTGAACTGATTCTCCTTTTGCTTGACCAATTCGGGTTGCTTGGAGGGTCCCGGCTAATCATAATTCTTTAGATAATATTTGCTAGATCTCCTCCCTGTCATGATAACTTTCTACTCTGGTGAATGAACAAATTTGTAGAGATTCCCCTCCTATGATGACAGAGATGACATTACAACATTTCATCTTGAGTTTACCTTTCGATTTTGATTTTGGAAGGGTCCAGTGTTCATCTTGGAGGAGATCGGGATGAATGCGCATCATTTCTCCCTTCGCCGTAGTGAGAGGGACCAAGCCTTAGCTTTGTTGATTTTGTTGGTCATGATTGACCACTTCCATTCTCACAGTGGGAATGGGTACAACTCCATCTTAAGTCTGTATTTCCGACACAGACCCAAATTGAATTGTTATCATGTTAGCAGTGATTTTCTTCTGTTCAGGTCAGAGCTTGAGGATTCCTGAGTCAACAAAAATTTGTATTTTATTCTTGAGGATATAACAGTTCTTTATCGAGTACCCCAATATTCTGTGATAGAGACAATAATTGGGATCTTCAGACTTTCCAATCGCCTCGAGGCATCGAGCTCTAAGAAGTTTTAACTAATTACCCTTGGTGAGGATATGAAAAATGGCCACCATATGCTCGTCTGTGAAGGAAAAGGTGCGTTGAACGATCTTTCTAGGCCCCTTCTGGTTGTCGGGCTTTTTAACCTCAACCGTGAAAGTCTCTTTGGCTTTCAATTGGGACAACAGTCCATGTTTGTTATTATTCCCTTTTTAATTTGAATGGGGATCGAACTTGTTGAATCATTCTGCCGATTTTTTTTGCGATCTCGGATTGCTCCATTAAGTCTTTCCAGGTATGAGTCATGACATTAGCCATATGGGCTTCAACATGGCTCAGGAAATTGTGCTGATATGTCTAAAGTAGCATCAAAAATGGCATATCCTAGCAACACAAGCTCAAATTACAGAACCGCTCGATATAATCTCTGACAGAGTCATCACCTCTTTGCCTTTCAGAAAGAAGTCTGGCCATGGTCACATTTGATTGTTCCTCATGGATTTGCGAGAGGAACTAAGATTAAAGATCAACCTAGGACTTAATTGACCCTTCAGACAGATTTTAGAACCAATCAAAGGCTACACCCTACAGGGTGACAATGAAAAGTCTTACCTTAATAGCATCATTCCCTACTATATTCCTTGTTTGTTGATAGGAGTAGTAGATGTATTGGTTTGGAGAACCTTTGCCATCAAACATGTGTAGCATCAGTAGCTTAAACTTTATTGGATACGAAATAGAATCTCATTTGATGGGATAAGGTCGAGTAATTCTAACCTTCTTTAGCTCTGTGCGCTGTGTGAGAGCGTTGAGATGCTTTTGTAGGTCCTCAAGGACCTTCACCTCCTGACGTGGTTTAGGGGGTGCTAATGATTCCAATCCTAAATGATCAGAATCTACATCTTCTTGATGCATTTGCTCTTTTTCCAGGAAAAGTTTGATAATTGGTCGTTTCCCTTTCGAAGAACTCGAGTGAGGTTAAGAAGCTACCATAAGCTAACCAAGCATCTTCTCCAATCGCTCAAATCATTCTTCTAAAGCTTTTCTTTGAGCTTCCATCTATTAGAGAATATCTTCTTGCTCTGTCATATCTACAGCCCCTTGTTGCTCTTGACTCGAGCTGGGAGTAGCATTTGAGGCTATAGCAGAATTAGCATCACTAGTAGTGGACTGGTTGACCTGAAGCAGAACTCGTAGTAGACATGCTTGGAGGACGGAGTAATCAAATAGGATTGTTGCCCCTTGCCTTGATTTGGTGTGATGATACACACTGTCAGCTTCTGGCAATATGCTTCTGATACCAAGAGAATATCTGGGATCAGAGCTAGTGTTGGCACCTTCTTCTTCATCTTCAGATGCAATACTAGTCATATTGACCGTGAGCCCTTTAAGATTATTGTTACCCTAACCTCTGAACGCTCAGGATTTTAGCTAAGACAACTGAAGATTGATTTCTTTTTAGGAATAGCTTAACATTAGTAATTCTTTTGAACTGTCATAACTACTTCTTTCAGAGTCGAACAATGCTGATATTGACATAATCTCTTTAGAGATAGGAACTCTCTTAGATTAGTAGGAGTTCTAAGTTGATTTGCGTCAACTTCGCAACTTTGGGCTTTAGTGTACAAACATCACCTATGACGATGTTCTTCTGACCTTCGCTTAGTGTGGTCAGATGAATCTTGATTAGTAATCTTATTCCCTTGCAGGTATTTTGGTAAGGGGATAACCCCCTTCATTGCTTCTATTGAAGAAACATAGTAAGCATCGCGAGATGCTTTAAAGCAAACCCCTAAAGGGGTTGTGAACTGATGTCCAAAATCAAAAAATGTGCGAATGTCTTAGCTCTCTATCGTAGCGAGGGTCAATACTTCCTCGCTCTGGATGCAGTTCATTTGACTTCTAGCGAAGTGCAAATTGTCTTTGGCAAGATTCATCTTGACACACGTAGGGGTCAAATTTGAACCTGGTTTCACACTATGGTGAATTTTTCGACAGCTCCTAGTGGTAACTGTCCACGATTGGTTAGAGGAAATGAATTCCTCAAACTTTACTTAGTCAATTCAATGACCAACGACTCTGAAAAAGACCCAAGGGTCTTAGTATCGAACTACCACACAATTTTCTCGTCGGAGGAGAAAAAAGTCCCCATCAGAGTCGTCATCCTATTTCAAATCTTTTGAATAGCAAATTACACAAATTAAAATTTAAAAGAGACTACAATCAAAATAAGAAAAATTTATAGGACTGGGTTCTTTTCCGTCCGCCAATGGAGCATTGATCTTGTACTACATTGACTGTCTGACCAAGGCGAGGAGTCTTTTGCTTGTTGATGATTTTTGATCTCTTGGAAAAGAGCACAATCTTCTCTAGACGAAGAAATGTCGAATGAAACCAAATGCCAAGTTCGTGCGTATGCTCTGTGTCCCTCAAACTGAACAATTTCCTCTCCTCTTATAGGCTGAGAGAGAGAGAGAGAGAGAGAGAGATAGTGGCCATTAATTTTAGAGATAGTGGGGGAACAGTTATCCCTTGAAAATAGCCCTCAAAATGTTCAACTAGCGAAGTTCCCCTGATAGTTTCGTGGGCGAAGTTTGCTAGAAGAGTTTGAGCGAAATCCATTGAACGTGGGTCGGTCCTCTCCTTTATATCATGGCTGACGTGGCCCACGTGGTATTTCTGGGTGAAGTTCGCATAAAACCAATTTAGCGAAGTTTACCGATGAGTTTGAATTTAGCACAGAATTTGACTAGCGACTTGGCTGACTCGATGACGCCTTTCAACTCAGGCCAAAGTCTGAATTAGGCTTAGTAACATAGAACCACCAATGATTTTAAGAGAATTTTTATTTGGTGTGCACTCTTCTATTTGTTAGGTTAGTATAAAATAATATATATATGTGTATATGTATATATGTTCTGAAAAATATTTAGATTAATGCAACTTGAAGAATCATTTTCAACTCTAAGTTAAGCATGCAA
>JBAKGM010000139.1:27966156-27977214 GCA_037177215.1 Asparagus racemosus
CCTTGACATCTGAGCACCCCCCCTGTATTTATAGGCTCAGGGGGGTTTGGTGCGCATGCACTCGGCCAAGGCCGAGTGTGCAGCGGTCTTGGCCGCTGCACTTCGGCCGTTTGGCCGAAGCGCCAGCGTTCTCATCGTTTTTTCGACGATTTTTTTCGTCGTTCTGTTGTTTTCTGACATTTCGCCGAGTTCCCGTCTGCTCTGACTTGTTTTTCGGTCTTTCGTCGAGTCCAGAATTGAGTCGATTGATCCGTCGATTCATCGTCGCTTATGTTCGCGTCGACGTACGAGTCCGATCGACTCGTCGAGCAGATTTCCCACTGTTTTGGAACATGACCGTCTGATTTATTCTACGATACGTCGTTCCGGAAACATGTACGCCTTGTCGACTAAGTTCAGATGTTCGTCGACCCGCTTCATGCGTTTGCGACGTTATTACGTCGTCAGCTGTTTCTCGATTGCGTCGGTTGACGGTTCATCGGTCACGAACCCACCTTCACGAGTCTGGTTCAAGTACTGATAAGCAATTTTCAACGCCTACACTGGGTCCTCGATGGCATCACCAAACAGATAGTCTGTCTTTCTCTGAGGCTGATTCGAACTAGTGTCCCTCACGAGTGGCGCGTCAGTCATCAGCAATCTCAATATATGAGGGCTCCCCTCGATGACCACCTGGGTCACCTCTGCAGGCGTATCCAGTGCGAACTGAGATGAAGTAAACATGGCAAAATCATCACATGTGGAATAGTCCTCGCCACGGCGCCCATCAACCGCATGAGAGGTGAACGTTCCAGAGGGGTACTCGACTGAAATAAAAATCAGGATGGGTCAAGCTTAGATAATAATAAAAATATATATATGAAGCGTTGAACTCATTTCACAAACCCGGGAGATAGAGTCAAGAATTCATAGCAGGTGAATAGATTCTGAATACTTACGGACAATATACCCCGTCTCGTACAGATGACGAGGTATCCTGCCGACTGTAATATATCCCAGAATCACCCCCCGTTATCAACCAAGACTTGGGCGCCGACCCTCACCAAGGAAGAATCAGGGCCATGTGGGTGCCGACCCTCACCAAGGAGGAATCAGGGCCATGTGAGCATCGAACCTCACCAAAGAGGAGTCGAGGCTATATGGGCGTCGATCCTCACCAAGGAGAAATTAAGGCCATGTGATATGCAAATGCAAGTCGTGAGTATGCAGAAAGATATGAAAAGCTCACCGGCAAACGACGGGGGTACGCCCTCACGTGAAGGGGTAGACGGCTAGCTCCTCAGAGCGCGTGATCTTCCCGACGACATGCTAACCTGCACAAAAAATATAGATATATCAGATGCAGGTAATAATAAAAAAACAAACAAAAAAGGGGGGCCTACAATCTCAGCCAAGGCCGAGACCTGCCTCAGCCATGGCCAAGACCAATGTCTCGACTAAGGCTGAGACAGGTCTCCCCAGGCCGAAATCAAAAAAAAACACAAAAAAAAGAGAAGGAAAAAAAAGAAGAAGAAGAAAGAAGAAGAGAAAAAAAAGGGGGAAGGAAAAGAGGGAAGAAAGAAAAAAAACAAAAAACCAAAAAAACAATCTTTTCTCATGTAAAACCCTAATTTAAACTCTTGTACACGTACCTCGAGTTAAAAGAGATGAGATGACGCGAGGCGAGAGGAAAACAATAAAAAAGAGCTCAAGAGGGGGGCCAACCTGAGGGAGAGAGAAAGAGGGGTAGAGGGCTTTTTATAATTGCCCTATATGGACCCAATCCTCTTTGAATAAGGACTCTTATTTGACTATGAGTAGGAGTTCTAATTGGGGGCCAACTGGATATCCACATGGCACCAAACCAGCCCAACAATTTGCCCATTCTCTCTCCCACATATTTTGAAGGATTCTGAAGATTTATTCAGTAGGATAACACTTCATGAAGGCCACTATACACCCAGCTTAATTTATTCAAGCCTTAAATACTCCAAAAAAAGGTATATGAGTATAAACTGTTTCCTATTTTGTCGGGAAGTTTCCAGAACATATTTCTATAAAAGAAATATTTTTAGAGATAACTCAATGAGTGCCAATAGAGCGCGGAAGTTGTATCGACGCCAATCAACGCGTCGCCGGCAAATACTCTAAAAAGGTACACGAGTATAAACTGTTTCCTATGTTAGTCGAGAAGTTCCTGGAGATTATTTTCATAACAATTCTCTTAAGGATAACTCGCCAACCTCCAAATAGGTATATGAGGATAAACTATTTCCTGAAAACTCCAGTAAAATATGAGTATAATCTATTTTGACGCTGGACAAGGCGTCTTGTGTCAAGGAAATCCCTCCCGCTGTGAAAACAGTTTCCTAATTTGGTCGAGGAGTTCTCAGAGGATATTTACAAATGTTCCTAGGGATAACTCGATGAACGTCAACGTAGCGTATCAACGCCAGTCAATGCGTCACCGCCGGAGGATTCACCGATCAACGGTTCGAATCCACGTGAAATTGAACGCCGATCAACGCGTCGCACACACCGATTGAAGGCTAAAACTTCGTTTTTTTTTTATGCCAATTAATGCGTCGTAACGAAGAATTCTCTGATCGATCGAGGAGTCTTATAAAAGGTTCGATGGCCAGTTGGAAGACAACTCACCAACATGAGTCAACAGCAAGTGAGCTCAATCAGCTACAATTCGAGATTCTGACAACGGTCAGATAATAAATGCAGCTCCGTCACGCCTTCAGCTATCCTACAAAGAACTGGAGAATGTAAAAGGATTGGAGGAATCGAGTATTGGGGCTAATCTCAAAAGAAAATCATTTAGCAACTTCAGGTCAAGATCTCGATAGCAGTTAGTTAAAAAGTGCAGTACCGTGATGCCTTCAGTTATCCTACAAAGAATTGGAGAGTCTGAAAGGATTGGAGAGATCGAACATCGAAGCCATTCATAAGTCCCATCACACTGACTGAAGGTTGGGGCCTATCATATCTAAAGTATCACAGGCTCGCTAGAAAATTGAGACTGAGACCTTTAGAGGGGGTATTTGTAGGCGTTAAAAATCACTTATTAGTACCCGAACCAGACTCGTGACGGTGAGTTCGCAGCCGACGACCCATCAAGCGATGCGACCAAGAACTGCTGATGACGTAACAACGCTGCAAAATGCATAAAGCGAGTCAACGAATGCATGAAGTAAGTCGGTAAGGCGTATGAGTCAACGAAGCGACGTATCTTGGAATAAATCCAACGACGAAGTTTTAGGTCAGCGAGATTCGGCAAGGCGAGTCAATCGGACCCACATTGGCAGAATCAACCGTATTCAAGTATCGATGAGATTGGGCCAATCAGGTCCTGAAATCAATGGGACAATCAAATGAGCTTGGAATCATAACTGAGTTTGGATTCAACACAAGATCGGATGAAATACTGAAAGAACAAGACCAGACGATGAAAAGAGGCCAAATGGCATGTCTCGGCTCAAGCCGAGGCACCGTTTGGTGCCTCGGCCTCCCCCCTCTCTCCTGAGCGTATAAATAGGCCAGGAGGGATTCATTGTTCGGGGTTGGAAAAAATTAGATTTTTGGCCGAGCATTACGTGAAATCTACAAGTCTTTCTTGCACAGAGCCGAGCGATCTTGAAGGAGAAAAGACAGATCCACGTCCCGTGCAAGCGCCGAACTCGTCCACGCCAGATCTACATCGCGAGGTAGAGAATTGAGTTCAGATCTACAGTAATCTGGGTCAGGTTTGCGGATCTACCCTCTAGGCTAAGCTTCGTCTTAGTCTCAGGGTCCAGCGCGTGACTTCTCCTTGTAGATTTCACCCACTCCGGCGATCACCTCCTTTGTGAGTTGATCCCCGTTGGTGTTTCATTTCCTTCATGAAATAAACCTCCCAGATGCGTAGATCCAGCATCTAGATCTCTACTCGGATCGGGATTACGCGGTGGTCCACGGACGAAACAAATCCCCGTCACAGGCAAAGATACCCACGCAAGCGAGGATCTGATAAACGGATTCCGTGTTTGTTCAACTGGGTCAAAAGTTGTAATTTTTAATTTGATTTTTTTCATTGTAAAGCCTTATAAAAAGGTGATCTTTTATTTGAATTTTGTTTTAGGTGACTGAAGTTTGTAAACAATTCAAAGCAATGGAAATTTCAACAACTTTCCCCATGAACAGTAGGCACGTCTGATTGACTATGCCCTCACTATCATCGAGGAAAGTCTAACAAAGTTAGAGCTCTATTCTGCAGTGTGAGCCTCGAAATATGGAGTGGAAATTTATGCACCCTTGTTGTACAGTATTTTGGAGGTGTATAACATCAACATCAACACTTTCTTCACTCCGGTAGGGGTATGGGGATAGCTCTCCATGAGATGTACGAAGTATCTCATTTGCTAATGAGGGAGTGGCCATATGAAGTGTTCTTCCCCACAAATGCAGAGCTGATGACCATGTGCCAGAATGTTCACCTCAGGGAGGTGTTTCGAGAACTAGTCTGCCACTATCACATTTGCCATCAGACATTCTGCATGTTGCACATGGCCCTAATATCACTCGAGTTCCTTGGGCTGAGTATTTATTCCCAAATGTGAGTAAAAAGGGAAAGGTCAACTCGATTTCGCCCATCACAGGGCTTGAGGTGGAGACCAAGATCTTTAAAACTGGTGGTCCTATACTTCACCATGCTGCATCGAATGAATGTGGGTTTCGTGCAAGGGTAACTTTCAAGAGCTTCCACTAGTAGGCTGAAAGGTTGTGTTGTACCCTCTCGACCAAAAGACTGCATCTCCATCAAGGTGTTTTTCCTAGCTACACTGATTGCTCATGGGTACAACCTAGCTTTGCTTCCCACCGTGGTCAGCTATATACATCACTGGCTAAGGGAGTTGGCCTCTGAGTATTTGAATCAAGTAGAAGATTGCCCAAGGGAGATGGTATTGAACCCAAGCGTAGAATTACCATACACCTATCTGATGGTGTGGTATACTCTTCATTGTTCGTCGCTCATGTCTGCTACAACTAAGCATGTGATAGAAGTTTCGTTGCTTCAAAGGTACGAGTGCTCTAAGTGGACCGCTAGGTACATCATGGGAATTCGTTACTTCAAAGGTACTGAGTGCTACATGGAGCTGTATCAACCTTGTCATTTCACACGACAATTTGGGTACGACTAACTTTTTATTGGTAACGCAAGCACAGGATTGTCGCAGTCGGGGAGCCTCGTCGATGGAGCTTGCACTTGGTACCATTTTGCTGCTGGGGTTACCGGCATAAAATTTTTTTACCTTACAAGATTCCTAACTATTACGCTCCGTTAGGATTTTGCCAATGGTATAGCACGGTGAACATTCCCAGTTCAAACTTTTTGGTGAACAAATCAGGTGTGAAGAGGTGAGCTCCTAGACTCCAAAAATATCTAGCAGAGGCTGGGTAAGAGAGTAACGATGATGACTTAGGGATGCCAAGCAGATAGCCATCACCTCAAAGGCCCATTAGTATCAGTATTCATGAACTGACAAAATCCGCAGTTCACCAAGGAGCACCTAGTAGAGGAAGAGGAGTTTGGGGAAAGAGGCCATTACAAGCCCAACGTTCACAGGAGCCATCCAAGAAGCGATGCATAGAACTACCAAATTCGGTGAAGTACTTTGTGCCATAGGGTTCTACTAGGATGAGAGAGGAACCTTCCACAACTCTGACACAAGAGCCTATGTTTGAGCCCGTAGCCGCTTCAGGTAACCCCCCTGTTCGTACCTTGACACTAATTTGGTTAAAGTGCGCTCGGCTAATGTGCATTCCTTATATGTATGTAAAGAACCCGTCCCTCTCAAACAAGAGGATTCTAACAACGAGGAAAGGCTATACTACGAGGCCGAGACTGACACCTACCTCACTGGTCCTGATGACACGGCTTCGAGGGTGATATCGGTGGTTCCTCCTACATACCGGGTATGGTCTACTTTGTCCAAGTCTATGTAACTCCTTTGTCTTGGTAACTAACACTTTATTCATCTTTCTGCGAATGATGAACCTGAGCTAGAGACTGGTGACAGAGCGACTCCCATGTCTATTCCTATTGCTAGTGAGTCTGTACTGATTGTGGGCTCCGTTGCGACATCTATTATTGATGAACCAGAGCCAACAATCAGCATGGCGACAAGTCCTACACCCATACCTATTTTTGTAGCGCAGTGCAAATTGATTGTTCATGAGTCATCTGAAGAAGATGACGATGTATCAATTTCCCTAATTCTAGAAGGAGTTGGGAGGATAATTCTGTCGAGTTCTGAGCCTCAATTTGAGGATGAGTCTGTCAAGATGACAAACGAGTTTGTCAAATTAGAGATTACAGCTACTACCATTGAAGTTACACAAACAGACATGTCGTTGACAACGGCGTTGGTCATACGGTCTTCCACACATTGGTTGAAGCAACGCCCGAGGCTTCTACCACAATAGATATTTCAATCGTGTTAGCTTCGCTTACACAATATCTCCTGCCAAGTAGCGCTCAAATGGAAGTTACACCAGCTATCTCTTCAACAACTGACGCGTTGGTGGTCTCGACTAAAGTAGGCCCTTTGAGTCATGTAGAGGTTCCACAATCTCCAGACTCAAATGATCTAGTTGAATCAAAAATTCAAATTATGGTCAAAAGCCTGGCAAAGCTATTTAAACAAAGTGTTGAGGCTGCCTTGGCTACTAACAACGATTTATCTCCTCGATCTCTTAGTTTGTTGAAGAATCAACTTGCTATTCTAGCATCGATTGCAGGATCTGAGCATGCCAAGCCATATAAAAAGATGATTGATGAGGCTGAGCTTCATTTTTAGCATTTCCACCAGCTCCGCGAGGCTGATATTATTGGGATCGCTGAACTCAAATTCTGTTGGCTTTTGGTGTAATGCCGCAAGATTGAAGAGATTACCCGCAAGGATGTGGAGCAGATTAATCATATGCTCCAAGAATTGACCACTCACCTTGAAAGTATTGATGGTATGCGGGCGGAGCTTAACAATGCCATTCTTGAATGAGAGACCGTCATCAAGGAGGCCAAGGCCATCATAGCTGAGGCTCAGGCCAAATTAGAGATGGCTCATGGGCAAAAAAAGGAGCTTGAATTCAAGTCCCCTGAGCTGGCCACTAAGTGGGATTTTAACATTTCTCAACTTCAGATTGAAACAGCTCGATTGAAACAGCTCGATTGAAACTGCTAAAGCTCAAGTCATCCATATCGATCTAGAGGTCTTGAAAGGGCAACCTCTGAAAGGTGCTCTCGATGCCAAAGAGGTTAAGATGGCCGAGCATGTTGAGCGCATTCAATCTTTATTTCCCTTTTTCCTTTAGGATTCTCCCATCTGTAATAACTTTGATCTTTTGATAATAATAAAGAACTTTTGTTATTTGATATGTGTACGATAGAGGTGTAGTATTAACGTATCGTATTGGTATCTATGTTGGGGAGAGAGAGATGTTAGAATTAAATTGATAGAGGTGTGGTGTTAACATATCAGGTTTGGTACTGTTAAACGATATAATGTTAACATGACAGTATTAGGATTTTTGACAGAAATGTAGTGTTAACATGCCAAATAGATCAACTGACAAAGGTGTAGTTAACTAGTCAGATTCAGAGGAGTCCATAGGGTGACTACTGTTTGGAAGTGTAATGTTTACTTAACGGTAGGAACTTGATGGAAGTGTAATGTTAACTAATCAATTTTTAAGAAAAATAGGTTGACAGAGGTGTAATGTTAACCAGTCAAATCAGAAAAGACAAACTAAGAGAGGTCTGATGTTAACTAGTCGGGTCCTTGGGGCACAAACTATTTAGAGGTGTAATGTTAACATGACGGTGGTAATATATTTGGAGTCAAGCAAAGGTGTGGTGTTAATTTGATGAATCCTTAGGGATTTAGATTGGGATATTTAAATTAAGATTTATGATCAGAGGTAGAAACTTTAATGTAACTGATATCTCTGCGTGGAGACAATAGTGGCTAGAAATCAAGGATAATATTTTTTAGAAATTTCCCTTTGATTGGTGCCATGAGCCTATTGCCATTTGGGTCAATTAGGTGATATGATCCATTTGAGTAGGCCGTCTCTACTACAAACGGGCTTTCCCATTAGGGTTGAAATTTTCCTTTAGTCTTATGTGTCATGACCATGGGTCGACGAGCAGCTAAGACCAGGTCACCTTCTTTGAAGGATCGCTCCTTAACTCTCCAGTTGAAGGCTCTTGAGATCCATGACCAGTAGATCTCAATTCATTACTGAGCTCTAAGTCTCAACTCATCTAGTGCATCTAGCTCTTGGAGACACTTTTGATGATGTTCCTCAGTTGTTATTTTCTCACCAAGAGCGATTCTTAATTATAGCATTTGGATCTCTAACGATATTACAACCTCACAACCGTAGACCAGGGAAAAAGATGTGGCACCTGTGGTGCGGACTGTTGTTCGACAAGCCCATAAACACTCTTTGAGCTTTTTGTCCCAATCTCATTTGTTGGAGGAGATGAACTTCTTGAGAAGCTTGATAATTGTTTTGTTAAAAGCTTTAGCTAGACCATGGGTAGATGGATTGTATGGCGTAAAAGAAACATCTTGGATTCAGAATTTGTCACAGAACTTGATGGTCAACTGATGAATTGTGGTCTGTTATCATGGACAATCCTCTGGGGGACGTTGAATTGATAGGTAACGTGGTGTTTCAAGAACTTAATCATGTTAGAAGTTTTGACTTCCCTAAGCGGGACAACTTCCTACTTGGAGAAGTAGTCAGTGATGGCCAAAATGAATTGACGACCTTTGGCAGACGGTGGGCTAATCGGACCAATAATATCCATGTCTCATGTTTTGAATGGCCATGAGGTGACAGTCGGATGTAATTCCTCTAGCAGTTGTTGCAAGAAATTAGTGTGAAATTGACAAGCACGACATCTCTTAGCATAGGCGATTGCATCTACGATCATCATTGGCCAGTAATAGCCTAAACGACGAAGTCAATCTTAGAGTTTAGGACCAGATTGATGAGCTCCACATGTGCCATCGTGGGCTTCTCTGATTACCTCTCGAGCCTCGCTTGGTAATAAGCATCGGAGTAGCATACCGTTGAATGATTGGCGATACAAAGTCTATGTAGTAGAATCATAGAAGAAGCGTGAGGCCCTTCTTTGGATGGAGGTGGCTTGCTTTGGATCATCTGGCAAAATTCTGTACAAGACATAATCAATGATCGGATAACACGAATCATTTAGCTCGAAATGAGTTGTCATGACATGGATTTCATTGGCTTCCAAAATTTGTTCTAGAGAGCACAATTGATAGCTAGCCACTGTAATATGCCTGATAGACTTTGGAGTCAAGGCGAGAGTAGTTGCAAGTGACGCCAAAGCATTTGTACGAGTATTTTCAAGGCGGGCTACATAATTGATGTAGAAGCCTTCGAATGAATGAGCCAGCTTCAAGATATTTGACACCTATATCTTGAATGAGTTGCAAACTAATTATAAGGGCATTGTACTCAGCTACATTGTTGGAGCGTGGCTTAGTCAATGAATAATTCCAAGGGAAGACATGGTAGTGGGGATCAATAAGCACTACCTTCACTCCTATAACAATTGCTCCTTTGTGGTTGCGTCGTGATGCATCATCAAAATAGAGTTACCACACTTGGTGATCTGAGTCAATATTTGACTAGAAGACTTTATCTAGAATGTCTAAGTAGAATTTAGATGACTCAGGGATAGGATGATCCTCTAGGAAATCAGCTATGGTTGGCCTTTCACTGCTTTTTGTGGCAAGAACATCATGTCGTATTGTGAAAGCAATATTGTCTATTTGGCTAGCCTAGAATTCAAGGATCCAGGTTTCATCATGAGTATCCATAAAAGATTGATTCTTGAGATGACATGAATGGATTGACCAGTCAGGTAGTGTTGTATCTTTTAGACTGTGAAAACCAACTTTAGACATTTCTTTTCGACTGGATTGTAATGATGCTTAGCACCAATCATAGTTCGGCTGAGATAATATATAGCTTGCTCGTGACCATCGTCGTTCTTTTGAGCAAGAAGTGCTCCCAAAGAATGATCCATACCCTAACATAAATCAAGAAAGGCTTACCTAAAACCAGTGCGGCTAAAACAGACGGTTTTGTGAGATAGTTCTTAATCTCATCAAAAGATTTTTTATAAGTATCATCCCAAATGAACGAAATGCCCTTCTTCATCAACCTATGAAATGATTGACATTTTTCAAATAGGTTGGATATGAATCTGTGGATGTATGCTAGTCGCCCTTGCAAACCTCTGAGTTCTTTGAGATTTCTCGAAGGTGGTATCTCTTAGATGGCTTTCACTTTTTCAGGATTGACGTGTATCCCTTTGGATGTTACTATAAACCTGAGGAACTTGCTTGATAATACCCCCAAGAAAGACTTGGTTGGGTTCATCTTGAGTTGATGCTTTCTCATGATTTTGAACACCATCCTCAAGTCATTGACATGATCTTGTTTGTGACGACTCTTAATTGCGAGGTCGTCGATGTAGCAATCCACCGTCTTGCACAAATATTCATGAAAAATCATGTTCATCATGTGTTGGTAGGTTGCTCTAGCATTTTTCAGACCAAAGGGCATCACTGTATAACAGAATACCCCAAAGGTGTCTTAAAAGCCGTATGCTTCTGATCACTTGGATGTAGTGACATCCAAACGGGCCGGCCCGACTCGACCCAGCCCGGAAAACCTGGTCTGGGCCAGGCAAAACTGGGGCCTAGACTTGGACCCGGGGAGGCCGGGGCGGGGCAGGGCGGGCTGGACACCGGGCCGGCCCGGTTATTTTTCCATTTTTTTCAATTTTTTTTAAAAACTTCAAAAGTAATTAGCAAATAACAATAAATTAGGCAAAATTTTGATAAAAATCAATCATATTATTAGTCACTTGTAACTATATAATTTACAAATACAATTACAAAAAACATAAAAATTAAAATGATAAAAATAAATTCTTTATTAATAATCAGATAATCACTAACAATTACAAATTTATTTTAGAATTTG
>JBAKGM010000139.1:27977314-27987661 GCA_037177215.1 Asparagus racemosus
AATCATAACGGGTCATTTTTTCCAGATTTATACCCGTGCATGTTTTGTGTTTGTGCATGTTTTGACTCGTTTCTCTCGTAGACATGAACTTGTTTGATCTCAAAGCACTTGATATCTTACTCAAATATCATTTAATAATATTTTTCACCATGAAATATATTTATCATTATATATCACATAATATTCAAAATACCGGGGTTTTACACAAGCATAGTAAGCTTAGGCTCCTTTACATGTGATGTCCCTTAATGTGTAATTTTCAAAGTATTCTAGATTTCCTCCACAGTTGTACAGGTTGATACATGATTAAATTCTTCAGCAGTTAAAGAATATTAAAGAGCATTCATAGCCTTCGTTTTTAACAAGTAAAGTTTTTTGTTTTATCATCTATGGTCCACTTATCTCTAGATATCACTACGGTGGTCTCACTAGTAGTGTTGGTGGGCTCACTAGTGCTAGTCTCAACAATACTCCAGATGTTACAGTCAGTGGATAAGGGAAAGACTATCATGCATGTTTTTCCAATAGGTGTAATTTGAGCTATTGAAAATAGGGGGTCAGGTAATTGCATGTCCCTTAGGGAAAGTTGTTGCAGCAGTTCTACTTTATATCTCTACTGTAGATTGTAAAGCCTAAAAATGAGTTACTAGGCTTGGATCTGAGATGCAAGCCTAGAAGGGAGGTAAATAGGGTTGTCTACCATTTTTAACGTAAACACTGAATATGCAACAAAAAAGAACAAATTGCAACGATAAACAATAATTAGCAATATTACCAATCTGAAAACCAAACAACCAAAGACACACAAAATTTTATAATGGTTCAGGTAAATAATTCTACACCCACTCTTCCTTCTTGTGAAGGAGTTTCCTCACTATGACAGAGTGATAATCACATTTTTATAACAATTTTACACCCTCATTATCTATTTCATATCAATAAATATGTCACTAATAACATACTTTATCTTAATTTGCAAGTTAATGAAGAATTAATGAGTAAAAGATAGAAAGAACTCAAATTTTCTCAATTATTGTTAATATTTTATTGAAGTACAAGATCAACCTAAGCAATCTACAGAAGCCGAAGAAATAAGGATCCAATATGAAGAGAACTCAAGTCAAAATCACGTTCAACATGATTAGCCACAAAGAAACGGTGATATCTCCCAATTCAAAAGGTGAAATGCAATATATAATATATGAAAATCACCTATCTTGATGAGATAGAGCTATCTGTAATTTAGAATATTGAAATTCTAATCGATTGGTCAACCGATTGGCCAATCGGTTGACCAACCAATTGTTTCGTAACAAACTTGTTTTGTGGCTAAGATTTAATCCTTGGTGCCCAAGTAAAATCTAATGGTTCTTGTTGCTTGCTATAGGCTATAAATAGGGCTAGAGGGTGAGGGGTTTGAGTGTAAAAACATTTGTTAAAACTCTATTTAGCGAGGAGTGTTACTCTTAATTGAGGAGACCTTTTAAAATTGTAAGTTTTTGTTGCAATTAATAAAAGAATTTTTTTGCCTCTTTATATTTTTCTTTTCTTCTCTTTATTTGATCATGAAGATGAAGAAAAGATGAGATAAAAATTAAGATGAAGATTTGCCTTCAGGAAGAGGCTAAAACCCTCTTGAATAGATTTATTTTAATGCATTTACTTTCATGTCTTTATTTTTTGTATAACGTAGATTTTATTTTATTGCACTATTTGCCTTGATACTAAAACCCTCTTGGGAAATAGTTTTTATTTTCTTCCTTTTTCTTTCATGCACCTTAAGTCTAGAACCTCTTGAGAATTTTTTTTATCTTTTTATACTATTCACCTTGAGGCTAGAACCCTCTTGGAAATTAGTTTTTACTTTCTTCCTTTTCCTTTGATTCGCCTTGAGGCTAGAATCCTCTTGAGAATAGTTTTTATTTTCATTTTCTTTCCCTCTCAAGGAGGCTAGAACCCTCTTTGGAGTTTGTTTTTATTTCTTTTCCTCTCATTTATTTCTTTGTTTTTATTTTTTAAGATGTGGAACTAGTTCTTATAGCAAACCTAGGATTGTATTAAATTAACTTGATTTTTTTATAATTTGTGAATTATTCTCTTCTGCTTAAAATGATCATGTTTAAAATAATCAATTGAACTAATTGGTACAAGGAACTCTAGAATTACTATTTAGTTTTTATTTTTTTCATGAGTATTAATTTTACTTAGATGTTAATTTGATATGTTATACTTTCCTTGAGTGGTTTGATAGTTTATGCTTTATAAATCTAAAGTAAAATATGATAAAAAGAGAAAAGTTCATAATTTATGAGTGAAATTGGATAGTAGATTCAATTCTAGATTCCTCATATCTCTAATTAATCGTCCATATTTTACTTTCTTGATTTTCCTCTTTATTCTTGATTTTCATTCATTTGTTTTATTTTCCTCTATTTTCTTTCTCCTCTCTCAATCTAGTTTTATTTTATTTTTCACATTAATCACAACCACTCTCATATCTCTCCACAACCATGCTTTTGCATGGGTAACTCGTCTTTCTAGTAATTTTAATTCCACCATTTAGTTAGTTTCTCACATTTAGAGACAATTAGGACTTTTTAAAAAAAATTTTAAAAAAATTTATTTTTGTCACCCATATTAAAATTCACCCTACACTTGGACATTTACTAACAAGATAATAAATTCAAACAATATCTCCCTTTATCATATTTGTTTGATTGCTAACCTTAATTAAAAAAATAAAAAGATTTTATTTTTCATCATTTTGTAGTTGTTTTTAATTTCTAGGGTTGCATTGCATATAATAGTAGGAATTCACCAAAGTGATTTGAGCAACTTGATTTGGCACTCACTTAAAAATATTCTTAAGCGCAAAACCCCACTAATCAAGATAAGATGGGGGATTTCATCACCCTTTTTTTAGCCCGCAAATCACTAATTCCTCACTAACACAATCTCAAGCCTTTTAAAACTCATTAGACGTTGGGCCCTAAGAATTCTAGCTCATTAAGGAATAAGAAATTCTTAAGTGAACTGATTCAAGTTTACTTGAATTAGTTAGTGTTTAAGGCAATGTTTAGGGGTTACGTAAAGTACTCCACAAGTAACGAGATACTTAATTAATCTTTGATCTCTCTTTAGTACTATCCATACCTAGCTAACTGACCGAGTAAACTTTGATATTTTCAGTAAAAGAGTTTTTAGTTAGAAGCTGGTCTACTTGAGTCTAAGCTTAATCCTAGAATTTAAAGTGATTGACACAAAGTAATTGCTCTTGATTTGTTTCAATTAGGGTTTTATTTTATCTCTCTCCTTCTTCTCATTATCTTTTAGATTTCTAGTTTTTCTCTTAAAAACCTAACTTTTTTTCTTAGAATTTCTTTTAGTTAAATAAAATAAAAAATTTATAAAAATAATTTATTTGGGTGTATGCAAGTGTGGATTAGGGATAATACTGATTGTTTAATCTTTGTTGAACCAATTTTTGAGACTAAACCAATGGGAAATCCTAATCCACCTGTTTTTCAAGACTTATATTACCCCAAAGAAGAGAATGAGTCAGATTTAAGTTTTGAGAAAATATTTGGTGTGGAGCTAACGATATTAGAAGAAATAGGATCAAATCTAGTCTTTCAGAACCAAAGAATTGTGCTAGATGCATGTTTCTCTGATCTTAGTTTTGAGGAACTATTTGCTGATGAACTTAGACTCCTAGAAAATAAACAACAACTGAATTTTTCTACCTCAACCATGAATCTTGGGTTTGAGGATATTTTTAAAGAAAAACTAGTGGTGTTAGGACAAACTTTCATTAATAAGGAATCTAAGTTCAAATTTGAAAATCAAAAATTCAAAATGCATAACACTATTGATTTTTTGCTATTTATTGAAGCCCAAATATGAAGACAAAAGAAGCCTCAAGAAAGCTCAATGATCCATGAAGAAATCGGGTCCAAAAATCACAAAAATACTAAATTCGCAAAAACCAATCGGTCGGCCAACCAATTGGCCAATCGGTCAGCCAACCGATTGGTTCGCAACATAATTTGTTTTATGGCTAGATTTTAATTCTTGGTCTCTGAGTTTCATCCAAGGGTTCTCATTCATTACTGTCGGTTATAAATAGGGGTAGATGGTGAGGGGTTTGAGCATGAAAATTTTGTAATAACTCTATTTAGAGAGGATGGTTACTCTTAATTGTGAAGGCTTTCCAAAATTGTAACTTTTTAGTACAATTAATAAAAAAAATTTACACCTCTTCATATTTTTCCTTTCTTCTTTATATTTGATCATGAAGATGAAGGTAAGATGAAGATCAAGATCAAGATAAAGATTTGCCTTCATCAAGTGGCTAGAACGCTCTTGGAATAGAAGTTTTATCTTTTATCTTTTATTTTCTTATAATCTTTTCTTTTCTTGTTTTAAATATTCATGAGGCTAGAACCCTCTTAAATTAGATTTATTTTGATGCATTTACTTTCATGTCTTTATTTCTTAAATAGTTTAGATTTTATTTTCTTGCACTATTCGCCGTGAGGCTAGAACCCTCTTGGGAATTAGTTTTTATTTTCCTTCTTTTTCTTTCATTCACCTTGAGGCTAGAACCATCTTGAGAATTAGTTTTTATTTTCTTTATTTTTCTTTCATTCACCTTGAGGCTAGAACCCTCTTGGGAATTATTTTTATCTTCTTACACTATTCACCTTAAAGCTCTCTTGGGAATTAGATTTTATTTTCTTCCTTTTCCTTTGATTCACCTTGAGGCCTATTGGGAATATTTTATTTCCATTCGTTTCTATTTTTTTCTCTAGTATACATTTTATTCATTTACTTTATTTTCTAAAGAAGTGGATTTAACTCTGGATTCCTCATATCTGTAATTGAATCATCCATCTTTACTTTATTGATTTTCCTCTTTATTCTTGATTTCTATTTATTTGTTTCTTGATTTTTTTTCCCTCTATTCTTTCTTCCCCTCTCAATTTAGTTTTGTTTTTATTTGGGCATAATCACAACTACTCTTATTCTCTCCACAATCCACATTTATCACTCCTAATTGTCACACACGCACAACTTGTTAACCAATTTTGATTAATTCCTACAATACCTTTCTCGTGGGATCGATAACTTTTTATGCTATAACTTGATAGTTGTACACTTGCAACCTACGTTCTACTTAATATCTTATCAAGGTTTTGGGGCCGTTGCCGGGGAACGGTGTTCATAAGTAGGATTTTTCTATTTTGGTTCTTTAATTTGTGTGTTTTCTTGTGAAAGAACCACGTTGAAGCTTGAAGATTAAGGATTGAAGATTGAAGATTGAAGATTGAAGAATTGCCTTCAAAAGGGCTAGAACGCTTTTGTGTGGGTAACTTCTCTTTCTAGTATTTTAAATTCCACCCCTTTTAGTTAGTTTCTCATAATTAGAGACAATTAGAATCTAAAAAGAAAAAATGTTTTACTTTTGTGAACCATAATAAAAATTCACCCTCCACTTAGATATTTACTAACAAGATAATAAATTCAAATAAGAGCTCTTTCTCACGTTTGTTTAATTGTTAACCTTAATGAAAAAATAAAAATATTTTATTTTTGCATTCTTTTGTAGTTACTTTTAATTTTTAGGGTTGTATTGCATATAACAGTAGGGATTCACCAAAGTGATTTGAGCATCTTGATTTGACACTCACTTGTAAATATTCTTAAACCCACTAATCATGATAAGATGAGGTATTTCATCACCTTTCCTTAGCCCACAAGTCATTAATTCCTCACTACATAAACAACAAGCCTTTTAAAATTCATTAGATGTTGGTCCATAAGGATTTGAGCTTATTAACGAGCAAGAAATCCTTAAGTGAACTGGTTTAAGTTTACTTAAATCTGTTGGTGTCTAAGGCAAGGTTTAGGGGTTGTGTAAAGCGCTCTGCGAGGAACGAGATACTTAAATGGTGTTTAACCTCCCTCTAGTACTATCCTTACCTAGCTAATTGACCGAGTAAACATCGATCTTTTCACTAAAGGAGTTTTTGATTAGGAGCTGGTCTAGTTGAGTCCAGGTTTAACTCTAAAATTTAAAGTTATTGACACAAGTGATAGCATTGATTTGTTTTAGTTAGGTTTTTCCTTTATCTTCTGCCTTTTTCTCATCATCTTTTTAATCTTTTAGTTTTTCCCTCTTAAAAAAAATTAAAAACTAATTTTTTTAAGAATTTTTTTTAGTTAAACAAATTTGCTTTGGTGTATGCATATTTGGATGTAGGATAATACCATCATTTAATCCGTGTTGAACCATTTTTCAAAGAAATCACTAATCCTAATCTACCCGTTCTTCGAGATATCTGTTACCCAATTAGGAATGCAATCTCATCTTGCATTAAGCTACCCGATATCAATAGAACTAATTTTGAGCTTAGATAACATTTCATAAACACACTTTCGAAATTCTTAGGATTTGAAACTGAAGATGCTTATATTTTTATCCCCGAAATTGAGGAAGTGTGTCTCATGATTAAGATGAAGGACTTATCTGAAGATGCGATTAATCTTAGATTCATTCCTTTTGCTCTTAAAGAAAAAGTCAGATAATGGCCGTATAGTTTACCCACAAATTCTGTCTCAATTTGGGATGAATTTATCACCATTTTTCTGAAAATTGTTTTCCCTATCCGCAAAACGGTGAAGCTTAGAAATAGCATCATGAATTTTAAAATTGTCTCAGGGGAGCCATTTTGAAAGTATTTTAACAAATTTAAGGATCTTCTTATCTATTGTCCTCACCACGGTCTTGAAAAATGGCGATTATGCCAAATCATCTATGAAGGATTGGATTATTCTTTAAAAAGTTCCTTAAAATTAATGTGTCAAAGGGATTTCATGAAGAAAAATGCTAATGGAGATTAGAATTTTTTAGAGAGTTTATCTGAGAAAACCATGTAGTGGGAACACTATGATGATAGAGTTTTATCAGTTCCCCAACCCAATTCTAGTGGTCTTTCCTTAGAGACGAACATAGCCTCTAAAGCAAAGATGGCTACAATCATGCATACGTTAGAAACTTTAGAAATCAAAGAACGAGCTCATGCTCAAATCAATCAAGTCTCTGCCTCAGTTTGTTACAACTGTTTGTCTCCATCCCATATTTCAGAGGAATGTCCTCTCTTAGGAAACAATCAACCACTATAAATTTTGTTCAAATTAATAAAAGAATTTTTTCGCCTCTTCATATTTTTCTTTTGTTCTCTTTATTTGATTATGAAGATGAAGATAAAATGAAGATAAAGAGCAAGATGAATATTTGCCTTCATCAAGAGGATAGAACCCTCTTAGAATGTAAGTTTTCTCTTTTATCTTTTATTTTCTTGTAATAGTTTCTTTCCTTGTTTTAAATATTCATGAGGCTAGAACCCTCTTGAATTAGATTTATTTTCATGCATTTACTTTCATGTCTTTATTTCTTGCATAGTTTAGATTTTACTTTCTTGCACTATTCGCCTTGAGTCTAGAACCTTCTTAGAAAGTAGTTTTTATTTTCTTTCTTTTTCTTTTATTCGCCTTGAGGCTAGAACCCTCTTGAGAATTGTTTTTATCTTTTTACACTATTCACCTTGAGGCTAGAACCCTCTTGAAAATTAGTTTTTATTTTCTTTCTTTTTCTTTCGTTCACCTAGAGGTTAGAACCCTCTTGAGAATTATTTTTATCTTCTTATGCTATTCACCTTGAGGCTAAAACCCTCTTGGAAATTAGTTTTTATTTTCTTTTCCTTTGATTTGCCTTGAGATTAGAACCCTCTTGGGAATTGTTTTTATTTTTATTTTCTTCTTTTTATTCATCTTGAGGCTAGAACGCTCTTGAGAATATTTATTTCCATTTTTGTCCCTTTTTTCTTTAGTATAGATTTTATTTCTTTATTTCATTTTCTAATGAAATGGATTCAATTTTAGATTTCTCATATCTCTAATTGAATCATTCATCTTTACTTTCTTGATTTTCCTCTTTATTTTTAATTTCTCTTTATCTGTTTCTTGATTTTATTTTCCTGTATTCTTTCTCCCCTCTCAATTTAGTTTTGTTTTTATTTGCACAAAATCACAACCACTCTTATTCTCTCCACAATCCACATATATCACTCCTAATTGTCACATATACACAACTTAAGAACCGATTTTAATTAATTCCTATAACACCTTCCTCATGGGATTGATAACGTTTTGTATTATAACTTGATAATTGTGCACTTGCAACTTAGGTTCTACTAAATATCCTATCAAATCCTCTTGAATTAGATTTATTTTGATGTATTTACTTTCATGTCTTTATTTCTTGCATAGCTTAGATTTTATTTTCTTGCACTATTCGTCTTGAGGCTAGAACCCTCTTGGGAATTAGTTTTTATTTTCTTTCTTTTTCTTTCATTCACCTTGAGGCTAGAACCCTCTTGAGAATTATTTTTATCTTCTTACACTATTTGTCTTGAAAGTAGAACTAGAACCCTCTTGAGAATTATTTTTATCTTCTTACACTATTCGTCTTGAAGCTAGAACCCTCTTGGGAATTAGCTTTTATTTTCTTCCTTTTCCTTTAATTAGCCTTGAGGCTAGAATTCTCTTGGGAATAGTTTTTATTTTCATTTTCTTTCCCTCTTAAGGAGGCTAGAACCCTCTTTGGAGTTTGTTTTTATTTCTCTTCCTTTCATTTATTTCGTTGTTGTCATATTTTTAAGATGTAGAACTAATTTTTGTGGGATTTCTAGGATTGTATGAAATTAGCTTGATTTCTTTTATAATTTGTGAACCATTCTGTTGTGCTTAAAATAATCATGTTTAGAATAATTAACTAAAGACTTAATTGGTAGAAGAAATTCTAGAATTACTCTTTAGTTGTTGTTCTTTTCATGAGTATTAATTTTACTTTTTACTTAGATGATAATTTGATAGATTATACTTTCCTTGAGTAGTTTGATAGTCTATACATAATAAATCTAAAGTAAAATATGATGAAAAGAGAATAGTTCATAATTTATAAGTCAAATTGGCTAGTGGATTTAATTCTAGATTCCTCATATCTCTAATTGAATCGTCCATATTTTATTTTTCTTGATTTTCCTTTTTATTCTTGATTTTCATTTATTTGTTTTATTTTCCTCTATTTTCTTTCTCCTCTCTCAATCTAGTTTTGCTTTATTTTGCACATAATCACAACCACTCTCATATCTCTCCACAACCACATTTATCACTCCGAATTGTCACACACATACACAACGTGTGAACCGATTTTGATTAATTCCTATAACACCTTCCTCGTGGAATCGATAACTTTTTATACTATAACTTGATAGCTGTGCACTTTGCAACTTAGGTACATATTCATTTACCTATCACAAAGTTCTCCTGAATCACATACTAATTCATTAGGCTTACAATATAGCACCCTAGTTTTAGCCTAAAATTAGTTGTGTAACCTAACTCTCATAATAATTAACTCCTGGCCCTAGTTAGTCCTGACCCTCAATTTAACTAGCTTGAGTAAGCCGTAAAAGAAGTTCAATATAAAGAAATATAAATAACAAATAAGCTCAATAAAAAATATTCTTACAGCCCTTTGATTATGCATACCATTCGTCGAATGATCTATGTGAAGCTTGATGAAAAACGTGGATGAGGATGGACTACAAGGGTAGATCTACTCACCATGAACTAATAGGATGATGTAGTGCGCGGCAAGTGAGATTGACTACACTCCGAGGGATCAAAATGCTCTCCATGATCAACACAAACAAATCCTAGGCTTCCTCTCTCTTTTTCTCTCTTTTCCTCTTCAAATTAGGCCAGGAAACAATGCCTCAAAATGTAAGAGAGAGAGGATTAGGTCTTCATATGCAACGGATGGCTAAGAATAAAAGCTAAAAGTTTCAAAATCTACCATCTAACAATCGATGGTGGCCCTCGACCAACGATGGTGTTGAGTGACCATCGATGGTCAGATGACCCCATCGATAATTTGAACATCTCTAGACTTTTGTAGGATCGATGACCTAAGTTAACCATCAATGGTCCCATGGTCACCATCGATGGTTAATGTGAGCCATAGATGGTCCACAAGCTGAAATTAGCTTTTGAGCTAAATTTCAATTCTTTTCGCCTCTTTCTTGTTCCATATGTCTACTAGATCATCTCAAACATAGATTAGACTCAAATGAATGTTCGTTTTCAATCAAACAAGAGATATTATAGAAACAATATCCTAGCAGATAAAACTTCACTAATCTGATGGGAATAATGTTGGATATCATGTCTCCAAAGATATTATTTTGATAATAACAATTTATATTATGTGTGTGATATATA
>JBAKGM010000139.1:27989409-28008883 GCA_037177215.1 Asparagus racemosus
TCTCTTCTCTCCTTTTTCTTTTCCTTTCCTCTCTACCTCTCTCTCTTTTCTTTCTCTGTCTGATGCATTAAACCCTCACCCCTCACCCCTCTTATATAGGCATTTAACGGTTGGTGGCACAGTGAAATATTTGGTGGAATAGTGTTGGGTAGGTGACCGTTGGTTGGTGGGTTTGAAATTTCAAAGTCAGTTTTAACACTAAATATCATCCATCTTCTACCAAACTCTCAAAACCCTAGGATGATTGTAACTCAGAGGAACACAATGATGATTACAGTTGAAATAAAATCATGAACATCATAGATATAAATCCATTCAACCAATTCAGATATTATTATGTATACATGGTGGTTGATTTTATAGCCCATTCTTTGTGGAGGTGCACCGTCGACCGGTGTTGGCCTCGGGAGTGATATTGGGTCGGAACCCGAGACGCTGCAAGGCGGTCTGATGTTTTCAAGAACACCGGGCGAGGTCTTCTTCATCGACCTGACGCCGTGCTGAACACAGGCGAGGTCTTCTTCATCGTCCCTAACCGCACCCTTTACCGCCTCATCATGCGTGAATCTCCTCCGAGAATAATGGTGGCATCGTTGAAGGAGCGTGTCGCGTGTTCGGAGATGAACGATGGTTTGAAATAAAAGAATAAGGATGGGAATGCTGTAGAAAATGTTGTTTCATGAGTTGCATAGGGGGGATAAATTGGGGTAGATTTTGAAATGAATTGCTCTACAGAATGATAGAATCAATAGTTGCTTTATATGACTGTACATAACAATTATACTACATTTTGTACTCTTACACGCAAAGAAGTGGGACCTTTTTTCGTAAATTGCAAAAGTAAATTATGAATTGCAATAGGCCCTACTCCATTGTGTCTAAGAGTCCAAGAATAGTATAATTCTTGTTAAAATACATTGTTAAAAAAAGAAAAAAAAAATCTCGAGACAATTGAAAACAGAAACCTAACAAAGATTAAAACATTCCCCGAGGGAAACTCTTATTATGGTATTTGGATTACACTATATGTTACTCATGCTGAATCACCAAAACTGGTTAACAAAAAGAAATGTACCCGATCAACCAAAAAAAAAAAAAAGAAAAGAAAAGAAAAGAAAAGGAAAGAAAAGAAAATGTAAATCTATACATACAGCCAATGCATATCTAAGAACTAAAATAGCCTACTAAAAAAAGAATGAAAGAATCAAAACAGGAAGAAATTCACCCTATTAGGGCTCATCTTGAACCAATATATTGGCAATAGAGGTAAACTGGCATCGCAACTGCACGTTGGCAGCTTCCTATCTCCAAGTATCATATGCACAAAATGCTGGCAGATATTTCCGATACTTTGAATACATTCCGTTTTCTCTGAAGAAAAAAAAGGGAATCTTAGGGATTGGAAGCATTTGCCTCATCTTCACTTGACTTTGTTATGAGATCATAGTTTATGGAAGCCAGCTGAGATATATTCTGAGAAAACGGATTGTAAAGCTACGTTAGATTTTATTCTTTGGATAATGTACAGAAAGTATACGGTTAGAATGTCCTACCTTAAATGAGAAGTTACTGAATGAATACTTCTTTGGAGCTCCAAACTGTGTCATACTGCCACATTCATCATCCTGTTGAATAGATACCAAAAGAAAGGGAGGAAAAAAAAACTGTCGGTTGAAAGTTCAGTTATCAATAAAGAAACGGGAAAAAAAACAATAAGATCAAAAGGTGATCTTCATACATCTTCATCATCATCATAACTGTAAGGGCTACCAGAGCAGCTTATACTGCCTGAATCAGTTGAGCATTCATAATCATCATTTGGTGATGCATGAATTTGACCATCTGCTGAATTCCATTCATGACGGCAAGCAAAATAACTTGTGTCATCTTCACATTCTGTTGAAGGAATGAATGCAGCCTGCATCAAATAGTTATCATCTTAAATTGTCATGATTATGGTGATAAATTACATATCATGGGCATAAATGGCCTTTTTCAAGTTCCACCAAATAACCTTCTTTTGTGCGAGCATATCCCAGTTGATGCTTTTGAAGAAGGGATGTGACTTCACCTGTCCTAATGACCAAACTTGTTTCAGAATTGGAGAGTATAATATGCATCGGGTTCATCATAACAAATGAGATTTACCTCTCCTGCCCCAGTTGCTCCAAGTCTTTGGAGTGGATTTTGGATCAGTAATCTGAATGAAAAGCAAAAAAGTAAGATGGTAGATGTACTGAGATGCAAACATTACCTTTATGATTGTTTTTTCTTTTTTGCTTAAAAAATGCTAAGGACTTCATTTCACATTGTTTTATTATCACTTAATTTTCAGTTCCCTGATGAGCTTCGGCTTATACATGACTTGTCACAAGCAATAGTTCAAGTAGTCTTAACAATTAAATAAAAGGGGTTAGTTGAGGATAGACCCCCTGTTGTATCAGTTGTTTTATACTTACTACCCCTCTAGTTTTACTGTTGAAGATAGAACCCTTAGCAATTTTTTAATTACTCTTTTACCCTTAAGGGGCATATTTGTCAAAAACAACTTTCTGAGGGTACGAGAGTCAGAAATTTAAAATCAGAAGGTCTATCTGCAACAATGAAACAATAGGGGTAGTAAGTTCAAAACAGTGATACTACCGGGGGTCTATCTGCAATTAACACTAAATAGAATCAAAGTAGGAAAATATTAACAAAATGTTGGAACTTTCTTGGAATGGTTAAACAGAGAAGGAACAGGGAATTCTGTGATTCTCACTTGTCAACCAAGTCATAAGCATCATGGCTTATCTCCTCCGGAACGTGTGGCCAGGGTATATCTCGGTTCATAATGTTATCAAAAATTTTCTGCAGTTAAACAGCATGAATCAGTGCAAAAGGAAAAATATCAGATAAAAGTCCAATTCTAGCCACATTACTAATACAAGTTCTTTTTAATCATGACTTCTTCCCAGTATATGAACACATTCAATTATATTTATTTATACTTTTATAGTTGTCTTTCGTTGACAACAGTTAGCAATCATAAATCCGAAACATCTAGTAAATTACAACTAGATATTAAAAGAGTCAACTTCCAATAAGTTTCATGTAAATATGACGATTTTTTTTTTGTTGAAACATCTATAAATTTTATACATTACAGTACATTCAACCTAATTAAGACAAAGAAGGATGAAAAAAATAGTCAATACTTTTAGCCGATACTTACAAATTTTTTTCTCTTCATTTATTTTCTTTTACACATTGTTAACTCTTTTTCAATTCCAATAAGATTTGTCATGTAAATAAGGCAGTTTAACCACTAATAGAATATCATTGACCAACCATTGAACCACTGAACAGTGAAATAGCATACCTGTGGGTGTCCTGCATTGAATGGGGGAATGCCAACCAGCAGTTCAAAAAGAATAACGCCTACAGACCACCAGTCTGCAGTCTGACCTACAATTCAAGAATTACAACAAGTGAAAAATGATACGAGATGAATGCACAGACATGCACATGCATGTGCACCAATGCTCACATGCATGCATGCATGCCAATATGAAGGTTTGTTAGTATGACAAACCATGGCTCATTCCGAGAAGTATCTCAGGTGACAAATAATCAGGTGTGCCAACAGCTGACTGCTTTCTCCTCTGCTCTCGTATCTCTGCTCGAACAGATGCAGGAATTGGTTTATGCTCACTTTGGAGAACAACACTGCTAACATCTGGGCCCGATAAATCATCAGTACTGTTGATAAGACCAACCTTAGACAGTCCAAAATCAGTCAGCTGTACCAGAAGATATAGAGCTTTGTGAGAACTGTTTTTTTTTTAAGTAAAACAAAGTATAAAAACGGTGAACTACAGAACAACTGTAAGCCTATAAAGAAAGGTATTTCAATGAGTTGAAAAAAATGAATATCTTTCCGCATTATTATTGTGCATCAGGCGTACGCAACAGTGAACACTGGCTAAAAAAATTACAAATCCTTCAAGAATTTAAATCATGTTCAATCTTAATATCATATATATCATCAAGAGAAGCTACTTTTTCGTCCCTGTACTAATAGCGAATCATGGATCCAATTTTTATTATTATCTGTTGAGGGATCCAATGCACTCATATGTGCTAAAGAATCTGTAGTTTGTTACAGCATCCACTAAAAAGAGAGATACTTGTCCAATTCTAGGGGTTAGCAATATGAAACACTCTTTTAAAATTCAGTTCTAGAAGGGCCAACCAAGGGGCTCCATATTTCTGCCAACTCCATGGACCATGATTAAAATTCTGTCTCTTCCGTTTCGGTTACTAACAGACAGAAACAAATTTAAATTGAATTGAGATACAATGGTTTTCTCTTCTTATTAGCTAAAGCATAAGAATAAGAATTAATAATGAATCATAAATAAAGTACATGAAACCCATGAGGTACTAACCTTGATATGGCCATCACGACCAATTAATAAGTTATCTGGCTTCAGATCTCGATGAATGACACTCAGCGAATGTAAGTACTCCAATGCAAGAACCTGAAACAGATACAGACCATCTAAGTTGGAGTTTCATTTGGCATTAGAAGATAACCGAGGTCTTTTCAGAAAGCTATGCGCTTACTAATTCAGCAATGTATGTTCGTGCCATTTCTTCATCCAGGCAACCTAAATTTCTCAGTAAAGAATATAGATCACCCCCATTCAGGTACTCCATGACCAAGTAAAGATTTTCCCTACATGTGAAGGAGTAGTAAAATCGGACCTGTTGATTATGATAGAAATTAGAACATATCTCCACTAAACAGTCTGAAATTTACAAGCTTGGAAACCTGCTCACCACAAAAGGATTGCGAACTGAGATGAGGATGTTCCGCTCAGCTAAGATACTTTCAACTGCATTCTTACGAATCATATCAGACTTTTTAAGAACCTATATAGATGAGGAAATCTAGTATTATTTCCTTGAAGAATCATATTTTATTAAGTCATATTAGAAGTCACGAGTCATTCTTATGGAAAACAACCAAAGGAAAATATGTTTGCTTATTGCTTATGCATGAACAGATCTGCGCACAGAAATATTAATGCAAATATAGATATGACGTGGTGTTATACCTTGATACCAAGCATCATAGGTGATCTAGTTTAAAATTGAACACTGCAGAAATGAAAATCCTAACTCATAGTTGCTTTGTTTCTGATTACTAGTTTTAAATGAAGACCCTTGATGATCTTATTTGGATAGAAAATTTGGTTGATCAGCCTGTATGTTATTTGAAAATGTGGTAGTGAAAAGATAATGCACTTATTGCGTAGAACATACCTTTGCATGTGTCCAGAGAACAGGAAACAAAGGATGTTAGATGAGAATGTTTTCATAAGAAAAAGAATAAATTACATATAATTTTAATTTGATGAGTGCCAAATAGCAAAGTCCAACTCACATTGCCAGCATATATTTTATTTGTTTAAATCAGTGTTGAGAATTGCAATTGGATCCACACCAAGACTTCAATCTTTTACCCTACTGTTCAACACTGTCTCATCTACTTCTTGAATGTCAAGGTCTGACCAACTCATTGATGCTATGTCAATACACATTTCACTATATATATGCCCATTTCACATACAATTAATGTAAATGTGCTAGCATCAACGATATATATCCATCTCAATATTCTACAAGACTGAAATTCAATCTGATTCACCTCGAATTAGCATTATGAAAGCAGATAGGGGGACCTTCCTTTAACAGATATAAGCTTTGAATGTGAAGTTTTTCAGACTATCCAAGCATCAAAGTCTCCTTTTTCTGCTAGTCATATGTCAACTAACAATATAAAAATGTAAATTCTCAAAAGAAACAGTAAAGGACACCAAGAATTAGCCAAAAACATCAAAGAAAAGTAAATGCAGTAACTCCTTGGCTGGGAGAATGTTACAAAGCAACAAGTGCTAAAGTGATAAAGATGTGTTGCTTTATGAGACTAAGAAAAGTAAATATATTGAATCTAACTGTCGCTTTTTACACAAAGCAAATGTTAGAACTCACACGATGCTTTGCATTCTAATGATGCTCTTCCATCAGCATATATAGTAAAGTGCTGCTCAATATATTAATAGACCTGCTTCGTATTTTGATTCTAACATTGTATACTTAAAAGTGCATATAGAGAAGATACACATTTCTTTGCTGTGATGATATATATAACTCTAAAATAGTTGGTGTTATTCACAATTATTTAACCGCTAGCTACCGGAAAATATCTCTATAAGGATTTATGGGTACACTACAACTATAGTGGACATTACTTATTAGGCAGTGTATTTTTGCAATCAATAACAACTTTTTTCTTGCAGGGAATAACTTGACCGTTAGCTGATATCTAACTGAAAAGGCTTAAAAGTCAGAAGAATATAAGATTCAAAAAAGGGGAAAAAATTTTACGTGCAACAACCTTAAAAGTTCACCACATAAGGTGAAATCTCTGTTTATTTGCTTTGTGTTAATGTGGCAACAAATTGGGGAAGAAATGGAGCACAACACATTATAGGAAGAGTGACCATATTTCGCAACTGGCTATCAACCTGATTAACCTCTCTGTTGGTGCCAAATTTCTAGCCATTGATGGTGAACAAGACATAAACCTTCCACAAACCCTGCAAGGGTATTAGGTACATAGAGAAACCTACCTTATTGATGATGTAAATAAGCTCATACAGCCAAGGGGTGGTTCTCCCTAGAGGTGATTGCAGTCAACTCTAAGGCACAAAATAAAATCAGAGATGCACAAAGAATACAATTTATAAAATCGAAACCAAGTAGCAACCATAGTCAAATTCACAGGTTGTAAGAAGACGTATAGTCTCAATTTGTCATTCTACCTCACCAAATACTTACACGTTCACCATCAACCATGGGACTTGCTAATTTAAAATGAAAATTATCTTAGTTTCACTTGAACAGTAAATTTCAAAACTTATGTCAGGATTGCAAATGCACAGGAAATGAAAGAAGTGTTGAAACAAGTAATCAGAGAGAATCATTTAGTTCCCTCTCTTAGATGTTATTTATAATATCACAAATACAAAGAGGCTTGTCCCAAATCAATGTGGGACTAAACAACATAAAGAAACAACTCTCAACACTCCTCCTCAAGATGGGCGAAAGATATCTATTAAGTCCATCTTATCACACCCTCTAACTAGGTCTACTAAGCTAAGGCCTTTAGTCAAGCAGTCTGCAGCCTAATCCTTAGTTGGAACATGGCCTAACTCCAGTAGCCCACAGTTCAGTTTCCTTTTGATGAAGAACCTATCAATCTCGATGTGGTTGGTTCTGTCATGCTGCACTGGGTTATTGACAATACTGATAGCTAACTTGTTGTCACACCACAACCTAATCTTGGCTATTGATCTAGCTTTAGCTCTACCAGCATGCTTTTTAGCCACATCGACTCTGCAACCCGTACGACCATTGCTCTGTACTCTGCTTCAGTTGTTGATCTTGCCACCACAGATTGCTTCTTATTTTTTCAGGAGACTAAGTTGCCTCCTACAAATATGTAGTATTCTGAGGTAGACCTCCTACCATCTTCGCAGCTAGCCCAATCTAAGTCACAATAGCCCTCAATGTTCACATAGCCACTCCTCCTGAATATCAGTCCTTTGCCATGGGCACCCTTCAGATACTTTAGGATCTGATATATTGCATCCATATGACACTTCTTTGGGTCATGCATGTAGCAGCTCACCACGTTCACCGCAAATGAAATGCCTGGATGTGTGTGACTCGGATAGATCAACCTACCAACTAGTATCTGATATCTCTCACGATCAACTGATTCTCCTGCCTCAGCACTCAGCTTGAACCTCCGATCGATCGTTGTATTAGTAGGTTTGCACCCTAACATCTCTATCTCTGCAAGAAAATTTAATGCATACTTCCTCTGGGAGAGAACAATCTCCTCCGCTCCGTGAGCTATTTCTATTCCAAGAAAGTATCGAATCTGACTCAGATCCTTCACTTTAAATTCTTTGCTCAATCTCATCTTGAGCTGGGTAATCTCTTTCTCATCATCCCTTATGATGATCATGTCATCTACATACACTATAAGCATAGTGATGTGGCCCTCACTTCTTCGAAAAACACAGTACGGTCGGCATTGTTCTACTTGTAACTCATACCAATCATAGCCCTCCTGAACCTGTCGAACCATGCTCAAGAAGACTGCTTTATCCCATACAGAGACTTCTTCAGCCTGCAGACCTTGCCCACTGTCTCTCCTGTGAAAATCCTGGTGGTATCTCTATATACACCTCCTCCACTAGATCTCCATGAAGAAATGCATTCTTCACGTCTAGTTTATGTAGTTCTCATCCACCATTTGCTGCCAAAGAGATCAGCATCTGAACAGTGCTCATCTTCGCCACTAGTGCAAAGTCTCATCGTAGTCAATATCGTATATCTGGCTGTACCCTTTTACCACCAGTCTTGTCTTGTAACGTTCAACCTGTCCTTCTAGATTCTGCTTCATAGTAAACACCCATTTGCATCCCACTACTCTTTTCTCTGCTGGTAGTGTCACCAACTCCCATGCGTGGCTCTTCTCGAGAGCTCCCAGCTCCTCGTGCATGGCTGCCTTCCACTTTGGGTCCTTCTTAACAGCCTGCTAGTTGTTAGATATAGTAATAGAATCTAATGATGCAATGAATTCTCCATGTGAAGGGAATATATTAGAACAGAAAATAAATTGAGCAAGATTCTAATCATATCTGTCAGGAGGATTACCCGAATTACTGCGAGCAGTCCTCCTTATAGACACTGATGTGGGTAGAAGGGTAGGAGTAGAAGGAATGGTATCACTTGAAATGAAGGATGGTGTAGGTATCTCAAGAGTTGGAGCAGAGCAGAATGAGGAACTGGGCATTGACACTGCAGGCACCTCTAGCACTATAGGCATCTCTGACACTGTAGGCACCTCTGACTGCTTTCTCCTCCTTCTGTATGTATGCAACTCCCCCTAAGTTGTAGGTAACTCCTCCTGAGCTGTAAGCCTAGCACCCCTTGTCTCCTCCTCCTCCCCTTTGTCTTCATCCTCATGCTTCTCTGAACAAGGGACCGAAATTGAGATTGACCCCTTGAGCTCTCACCATTCTCCCCCTCTCGCTTCATACCTCCAGTATTAGGCGAGTCTCTGAAGGGTGAAGTTACCCCCAATATGTAATATAGCTCGAGCTCTCGAAACAGCACATCTATGCTGACAAACAGTATTTTTTCCACTGGGCTCCAACAGACATACTCTTTCTGTGTACCAGAGTATCCCACGAGCATACGCTTCACAGCCTTAGGGTCTAGTTTCCCTACAGATGGTCTGTTGTCCTTCACAAAACACATACAGCCAAACACCTTCAATGGTAGGGTCCCCACATTGTCTCCCTTCAGTGTCTCACGCGGAGATTTCCATTTCAATACACTTAAAGGCATCCTATTGATTAACCAAGCAACCGTCAAAACTGCTTGTTCCCACAATATTTTTGGAGCATTCATTGCCATCATCATACTCCTAGCAACTTCTAGGAGATGTCTATTCTTCCTCTCTGCTACCTCATTCTGAGCTGGGGTGTATGTGCATTTAGTCCAGTGTTGTATTCCTTGAGCTGACAGATACTCTTTAAATATTCTGTTGGTGTACTCTGTCCTATTATCTGACCTCAACACCTTTATCACTGCACCATACTGAGTCTGGATGTGCCTATAAAAGTCTTTGAAATAACCAACTATATCATTCTTATTTTTCATTAGGTACACCTAAGTGACTCTAGAAAAACAATCAATAAATATAACAAAATACTTCATCCATTTATAGAATTTATTGGACACTGTTTCCATATGTCAGAATGTATCACCTCAAAACTATAGAAACTCCTATTACCCGAACTAATATAAGAGCTTCTAGTAAGCTCCCAAACTCACAAGTATCACACTGAACCTTCTGTTGATTTACTTTCTGAAATAAGGTTGAATACATTTTACCTAGAATATGAAATGAAGGGTGTCCCATCCGTTAATGATGTAGCATCAACTCATCCTCTGCGCAAACCTCAGTTTCTCTTACTCCCGTCCTCTCAACCATAGATGTCAACACTGAGTACATCCCTTCACGATCCAGGTACCACAGCCCGCTACGCCACGTGCCAGTCCTAAATCTTCATCCCGTCCCCTTCTCTTGAAAGATCACCTTACGAATATCGAAAAAAATAACATATTTCAGTTGAAGGATAATGGCACTAATGGATAACAGGCTAACAGGAAATGAAAGAGCATGCAAAATAGTGTTACAGAACCTGTACAATTAACAGTGCCCTTACTGACTATAGCTTGTGATATACCATGCGCAATCTGGATACTCTCTGGCTCTACCAGGTGAGTATAAAATGAGAACTCACTGGCATTGCTAGTTACATGTCTAGATGCTCCAGAATTCATCATCCAGTCTATGAATCTAGTGGCAGCCATGGATGCAAGGACATGTGTGTCATCCATACCTTTGTTTGGGTGGGTGCGAAGAGCGTAACTGGTATAGTCTCCTTCAGAAAAAATAGTAGATGCACTTGGACACGTTGCCTACTGCTTCCTTCTCAGTGCCGTCAAGAGAGCTCGATCCTCCTCAGTAAAAGTCATCTCAGCTTCTTCCTCCCCCTTTGCCAGTGACAGATTTGCCCGATGGCCTCCTCTTCCACCTCGCCGGCCTCTACGGCCACGGCCACGGCCTCTGACCTGCCCTTGTTCACCCCAATCCTTCTCATTGGGTGGTTTAGAGCACATCTATCTCAGATGCCCTACCTCTTCCCAGTTAAAGCATTGTCTAGTCTTCCCTCTGAATTTAGTGTTACCTAGGTTTGAGATCACCAGTGCTGACTTCTCTCCTAAAAGTCCATCTGTCCCAGCATGTAGCCTTATACGGCTCTCCTCCTATATCATGGTCGAGACTGCCTCCTCTAGAGATGGAATCTTTATCTGGGTTAGTAGCATTGTCGTCCTCTGCTCAAATGATAGAGCCATGCCTCGGAGGAATAGCATAGTCTCCTTCTGCAAAGGGGTCTCGCGCTCTTTACACTCAGAGTCCTTACAGCTTGCTAGGAGCGAGAAGTGATCGTGATCCAGTCACAAGTGCTCCAGCTCTATGGCATACTCCTGTATAGTCCTCTCTCCCTGGACTGTAGCGTTAATCTCCTTTTCAACCTGGAATACCCTCATATTATTTCCTACCCCATCATAGGTCCTCCTCAGCTTCTCCTAGACATCCTGCACATTCCCAAGACCATCTATTGTGATTCCAATTAGCTAGACTATAAAATTGAGAAGACAGATATACACCAACATATGAGTGGACTTCCATTCATCTCTTCCTACAGAGCCCTTAGCCGGCTCGGTCTTCTCTCCCATCAGATATCCCTCCAAATTTCTCCCTGTAAGGGTATAGCTCACCAGGCGTGACCAACTCAGATATGTTACTGGCCCTTCGAGCTTCACTTCGATAGGTGGAAGTTCAACCTTCTTGGGCGGTGGCTTTGTTGATCCCTCTCCCGCTGTCATCTTCATGAACTGCATCAAAGTTGAAACATCCTCTGGGTTTAACTTCTTGATGAGTTCTGATTTCATGTTTATGTCGGTCTCCATCGATCTAATTTGTATTTGGTTCCCTCACACCGATCCCACAAATCTAGATCTCACACTCGGCCTTCAATTTTTCTCGTCTGCAAACATTACCCTCTTCTCATCATCCACCTTACTCCTCGTTCATCTCATCTCCTCAACACGAGGGGGGTTACATGATCAAAGGGATTATTTTATGAAGAAAATAATCGCCAAAATGAGTGAAATCGACCAAGCGAAATCATCACTCTTCTCAGGATCAAAGCAAAGTTTGATCTAGAGGGGTCAAGTGTAGATCTGATCCTTAGATCTCTCGAGATCTAGGATTTTGGATATTTGGTTCTATGAGGAATGACGGCTAGGGTTAGAGGATTATTTTATGAAGGAAATAATCACCAAAGTAATGACGGCTAAGGTTAGTAGATTATTTCATGAATGAAATAATTGTCAAAGGAATGACGGCTAGAATTATTGTGGCTCTAATACCATGTTGAAAGAAGTAATCAGATAGGATTATTTTAGTTCCCTCTCTTAGATGTTATTTATAATATCATAAATATGAAGAGGCTTGTTCCTAACCAATGTGGGATTAAACAACATAAAGAAACAACTCTCAACAAGAACTATGAAAAAAAATATCTGCATAATTCAAATCACATAGGAAACAAATAACTCATTAAAAAAATCCATATGAAACAGAAGAAAGATTAGAAGTCTATCATAAGATAGACATGTATAATATTTCAAAGACATAACGCAGACGCTGCTAGTAACTGTACGAAAAGAAATTATTTTTCCATTCAAGTACACCAAAGAAATATGAAAGATCACCTTTATTGCAAATAAATCGCCTGTTATTCTTTTCTTTGCTAGGAAAACCCTTCCAAATGCACCTCGGCTAATAGGTTTTATGATTTCAAAATCTTCAATAGATGTACGGTCCTTAAGTTTTGTGCACAAATGTTGAGAGCTATAACTTCTATCATCTGCAGAAACATCATCATCTACCTCTACACATGGAGAATCTTTATTCCCGTCATCTATTTGTCCACAGAGCTGAATGAACTTTTCCCTGTCAAATGAAAATGGTTTCAGATCCATCAAGAAATCAAATGGCTAGACATAACCAGACAACCAGCAGATTGCTTGCTAGTATAATGAAAGCTGCATTCCAATTTATAGTTACAGTAATATCAGATTTGGTGTTTATTAGTATTAGAGAGAGTTTAAAAGTGCATCTAATTAAATAGATAGCATAAACTCACTGCAGCAGCTTCTCTATCCGTCTTCCAAATGTCTCAATTATAAGGGCGTCAACCTTCCTATTGTTAGTAACAGCATTTAATTCTTCCAGGTATGAACTCAAGGATTCCAATGAGCTGTACTCACTAGTTTTTATACCCGCAATGCAATGAACAATGTCCAGTAGATTCTTAATCTGCCATTTACCCATACGCAGAATTAGTCCCAGAAACATATGCCATAAGGAAGATTAAAAAATTAACTAAAAAAGAAAACTCCTGATTAAAACAATTCAAGGGTGAGCTGGTCATAAGACAGAATACAAAAGAGAGCTCCAATTACTAAAACTATACAGTGAAACCTAAGTAGAAGCAGTCATAAACGGAACAAAATGAATCAGTATAAAGCTTTTATTGCAGCCATCATTCCCCCATGATGAAAAGGCCACTCCCCGTGCCCTGAATGCTGGTTAGATGTTCAAATAGGTTAGATGAATTATCTCAAATATTATATACTCCCACCAATTTAAACTTGATCCTGAGTTATAAGAATGAGCTAGTGGGCCTCTGACTACTGAGTCATTCAGGTTTGAACATACTAGTTTGAACCACATTCCAGTGAGATCTCAATTTGTAATGGGATCAGTTTGACATCATTCATAATGAAAAAAGCAGAATTGTTATATAAAGCATATCACTTCAATATAATCATCAACTCTGACATAACTTGAACATAGCTATTATTCAGTTCTGAATTATTAACAGTGTCATGTACTTATACTTTCACAAGCTTAAACTTATTACCATGGGTAACTACAAACATTCATAATGAGAAAAGAGATAACTATATGTTTTACTCAGATTGAGAAAGAAATGACTCAGTTTAAATGGTTTTAGTTCTTAATAGACTCCTGAGAAAGAAGTCAATAAAGTATTAACTCTACCTGTTCAAATAGACTTCATTTCTGCTCCTGCATTCAACAGATATAGATATGTTTACGAAAAATGCTAAAGCCTAAACGAGCCTGATAGTAAGACATGTGACTCTTGACAGGTAGGTCATGAGTTCAGTAATTGCCCTATACAAAATAGAGAGAAGCTCACGTTTCACCCTCATGTTTCCAAAGTGTAAATAGATCATCAACCATTGTCCTAATATATTGAACCATCCGTTATTTTACATGAAACCTTCTCCAATTACCATTCTTATTAAGGAAACAAATGAGAAGATCATCTTATAGTTTGGACATTCTCTTTTTATTCCTTGTTGGTGATTTAATAGTGACCTGGACAAAGCGTGGCCAGTGTTTAAAACATGATCAGCATAGGGCTTTACTGCTAGTTTCTAAAATGTTTCTAAACCACAAAATCTTCATAGATATTAAGCTATTGGTAGTAATATACTAAGGAGATTGATTGCACCAAACAATTAGTGAGAGTTCAATAAATCCCTAGGACTCATAATAAGATCCCTGAATATGTTGTGCTAATATAATAGATAAGATAAACACACAATTTTTGCCTGACATCATAAATTTTAGCAACAAATTATCATAGTTGTTTGCATATCTAATGTTCTGTCAATAACGTAATGACTTACTATCAACTACTGGTGACAACATCCATAGATCTATATGTTTTAAGTACTCGCCTATCAGAGAACAAAATGTTGTAATAACTTGTTTCTTTACTTGGCATAAAAAAAGTGAAAGAAATATAAAAATGGATCTCCCTATGTTTGTTTGATCAGAAATTTGATTAAGATTAATCACTTCATTTCAGATCAAATATACCAGCAAGAATTGATCATTCCCATTGAACAACATTGGCTATTAGGTTAGATACTTCTGCATGTCCGTGAGTTTACACATGTTCCTCTGTGTGTGTGTGTGTGCGCGCGTGCGCAAGCAAGCAGGCTCGCGCGCATGTGTGTGTTTGGAGGGGGTGAATGGGGGGTTGGGGGGTTGAGGGAGAGGAAGAGGAAAGGGGTTCTATCCTCTCAAAACACATTAGATTCCCCTGGTAATACATTATTATATGTAATGTGGCTGTTTCACCATGGCCCTCTACTTCCAGCTTGAATGGATTTTATTTAGTTAATTTGAGGAAATCCTCTATGTACGAGAGGTTTTGATCCTGCGATTAAAAAGGGACTATACGTAACAATTGCAATAAAATATGATTATTTACTTTTATAAGAACTATAATTTAAAAACAATGTTAATATATGAGATCTAGATAACTTAATCAAAGAACATTTGACCTAAAGCCATCCTATCAACAGATACAAGATATATTCACACAAAATGGTTAACTATAATTTTGTATCAAAATAGATCAAGTATATGCGAGGTGCTTAAGTTAGCAAAATATTCTTTTTTTGGTGATCATGTATGTACTAGTCACGGACCTATGGTAGCCTTTTCAGATGTGAGAGATGATCTTTTGTAGTAAACATCATCCCATACATCATCTAAGATATGCTTCATCAATTATCTTAGCAACGTAACTAAACCCCAGGAATATATATTCAAATTCATATCATATTAATTAAGGAACAAAGTAACTTTCGAAGGATAATCTTCTGTTAATGAAGAAGAGGACACAATCTATTGAAAAGCTACCTGAAGTCTTAACTTATAAGTTATTCTTGCATTTTTTTTTCTATAGGTGATCCGTTTCATAATACTCTAGTCATAAGTGCATGTACTCTTAGTGATCTTTGTATCTGAAGCAATAAGCTCAAATGCCCATGCCAATGCATGCTTTGAGGTATATTTTGATTCACAAGAAAAAACCAAATACCTGTTGGAAGTTTTCAAGCTCCGAAAATGCACTCTTTACAGTAAGTATCAAATCAATCTGACGAACCCCTGGTGTTGACAGTGGTGATCTTGGTGTCATACTCCCTGAGGAAGGCGCCAAGGAAACCAAATCAAGTTTAGGTACAAAAAATTTATTGCACAAAGTTGAGGGAAGACCACGATGCCCAATGGTAGTACAAGAACTGATAGCCTCTGGAGAAGACTCCACGCTTTCCCTAGAAGACGCATGAGCAGTATTAGGAGTCGAATCAACCAGCTCACTTCCATTACGCGCAACATTTGCTTTAGTGACATCATGATTCATCACCGCCACATCTAAAGTACTTGTCACCGTAGGTTCAAGAATATTTTCCAATATTTCAGAAACTTTCTCTAACCGTTCATCAACAGTTAAACCCTTCGCATCACATTTATCAGCAACTGTGCAGATCTTAAAATGACTTTCGGCATGCAAGGTTGGTATCTCAAACTCACAAATCCTACATATCATTTTCGGTGTCTCATCAGTTACACCTTGCTTACCACCACCATCATCAATATGAACATGTGGGGCTTCCATATGTTTCTCTTCCCCTTCAAGATTAGCCTTAGGTTCATCTAAACGAACTTTCCTTCTATCAAGGTGTGGCAATGTATCTAAAACCTTTTTCACCAGTGAATCATGCTCGTCTGCAAGATCACTTTTCTTCTGATTTTTCTCCGCAGCAGATGGAAGTTTCTTCCAAGAAGATAACCTATCCCTACTTCCCGGTGAATCAGTATCATTAGAATGACACAACGGGCGACCAGCGAAGTCTTGAGTCAGATAAGCACTGCTCAGCCCGTGCTCTTGCAATTTCTTCATTATGAGTTTATCCTTAATCGCCTTCGCACTTGGAGTGTTTCTGAGTGTTTTACCTCCACCATCCCCCGAGATAACCTGCTCCGGATAAAACCCTAAATCACTAAACTGATGTCGGCCAAGAACATGCTCATTCTCAACATAACCACTCTCCTTTTGAAACTGCAGCAATCTAGTACATCTAGTGAGAATAAAAAGAATCCTTGTATGTGCTTGCTTTACTGTTCCCATTTGTAGCTCCTGACGCCGATCATCCAAATTCTGAACAATGCTTTCACATTTCACCCAAAACTCATCCGGAGACATCTCAGCGCATTTCTGAGCAACAACCAATAGATCTTCTAACTGCTCTCTCCACTCTGGATGATTTTTTGTGGTCTTCTCGAGCACGCTAACCAAATCCCCAGCATAAACGCCCAATTCAGAGTTAACTTCTTGCTTCAACCGGCTGAATTTTGATCGAATAACGCGCATTACATCCTACAATACAAGAAAAGAACTGATTTTCATGGGAAATTTAGGATTAACTACAAGGATTTGAAAACAAAAGGCCCTAATTTCAAATGGGTAATGAGGAAAAGGGGTAATTTACATCTGGGCTGCTGAGTCCTCGGAGTTTTTGAATGGGGAGGCGGTGATCTTTAGTGTTGAGCTCGTGAGAGAAGCTCTTGACGTCGGCGGTTAGCCGTTTCCGGCGACCGCTGGTGGCGCGAAGGATAGCTCGGAAGCGAGGGGACTGCATTTCCCTCGCTGGATCGAAGGCGAGGGAAATTCCTTTCTGGGAAAAAATGAATAAAAAATTCTTAAAATTGAGATTGTAAAAGAAACAGAGATGAAGGGGAGGCATTTGATTAATTACCTCCATTGATGAGGGGAATGCGGTGGAGGTCGAGGATCAGATAGGTTCCGGTCACCGCCGGTGAGATTATCGAAATGGAGAGGGATTTTCTGCCGCGAATCCACGGCATTGATTGATGGAGAATTGGGGAAATTTAGAGAGAGAGAGAGAGAGAGAGAGAGAGAGAGGGAGAGAGACATGGGAGAAAAACCCGCGTTTGAAACCAACGTTACTTAACTAGATATGGGCCGGGCTGGGCCTTTGATATGAGACTTACTCGGACGTTTTATTTTCCCTCTATTTAGCAAGGCAATTTCCTAACTGAACTCTACTACCATTGTTTAGAAAATATAATCATGAGAAGTTAATCATTTGAAAGAGTCCAAAAAAAAATTCTAGATACCATCAATTTGTGTAGTACTTACTTAAGAGTCATTGGCCAGTTATCACCTTAGTACTTCATAATAAATAAACAAAATTATCATCATTTCCTATTATTATCGATAAGAAGAGAGTAAACACCATTATTTTTTTCAAATTTAAATATTCACAGAATCATAATATTCTTTTGCAAAGAAGGAGATTGATGTCTATATTATGTATGCTTCTTATTAGAGAGTGTAAATACTATCATTAACATTCTTAAAGAAAGAGGTGAGCTATACCATTTACAGATGGTTGTTCGCTTGGGAATTTTAGATCTTCAAATCTCCAATTTTTTCTATTTGTGTAATTTGCACATAAATTTTTCTATAATGCAATATTTTCCCTATCCTATAGTCATTTTTAAGGTAACAGGGTTGCAGTCATGCTCATGAATTATAGGCCAATTACCGTCTACCGAATAGACTAGTTCTAAGTAGATAGTTAACTATCGTAACAGGTTAAATAGAAAAAAGATTACTTACATCCTGCTATCATGTGGTATAGTGTAATTACACTACTGACACTAGAATTTATATACCTTCATGAATAACCTTCAGATTACTGAGTGAGGTTATAGAGATAACTCCTCTACCAAGTTTATCCGTATAATCTCACTTAGTAAACTTAATGTTACCTATACAGATACGCAGACTCTAAAATCACCGGTGTCATTACGCTATATCCTAAGGTACCTAAATGTAATTAATCTAATAGAAAATATTCATTAAACTGCCTTAAACCCAAAACCTTGTCCTCATTCCCATTTTCATGGCGTCTTCTGTCCGTTTCCACTCTCCTCTCCTCCTAAATCCTAAACCCTAACCCTATATCCAAATCCTCTTCCCATTTTCTAAAATCCTAATCTTCTTGGTCTTTCCCTCTTAAATCAACCACATTCTCATTAAAGATCGAATCTTTTCGATCGAAGAGAGCTAGTGTATTATTGCCTCTCCATCAAGAATGAAAGAGGAGAGGCGGCGGCGGAGGAGGAGGCAATAGATGGCTTTAGGTCTTTGGTGAGTTTACATTTTGAAAATAAATAAATAAAATAAAAGGGAGAGAGGAAGAGAGAATTTTGATTGTTTTTAGTGATTTTGATTCAGCTTGAATTGATTTTTTTTCTTGCACTTATGGCCTGTTTGGATGGAGGGTAGATGAGGGAAGGGGAAGGGAAATTTGAGTTTATCTTTGTTTGGGAGTTTCATTTAGAAAGGTAGAAGAGGGGAATGAGGGGGAAATTTGAACTAAAATCTTACCCCCCAAATTGGGGGGTAAAGAAGGAGAAGGGAAGGAAGGGAAAAAATTTTCATTCCTTCCCTTCATTTAGTCATCTTCCAAACATACTGTTAAATTTAATGTATAGTGGAATATAATGAACTCTTGTTGTCAGGAGAGAAGCCCCAAAATCCAATTGTTGTTTTTCCAAAGAAAAAACTGTGAGATATAAATCCCCAGAATTTCATTAAAAAGAACTTAAAGAAGCATCTTCGATAGGAAGAGATACAAACATATAAAATATACGTATATTTTGGTCTCAGCAAAGAAAGGCAAAAGAAAAAGTCTTCATCATAATTCACTTCCCTGTCCTCAGCAAATCACATATCACTTCGCAAGTCCGTCCATCTTAGTCTTCATCAACTAGCTTGTAATTATGGCT
>JBAKGM010000139.1:28037421-28051764 GCA_037177215.1 Asparagus racemosus
TATATATATATATATAAAATTCAGGTATGCTAAAATATTACAACATGTGGCACTTGATAAATTTGGTAAAGGATCACGACCCTTATCTTAATTTGCCTAAGTTTCTTGAGTCTCAGGTATGCCTAAAACTTATGTGTGCCACTTGATAAGTTTGGTACATGATCATGACCCTTTTCTTAATTTACCTAAGATTCGTTTTTTACATCAGTTTCTGAAACAGACAAGTGCAAGAGAACAATGTTTCTTTCAGTAAAGGTCTGCAGTTAGGATCCTTTCCCTTTTTTCACGTCATATTCTGCGTTAGATGATCAAACGTACAATGGGTTTTAAGGAATTGAACTTTCAACGAAGTAATCAATTCTAAAACCATAATTGGTGATGGTAACTTCTCATGAATATAACTTAGTACATGTTTTATTGATCTTTAACTCCTGCATCTGCATATGAATCTTCCTCTACAATTTATTAATATAACAGATCTCAACATCTCTTGCATGCTCTTTGAACCATCTATCCCAACATCCAGTGTTTCCTTCCAACCATCTAAAGAAAATTTTACATGTTTCCTTCTCCATATATTTTGATATTGGAGGTATCAATAGGTCTAATTAGTTGGGGTCATGAATTCATTCATCCTATATATATCTATTGGACCTGTAAAATTAACAGGTCAAAATTTCTAATACAAATCTGACCTGGATCATGGATCGCCCTCTATTAGGACTGGATAACAGATCACCTCTACCAGGATAACCTAATTATTAATCAGCGGGGATGGTGCTCGGAGCAATTTCCCTTGCTACATTGTGTTAATGTTATTTTTGCAAGTTTGTTATACTTTGCCAGAGAGGATAACTTAGGAGAACTTGGGCTCATGAAAAAGAGGGGTAAAGTCATATATTTAGAAGCCGGGAGACAGAGGAGGTTCCCACCAAAGTCAGAATGAAAGAAAGAGCACAGCTCGTAGGGGTATGAAAGCTTCTTGCAGCAATAACCCGATGAGATATCGAGTGAAGACGGCCATAGGTTTCAGCTACATATCAATGCGGGAATTCTAAAAATTGAACGGAAGAAAACAAGCAACTGAGCTTTAGGACAAGTGATGAAAATGGTAAAGGGTTTGGGATTTTGTATGTTCGAGGAGAGGGAATGATGGTGAAGCATAGATAATTAGGTGGATATCCTGATAAGGGTGGGTATAGATCGTTAATAGGAGTCAATCCGAACTGGTCAAACTGTGGAAGGCTCTTATCCAAACGGGACCAATTGATTAATAGGTAAAGGTTATTCCAGTTGACTCAATTATGACAAAAACCCAATTACGCTCAACCTAGAATTGACAGCTTCCTGCCATTCACTGTTCAGATTGTTAGGTTGAGTGGAAATTTTACTTTCTATTTGAAATAGACTGCAACTCTTTTTTTCAGCATAAGACTAGAAACTTCACCATAAGTGCCCACACTAATGGACTGCTGATCACCATCAAGTACGAATTTCAACAGACTCTAAACCATTTCAGTCTTTAAATTCTATCGACATATTAATCAAATACTTGCATTTCATGTATTCATGTTCTTACTTTATGCCAAATAACTAGTATTTTTTCCTTAGTTACAGCTAAATTCCAAGATGGAAACATTTGTAGTGTAAGACCACCACAATAATTCCCCTTCAACGACTCTTTAGTAACAGAATCCATGAGGAACACACTAATAAAGAGCTCGAAAAAAAAAGCTCAAGAAGACGAGAATACCACGATGAAGAAGAAAACCCAAATCAAAAACACAAAGATCAATCAAAATCACAAAGAATCGAACTTGGCATACGACAGTAAAAAGGTCCCATCGTGCACCATCAGCACCATTAAACAAGTTGACAACAAGTTACTTTGAGCATGTTTAGCAACTTTGGCTTATAATCCACTTGGCTTCTAATCAACAAATGGATTATAATCGAAGTAGATTATAGTCCAAAGTGTTTGGTAATTTAGTGGATTAAAATCTATTTTTAATAGTGGAGTGTTTGGCAAATGGGTGCCTTCTAAGTCATCATCGTTGGCAAGATTACCAAAAAACATTCAATAGGGTTGGGGAGAGATAAATGGGGCATGGGATTTTTAGAAATGATGAGGTATGTTATTGTTCTTCTACAAGGTCAAACCTTGTGGCTTATAAGCCGCCAAAAAATAAGCTAGGGGATCCTAGCTTATTTTTTAATGGCTTATAAGCCAAAATAAGCCATTTACCAACTATGTCAAAGTGGCTTATAAGTCACAAAATTGACTTATAAGCCACTTTGACCAATTGCCAAACATTCTCTTTGTATTTCTATTTATGGCTATTAAACATGTCAAATTCAACTTTTTATTGTTTACTTACAATTTCGTTTAATCCAACAAAAAGTCCCAACTTCTTCTATATGTATGTATGATGTGTGTGTGTCATTTTACATTTGTCGCTCCTATACTTATTTATTAGCACTTATCATCTCTTAACTTGACATCATTGTTTTAAATATCTTTGATATAAATGATATATCGGCAGATGCATCCTTCTATAAGGCTTTCCGCAAAATGATATTATCTCAATATCTTTTACTACTTTTCGGCAATTTTTGAGTGATATATCTTCAACATGGCAGATACATCAGCCCATATGCTAGGCGATGTGTCCTTTTATATGGCTTGTCACTAAACAACATAGTTATGCAAAATTTCCTTAGTGCTTTTAGAAAAAATTCCAATATTACGATAGCAAAATTCTAGTAGGCTTCTTTCCCTAAGTTTGTACAACTGTTTAGTAATCCTAAACATATTATTTACATTCTTGTATGCTTGAATTTCATTATGTTTAGATTACATTTTAGGGTATTATATTATATATGCACATCAGCCGATATGGCAGTCCGATATTTACTACATATTCTCGATATTTCCCCAATATCCACAAACCAGTTTGGATTTTGGCCATCTATTATTTCCCCGATATCCGATATTTAAAACCTTACTTGACATTCAAGAGTAACATGTCAGATGGATAGTTAATTTCATAAGTGATAAAAAGTTAAGAGAGGACAAGTTCAATGAAATATACAAAGTAGCAGATTATATACAATTTATCTTGAAGTATAAAATTATGCCTTCATAACTTTCATCACAAAAGTTAAAAGTTAAAAGTTTTGGTATTTTGGATTGAATTTCTCAATATTAAATCCATAAAGCTTTCATATTTCAAAGTTAGTCCCTCAAATCATAGAAATTGTTATGACGTACCTCAAATCTTACTGTATTTTGAAATAATTCCCTCAATTATTAAAATTGCTATTACGTCCCCCAATTCTCATTAGTTGTTTCAAATTAATCAACTTTATTAGGCTAATTCACAGCTGCAATGTAAAAATGTCAACATATTTAGTCACAAATTTAATCACCGTACATAACAAAGTTGATGATTTGTTGATTGTTGATGATTAGGGGGATAGTTTTGCAAATACTAGGATTTGGGAGTAGCTCTACAAATATGCATGATTTAAGGGTATATATACAAGGCACTAATACCTTAAAAACTCTACTAATTAAAGTTATCCGGGTTTTCGTGTTAATTAAAAAAGAGATAGAGTCCAATTTCACTAAAACAACTTTTCATGTGCTGGAGACCTTATTAGTTCTATGTTGAGCAACTTGGTCCCATTTTAGGAGTTACTACCCTATAAAATTAGTGCAATCCTCGTCTCAATAGTTAAAGAATTACACCAAAACATCCTCTAAAATCTCTTTCCAATTTTAATAAACGATACCACGTCCTTGTCTAACCATTTATATGAACTAATCAATTTAGTACATGAAGCCACTCCAAGTTAGTGTGTGTGTACTTCACTCCATATCAAACAGTCCATTTCATATCAACTAATATCTCTCTCACCCCCTCCCCTCCATTTTGATTCCTTACAAAGCTTTCAGCTTTATTTCCTCAATTTTTCGCTCTTCGGTAGTTTTTTCAACTTTTTTCCCTCCTCTTTAATCTCGGTGCTTTCTTTGAGAATGCATTTTCTGGGTTTCATCTGAGAAGCTGAAGTTCTTAAGGCATTTGCTGAGAACGAAAAAAGTTGAAGTTGACTACAATGGAGAGGAATGAATCAAGGGATAAATTCCCTACTAGGATGAGAGTTCAGGATTTTCATGATGATCGTACTTGTCTCAAGTGGTTGGAACATTGTTTGCTTCAATAGCCATATCATGGTTAGATTTCGTTCTTGTTCATTCTCTTCGATTTTCGCAATTTGGCTTCTAATTTATGTTCTCTATTATAATCTAGTTTCTGCTCTCTGTTACATATACTTAAAAATATTTTGACTCTTTTCTTCATTGAAGCCATTAGGTGTCCCCTCCCAGTGGGATTTTTTTGTTAAGAAAAAGGATGTGTTGCCTTTCATTCCACCCGAGTTGCTTTTTCAGAAAAAAGAAGAATGCATCCCCCAACTCTAAGAAGTGTACTTGATATAATTTCAGTCACATACCACCAAAAAGAACAAAAACTCCACAACCAGCACACAAAACAAAGTACTATTTAAGCCAAAATACAAAGTGTACCACATAAAAACACAAAAACATATATCATTTTTACACATAAAGACTAATGAGCTTCCACTTAATCATGTTGAACATCAACATCTCTAGCTTCGGCTTAGCTTTTTTCTCCAGCCGTAAAACTCCTAACAACAGCAATAAGACTCTCAAGTCCCAATAATAGCAGCTCCCTAACCTGAAGAGTCTACTTTCCCCTTCTAGAATAGCGGATAGTCAATCTAACTCATGTCCTCAAAAGAAGATTTACCTCCAACATCAGTTGAAATCCCATATTGATCAGCAACCAATGCAGCTTTTCCAACAATAGCTTTATCCATAACAGATTGAGATTCAATACCCTGCAATCTCACACTTCTTCTCACCATTGCAACCCCTTGAATACCACTATCCCCCACTACTCTATCAAAGTGACTTCATCATCAACTATACCATCAGAAAGAACTTCAACACCCTTACTAAACACACCATCAATTACTTTTCCATCTTGATTCTGATCCTCATAAATAAGCATCTCACATGGAGCTATATTCCAAGAATTAAGTACTTTAGAAGGGTCTTCCACTTCCTGAACATCCTGCATGTTTACACCCTAATCTCCCTGAAGTCACAATGAGCATCAACCTCCTGCGTAACTAGCTTTTTTATCGCTCTTAGAATTCTCCTACTCAACCCCCAAAATTTCCACCTTATTGTTCCCCCAATATTGCAAACAACCTCTAGAGGCTTGGTTTGGTGGAAGATATGAGAAGGGAAAGTGTGGTAGGATGAGGTGTAAGGAGGCAAGATTTTAAATGGTGACCGACATGTCGGACATGGTGGCTGAAAAGTCGGTTTGAGAGCACAACGCCACAATGTCATGCTTTCGAAATTATATGGCATTTTGAGGAAAACTATCAGGGCATACCAGACATATTAGCCGATATGTCGACCTCCAAATATCGACCAATATGTTAATTTTTAAGACCTTACTCTTTTGAGCTTGAGTTTAGAAATCAAAACTCAAATGTGATTATCCAAGTGTTGCATTCCAAATTAAAAGAAGCCAATAGCCTAGTGTAGGGTAAAATCATGCCTCAAACATAAATTGCTCCACTTCTCCTTCACTTCCTCTCTGGAGAGAAATCGATTGAGAGTTTGCCGTCAAATTTAGAAGTTGGATTTAGGTTTCGATGATAAATGGGAATAAGGCATCCCTCCTTCCCTCATTCTCTATTTCTCTTTTTTCTATATCTCGTTCTATCTCTCTCTTGCTCTCTTTCTCTTGCGATCAAGAAGCAAGTTTCTAGAATCAGTTAGTGAACCCAAACATCATATGTTATTTACAATTTGTATATTTAGATTGCGTTGAGGACATTACATTATATATATGCATACTATCTAATATGACAATATGATTTTACTATATATCCCCAATATTTTCCCAATTTCCACAATCTAATATCGATTTTAGGCATCCCCATGTCCCCGACATCCAACATTTAAACCTTGCAAGGAGGTGCAAGAAAGAATATATTTTTTGTGCTTCTTGTTTGATTGGAGGAAGGGTGGGTGGAGGTAAATAACATTTTCTTTTTAGGTTAAAAGAATGGAAAGGGGAGGTGAGATGTTGAGTTAGTTAAGTATAATAACACCCTTTTATGAAGGAGAGATGAGATTTAGATAATGAAAGGTAAGTGGGTAATTGTACAAAAAATATGAGGATATAAAAATCTTTACAAAATAAATTTTCTCTTTCTTCACATTGACCCTCTAAATTGGAGGGATTCTCTTTCTTCACTTTCTAGTTTATTTTTACATTTCCCTCCGCACTCTATCTTTCCTTCCCTGCCTTTCTTAAAATCTCCTATCAAAGAGGATTTTTAGTTTTATCCCTCACTCTGCTTCATCTTTTCTCCTACCAAAGCAAGCCTAAGTAACTATCTCCTTAGCACTCTTAGAAACAACCTATTCACCCACCAAAATTTCCACATCCTCACCTCCTCCATGAATATCAGTAAACACTTTCGGAGTGTGAACAAGGTTCTCCTATAAGCCTTCCTCCAGCTTCCCCTCAATAGTTTCCTCTTATACATTTATAAGCAACACTTCATTAACAGAACCCAAACCACCAATAGCCTTCTTACAAAATTCTTTATTGTGACTTCATAATTTGATTGCAGCAGTTTCCCAAGGATTTTGCATGTAATCATTTTTCTTCCCCTAACAAGTATCATTAGAACTTTCATCAGAAAAAGCATCTTGTTGAGATTTCCTCCCTCTCTTGTTGACTCCCTCACCAAGAATCCTAACCAAGGCCAGAGTTACATGATTGGTTGCTATTTTTCTCCATATCCTCAACTAGAGGGTTGTCATTACTTACCAACACTATCATGCTTGACACAGAGGCTTTGTAGAAATAAGATCCAATATGTATTTTGACAATACAAGGAATGTCAGCAAGTTCACTGCATTTAACCAGCATAACATCAATAAATTTACTTCCAGATTTAGTCAAAGAATCGAGATCAACCAGATCAGTAAAGGGTCTTAACAATTTTAGTAAAAGTCCCAAAGACCACAAGAATGTATTTTAATCCACACATTAAACCCTTTTATCAACTAAATTCCCTTTAGCTGCTGACCACCTTCTAACTTTAATTCTACAAAAGCTTAGAGAAACAACCCCAGCATTGATTACTTCCTCCTAATGGGATCTTACTTAGAGCATGAAAGAATAAATATTGTTTACTAAAGAATATTGAAGGACTAGTCAACATTGGAGAATGCAACAGTCATGCATTCTCTTAGGAATTAGTGGCATGCTTTAGGAACTCTCCACTATCAATTAATTGGAGAAGAATCTATAGAATGAAGAAGCTTGGCCATTCCTCTATAAATTAAGGTCTTCTCTACGAGTTGAAGCAATCCAAGAACATGGAAAAATATCCACTAATAAATTGAGGGAGTTTGAGAAGTCTCCAATCCTCAAGCTCGAGTATTCCGATCGGAAGGTTCTACTATCCTGGTCGAGGAGAATGTCTTGTAATTCTAGCTATGATGTTCCAAGCTTGAGAGATGTCTCAAATCCTCAAGCTTGTAAGTTCTAATCAGAAGGTTCTCATATCTCAGTCGAAGAGTATGTCTAGTCATTCTCGATTCAGTGTTCCAATAGGAAGGTCCTTCATATCCCAATCGAAAAGAGTGTCTTATATCTGATGTTCCATCATTCTTTGTGAGATAATGTATTACATCCTTAAAGTGTTGTATCGGTGTCCTTTAGTTTGGTTAGGGACGTCATCTTCATAATCCTACTATCATAGTGGAGGTTTGATATGGACTAGATCCCATGATTTTTTGGCTTGGTTTGGAAGGAGGGGAGTAAGGTAGAGTAAGGGACAAAACTAAAAATCCTTCTTGGTAGAAGAGTCTTCGACAGAAATAGAAGGTGAGGTAGAGTAGAGTGAGGAGAGAGAAATGCAAAAATAAACTAAAAAGTGAAGAGAAAAAATCCCTCCGATTTGGAGAGACAAGTTGAGAGAAAATTTGACAAGTTGAGAGAAAATTTATCTCATAAAAATTTTATATCCTCATATATTTTGCACAATTATCCACTTATCTTTCATTATCTAAACTTCATCTCTCTTTTTCAGAAAAAGACATTATTGTACTTTAACTAACTCAACACCTCACCTCCCGTTTCCATTCCCTCAGCCAAACAAGAAAATGTTATATACTCCCCTCACCCTCCCCCCAACCAAACAAGAAGCACAAAAGGTAAGTCTTCCCTTACACCTCCTTGCCCTCACCCTACCTCACTTGCCCTTCTCATACCTCCTACCAAACCAAGCATTAGTGGGTTTTCTACATAAAACCAGCATGCCACATTTACTATTTTCGCTTGTAGTTTACATTGCCTATTCTATCACACAGAGGAAAACTTTAATTCTGCAATTTAATAGGTATTTTCCCAATAGAAGCTAATTTCTTTTATTTGCTATCATTATCCTAGAAGAGAACTTTGTTTAGAATTGGAACCCAATTATAAGTTTTTTTATTGGGATTTCAACAGCAAACTCGGAAGATAAATTTCTTCAACCTGTTTTTGAATGACTCGGTCATTGATTTGCGTTCTCTTAACAAGGGTTTGTGCAAATGTTTCTATTTAAGCAACGAATCATGTCATCAAGGATTGGAGATGCTAAGCGAGAACAAGGACAAATTTGATCAGTCTAGAATTTTACTTTTATGTAGGATTCTTCATCATGTCGAGAATTATTCTTTGATAGATGCTTAGTCATGTTGACAGTTAAATATAAACCATGGTGGGAGAAAGGATGAAGTTATTATTTTTCACCATAAGTAAACCTTACATTGTCTTTGTCTTCTACATGTCATTATCAGTGCTTTTGTTGAAGAGGCACTGACCAATCTTTCTTTTAGCGAATCAATCAATCTTGTACAAAATAAAGCAAATCTAAAATGTAACTGTCAGCAAATTAGGGAACCTGACCTATTATGAAAATACTCGTTGTCAAGATTTGTTTTCATTTGTAGTGTACAGAATTTAACTCAGCTTGTTATCTTTTCTTTAGTTTGAAATTTGAATCATCTGACAATTAGCTTTTGATCTCAACTCAAAACTACTTTGATGGTAGACATAAAAGTCCTTTCTTTCAAGATCAAGGGGACCTTATGTTGCATTCATCTAGATATGTTCCATTTTACCTTCGATAAATAAAACAAATACCAAATTTAGACAACCTAAAGTGAAACGATAATTGCAATTAACAGAATATAACATTTTAAATAATCAAAGGCCATGTCACCTGAGAGAAAACAACTAAATGAACCGATTTGTCTCTAAATTCTAAAACAACTACAACATTTTACAATCAAGCCGATTAACACTTAAAGTAAGACCCCCTAAAAGAATACAACCTGTTAACCATAACAATCAAGCCGGATTCTAGTCATCTCTGCCCTTTTATTCCCTAGCTACTATCAGAAAAATAATAATACTTCAAGACAACACAAAAAACCTAAATAGAGAAGGGAAAGGATAATAAGAACACTTACCCCATGGAAATTCCTTGTTACGAATGTGCAAATACGGGTAAGCCTGCCAAAAGGGGGAAAAAGATTAGTTTTCTATCAAAATTAGCATCACAAACAAACAAACAAAATCTTGTTTTTAAAAATTAAAACTGGAGAGAACAAATTACCGGAGGATCTTCATGGTGAGGGTGACCCTTGGAGAGATTATAGATCGAAAGGATCGTGCAAGTCACGATTCCAGCATAGGTTATCTTCTCCCATTTCGCAGTCTCATCTAATCAAATGAAGCAAAACAAAAATAGTCAATGGAAAGATCTGAATCAGAGAAAAAGAAACCCTAACCCTAACCCTAGCCCTCATTTCTAAAATTGGAGGATCCAAATGAAAGGGGAAAGAGAATTTACAAGCGTCGTCGTGATGAGAAGAAGCGGAGAAGTTCTTTTTCTTGGAAAGGAGGGAGTTTGAGCTGGTGTTTGATCCCCGGCGAAGGAATCGGAGACCGGATCTTGCCATTGAAGCCGCCATGACTAACCTCTGTGATTTCTCGTCGGTCGATCGAGTGGACGGGTAGGAGCTTTGTTATGTCGACCTCGTATTATTACGTGTTTTATAGTTTAATTTAAACTTATACTTTAATCCCTGAAAACATTAAACTTTACATTAGAACACCGGCATCTTATAAATTGTTGCAAAGTAAACCCTTTAGTTTGCGACTCTTGATTTGGAGGAACGTTACTTCTCAATTGAACTTTTTTTTTCATGGAGTGTAAGTTATACTCTTATGTTAAGTTTAGATCTAAGTACATGTACGTTTGATTTCTCTACAATCTTGATTATAGAGAATGCCTATAATTACTTAGATAGACGATTATTATTAGTTTATCTTAAAGGATCTCATAATTAAAAGTATTTTTATATTTTTTTTTAGATAATTGATATCATTCACGGGTCCACTAATGTAAAAAATTGATTGGTTAATTATATAGATTCTCTATAATCAAGGATGTAAAGGATCTCTACCCCCTATTGGACCACCTTCTTTCCCAATAGGCATTTCTATTAATTAATCGCTAGGGTCTCAGGTTCACTCTCCTAGGTTAATTAATCGCTAGGGTCTCAGGTTCACTCTCCTAGGAGCACCCACACGAATCTAATTTCGTGGAATACCTAAAGTTATGCGTTGGGTTGCGCCCTTAGCCACGTCCAGAGATTTGATATCCAGGTCTGAAGGATCATGGGGATGTTTCTTCACCAAATCAAAATAAATAGAGGGTAAGTATATTGGATGAAAAATTTAACATACGAACTAATTTGAAATAATTTATAAGATTTAGGAGGCCTAATAGACAAGCGATTCCAAGGATAGGTATTAATTCAAATATTAAAGGGATAAGGGACTAATGCTGGGAAAAAGCAATTACTAAAAGCAGCGCAGTTTTTAAGGGTATATTAGACATACACTTGATTAATGTTTGGTTTCGAGAATTCTAAAGCATCTATCACCTCAAGAATACAATGAAACTGGCCTATGAAATTAAATTGTACAAAATAGATGTCATCTTGGATCTGTGCATGAATCTCAAAGTTCAATGAATCAAGGGTTAATTAATACCGAGTATCTGGATCTACTCGATACCTCCTTGTGTCGCTCTGACCATCCTGGTGGAAAAAACTTCAAAGTATTTTTCATTTCTTTTAGTAAAAGAAACATATATTCTTCTTGCACACTATTAGAGCATGCAGCCAAGGATGTTGTTGGATGATAGTTTTGGGTTTTGGTGATATTTTCGCTAAAGTGGTAATAACATGCTCATGAGCATCCAATATATTTTATGTAAAATATTCATAGATTACTTGTTGCACATATAATTTAGTTATCTTTTATATAATTGTTATATTATCTTTAGAAATTATTTGGTTAGATCATGCATTGTGATGGTCACTTGCTTGGAGATATTATCTAACATAGAGATTTTTTAAACTTATGCTTAACCTATATCTAGTAAAAGATAACTTCGTTATAACAGGTTATTATACATGATACTGGCATGTGAGATGTGATAGTGGATCTCAACCACCGGGAATGTGGATTCCCTGGGTGTATGTCATAAGCACACATTGTGATGTGTGTAACACTAGACTGCATTTGGATTCTCTAGGATGAGTCACCTAAGTGATAGAGAATTTGAATTATTACATGGTTCCTTTGACTTGGTGATATTGCCATTTTTTGATATGATAATTTAGTATGCTTTGACGTGATGGTTTGTTTAACAAGTGTTATACAACATAAAATATTGGGTTGCTAGATCTCGTTTAAATAAATGATGGATATCTAGATAGGATTCAATATGCTTATTATAATGAGTTAATTTATTATGCATACCCATGAAGTTATTAAATTCCAGCAGCGGGTGGCTTTTGAAAATATTTTTCAAATTCATTTTATTATAAAAAAATAAAATATTTCAATGTTTCAAAATGATTTTATTTATGTTCATGAGGATTATTATTTAGACATGAGCAAATAGGTGAATTGTACTACTCAAAAGAGTTGCCTAACATAACTGGACGGGATTAATATAAGATATTATTTATAATAACTAATTTCATATTATGGAAGAGCTTTTATGACAATTGGTCAGATAGGGGTTTGATTGTTAAATTAAAATTATTAATGTAATTAATAATTGGTTCTCTATATGGGACTCAATTGGCCTCGCTAATGTCATTAGGAGAGGTACAAATGCAATACAATTTTATTCTATCATTAATTATTATGGATTGAATTTTTGAAAAATTCTAAATTATTTAGAATTTGTTATCCATAAGGCTAGCCGAATCCTATATGTAGGGTCATATATAGCCTTATGAAGATAAGAGAAAATCATGACAAAAGCAAAAGAATAGAAATTTTAAGAACATATCTCTTAGTATTGCTGCTCTTTAGTGACATATGGATTTCAATTGGAGTCTTTTTCTCTTGAGGAAGCTTTGCAATTTTTAGATAGATCTTTGAAGATGGAATTATGGAGAATCATAAAGTGTTCCGGGTATTCTCCTAATTTTTATTAATTTTTATTAATTATCACAATATGCATATGTCGCCATGTTGTATGTCATGTTTCCAACAAATGGTATGAGAACAATAGGTTGCAATTAAATCATATTTATATAAAAGATTAATGAGTATCATATGTTATATGAGAGGATTCCCTCATATACAATGATGTGGCACAATTTCCACCAAGTTCAATAAAGTAGGAGAGAGAATATCTCAATGAAGAATATTAATTAGATTAGAGTTGGATTTGGGTTGGATTTCGAATATGAAACTAATAAGTTTCTTGACCCAAATCCAAATCCTAATAGGATTAGGCATTGGGTTTGACCTGTTATCACTCTCTATATATATATATATATAAAGAATGTATGACATGCTTGAGTTTTCATCTGTCATCTCCTACTTAGGAAGAAATTGACAATATTGCCCTTGCTTCATGAGTATGAAGTTGAAAGCTTTATTTTATCTGCAAGGGTAATAGTGTCCTCTGTCTATAACCCACTCGGTGCTTCTTACCGCTCACTTGTGTGCTTTCTATGTTTCCGTTTGTTGCGCCTGCATGGGTTGAAAGGTCAAAACTTCCCTTCTCACAGAGCAACCCAAATCCACAGCCCACGCAGACATATGTATGCTTCACCTAATAAGACACGTGTCGTAACGCTTGCGATTTTGTACAACAGCACCTGCTTTCATCTAAAAAGTCACTAACACGTTGGCTTGCTTTCCTCTTCTAACAGAGATGAGAACAATTATCCATTAGGTTTTAATCCTTTCTTCTTCTTCTTAATCAATAAGCAAAAGCCAAGTTAATTGTTGAAGACGAGCTCGAACTTACTGAATTTCAGTTGTCGGAGCTTGAACGAATGTAGTGCCAGTAAAGGATCGGAGGGGAAATCAAAGCTATGCCAGTGCAATCCAAGTTACTTACTCATAGAACAATATAGACGGTTAAAATATATTTCATCCAGGCCAATGATTCAGTTTGGATCCAAGAAGCGAATGTCCATGGATTAAACTCTTCAAATGGGCCCAAACCCGAGTCCAGAACAAGCTATAGCGAAGCCCGCCTAACAGAGCATGCGAGCTTCGACACACAGCTCATCTCGACCCAACCTAACCAAGTCAAGAGTGGGTTGACTCCCAAGTCAGACTTTAGGCCGAGTCAAAATGTGTCATTGAGTAGGCCAAATCACGGGTCGAATTCTGTGCTAAATTCGAACCCACATGCAAAGTTTGCCAACCAATTGATTTCGCTCACAGCAACCCAAGTGAGCTAAAGAGGACCTGAGTCTGAGTCAATCCTCAAGTAGGACTCAAGACCAAGTCGAAAGGCATCCTCAAGTTGGCCAAGTCGCGAGTCAAGTTATGTGCTAAAACGAACTCGCTAGCGAAGTTCGCCAATCAATTAATCAGCGAACTTCACCAACAACTACCCAAGTAGGCCACGTCACCCACGATTTCGTAGAAGGCTCACCCACATCCAAGTGAGCCTCACCCAAACGTCTTTAGTGAGCTTCACCGAATCAATGAACTTAGCCGAACAGCCATTTGAGAGCTATTTTCAAGGGGATAACCGCTCCGCCACTATCTCCTATATTGATGGCCACTTAACTCACAATTAAAGGCCATTAACACACACACACACACACACACACTCTCT
>JBAKGM010000139.1:28106456-28129736 GCA_037177215.1 Asparagus racemosus
TATATATGTGAAAACCATATGTGAATCTGTCTGATATAATTAAGCCTACATACTAAAAGATAATATCATCCGATTCAATCTTGTAAAAGCATATATATATAGGCATGTCTAAAGTTTTTTTAAAGAAAACATAAAAGTAAGAAAGAGAATTTTTTGTTTTATTTTTGATAAAAATGAAAAGAAAAAAATCTAAAAATGGCCTTTAAAAAAGAAAAAATAAATAAAAATCAAGAAAAAAGAAAAAATTCAAGAAAATTAAAAAATAAATAAAAATCAAGTTACGTACATGCAATAGGAAAGGTCAACATGCTAGATATCAAGAGATAGAATGCTTAAAGTTTATCTCAATTTAGTGAAACAGTGTTCAGGGAAAGGTTTTGTAAACACATATGCAAGTTGTTGACTAGTCGGGACAAACTCAATTTGAATATTCCCCTTAGCAATGTGGTCTCTAACAAAGTGATGTCAAACAACTACGTGCTTTGCACATGAATGGCAGGCTGGGTTGTTACTCAAATCAATGCTACGTAATTGTCACATCTAAGAGGAACGTTTCTTTAAAAGTGATGCCATAGTCCTGCAATGATGACAAAATTTAGATTATGAAAAATAAATTTTTATATTGATGACAAATAATTTCATAATCTAAATTTTATATATATACATACACACACACCCACACACACACAAAAACACACACACACACACACACACACACACACACACACACACACACACACACACACACTAGCATGTCTATTTCCAGTAAAGACTATCGAACTAGTTTTTGAATCAATAGCTTTGCACACAGCAGATTCAAAATGAATAAATATACCTTTATCAGAGCTGACTAATGAAAATGAGATTGTGCTTTAAACCATCAATAGGTAAAATCTTAAGGAGTTTAAAAGAATCAATACCTATATCACCAACTCCTATAATCTTACCTTATCCATCTTTCTTCTTGTCGATACTAAGAAATAAATGTTTCTTACCTATTATCTGTCGAGAATATCTCAAATCTAAATACCATGTACTTCCATGCTCCTTGGCTCTCCATTGAACTTCCTTATCTGAATTTTCATCCTCTAAATATTTTGAGATATAAACATTGGCCATGAGACAATGACTGCTATCATTCGAGCTTAAGTCATTGTTTAATTCTTCATCTTCACTTGAGAAATCTCACAATGTGGTTTTGAAACTCTTGTTCTTTCCTTTGTAGCCACTTTTGTTGAGAGGGCAATCATTTCTGAAGTGTCGAGGTTTCCAGCAACGATGACTAATAATTTCATAATCTAAATTTATATATTTATTTTTCCTTACCTTAGTGAAATTTTTTTTCATAATCTATTCATAATCTAAAATTTTAGATTATGAAAATTATTTGTCATCATTATAAATATTTATTTTTCATAATCTAAATTTTTATATTTATTTTTCCTGCAGAGTCAAAGACATCCAAAGGGCTTTCGCACAACAACTATCTAATGCAATGTACTCAGTCCCTAGTAGTAGATAAAGCCACACAATTTTGTTTCCTACTAGAGCAAGAAACAACAGAATATCCTAAAAGATGAATTGTTCCACTAGTGCTTATCAATATGACGCTCAGCATAATCACTATCAGAATATCCAATTAAATCAAAAAAATTACACATAGGTTACCATAAATCAAATTTTTGTCTTTTAATTAAATATCAAAAATCCATTTTATGGCTTTCAAATGTGATTCTTTAGGATTGGCTTGAAATCTTACACATGAACACACAAAAATATAATATCAGGATGAGAAGCAGTAAGATATAAGAGGCTATCATTCATTCTCCTATGTCACTTTTCACCAATTGATACTCCCATCTCATCCTTCATAAGCTTTGCTGAAGCGCTCATCGGGGTTGACGTAACTTTCAATTTATCCACATTGAAGTGAAATAAAAATATTTTTTAAACTTATGGCAAAGGTTCGGGTTGACGTAACTTTCAATTTATCCATATTTAAGTGATATAAACATACTTTTTGAACTTATGGCAAAGATCCTTATTAGTAGCTCCGAAAATAATATTATCAACATACACTTGTACAAGAAGAATATCTTTACCCACAAATTAAGCAAATAAGGTATTATCAGCAAACCCCTTTTAAAATTATATTTAAGTAGATAAGAACTTGAATGATCATATGAAGCTTGAGGTGCTTGTTTAAGACCATACAAAGATTTATCTAACTTATATACATAGTCTGGAAAAGCATGATCAATAAAATATGGCGGTTGTTCTACATAGACTTTTTCCTTTAGGTACCCATTTAGAAAGGTAATTTTTACGTCCATTTGATAGAGCTTAAGTCTTTATAACAAGAAAAAGTAAAGAAATTTTGATATCTTCAAGCCTAGTGTGCAGAGCAAAAGTTTTATCGCAATCAATCTCTGATTACAACCTTTAGCAACAAGTTTAGCTTTACTTCTGATGACATTATCTTTTTATCCAATTTATTTTTAAAGATCCATTTAGTTCTTACAATTGGGTGATCTTTAGGTTTAAGAACCAAATTCCAAACTATATTTCTTGTGAATTGATTAAGTTCCTCCTACATTGCTATACTTCAATTTTCATCATTGATAGAATCATTCACATTTTTACGTTCTATTTCAGAATAAAATTCACATAAGCATAGAACTCTCCAGGAAAGAATTCAGAATATTTATCTTCATCTATCTTTGTGCTTAACATGGAACAATAGTAATCATTCAAATGAATAGGTGGCTGACAATTCCTTTTCGTGTGATCCCTTATTTGAACAATTTGTTGATTTTCTAAATCTGTTGGATTTTGAGTTGCTTGCGAAGCTTCAGGTATTGTCTCCTCATTCTTATCTCCTGTTTCTTCCTTCTTGTCCCCTATTTCTTCTTGAGCTTTCTTCGCACTCTCCTCCTAGATCTTTTCTTGTTCAATTTGATCATTTAGATTCATCACAAGTGGGTCATCTGCATTATCAACAAAACTAGTTAAAGTGTGAGTTTGATCAAATTTAACATGAATAGACTCTCTAAGAATTTTAGTTCTATATTGTAAACTCTGTAAGCTTTACTGAAGAGTATCTCAAGAAAATACACTTATCAACTTTAGAATTAAATTTTTGTAATTGACCTTTTGTGTTCAAAAGATAGCACTTACAACCAAAAATACGAAGATGTGATTTGGAGATATTTGATAATAAAGTTTATAAGAGGTTTTGTTTAGCATAGGTCAAAGATAAGCTCTATTACTTACATAACAGGATGTTTTCATTGCCCCAGCCTACAAGTGCTTTGGCATTCTCATTTAACATACTACTAGTCATTTTCTATAAATTCTTATTCTTCCTCTCAACAACCCCATTTTGTTTTGGTGTTCAAGGAGAAGAATACTCATGAGTGATACTTTTATTAGCACAAAATTTTTCAAAACATTTATTTCTAAGTCCACCTTTATGATCAGAATGAATGGTACGAATAAGGAGGCTTTTTTTCAATGCTTTTTGAGAAATTTTCAAAAACTTTAAAATAGTCACCCTTTTTGACTAGAAACTAGGCCCATATAAATCTAGAGTAATCATCAATTACAACTAAATAATAACTCTTTCCTTCTAAACTATATATGGACACCGGTCCAAAATGATCTAAGCGAAGTAATTATAAGGGTTTGGAAGTGCTCACAAAAATTTTCCAATTATGAGAGGATTTTATAAATTTACCTTTCGTGTGAAACTCACATAAACTCTCACTTTTAAAAGTGGAGATAGGCAATCCTCTAACAAATTCTTTCTTAGAGAGTTTTTACAATGAACCCGTGGTTGCATGTTGAAGTCAGATGTGACAAAGCTCATTATCCTCTCTATCTACAACCAAGTATTTTACAATGACATATTTAATATCATTAAAGTTTAATATACATAGTCTGGAAAAGCATGATCAATAAAACCTGGTGGTTGTTCTAAATAGACATTTTCCTTTAGGTACCCATTTAGAAAGGTACTCTTTACATTCATTTGACAGAGCTTAAAGTCTTTATAACAAGAAAAAACAAAGAAAGTTTTGATGACTTCAAGGCTAGCAACCGGAGCAAACGTTTTATCGCAATCAATCCACGATTACAACCTTTAGCAACAAGTTTAACTTTACTTCTCAATGACATTACCTTTTTTAGCCACTTAATTTTTAAAGACCCATTTAGTTTCTACAATTGGGTGATCTTTAGGTTTAAGAACCAAATTCCAAACTTTATTTCTTATGAATTGATTAAGTTCTTCTTGCATTGCTATACTTCAATTTTCATCATTGATAGAATCATTCACATTTTTACGTTCTATTTCAAATATAAAATTCACATAAGCATAGAACTCTCCAGGAAAGAATTCAGAATATTTATCTTCATCTATCTTTGTGCTTAACATGGAACAATAGTAATCATTCAAATGAATAGGTGGCTGACAATTCCTTTTCATGTGATCCCTTATTTGAACAATTTGTTGATTTTCTAAATCTGTTTGATTTTGAGTTGCTTCTGAAGCTTCAGGTATTGTCTCCTCATTCTTATCTCCTGTTTCTTCCTTCTTGTCCCTTGTTTCTTCTTGAGCTTTCTTCACACTCTCCTCCTGTATCTTTTCTTATTCAATTTAATCATTTAGATTCATCACAAGTGGGTCATCTGCATTATCAACAAAACTCTATAAGCTTTAATGAAGAGTATCTCTAGAAAATGCACTTATCAACTTTAGAATTAAATTTTCATAATTGATCTTTTGTGTTAAAAAGACAGCACTTACAACCAAAAATACGAAGATGTAATTGGAGTATTTGATAATAAAGTTTATAAGAGGTCTTGTTTAGCATAGGTCAAAGATAAGCTCTATCACTTACATAACATGATGTATTCATTGCCCCATCCTACAAGTGTTTTGGCATACTCATTTAACAAACTTCTAGTCATTTTTATAAATTCTTGTTCTTCCTCTCAACAACCCCTTTTTGTTTTGTTGTTCAAGGAGAAGAATACTCATGAGTAATACCTTCATTAGCACAAAATTTTTCAAAACATTTATTTCTAAATTCACCTTTATGATCAGAATGAATAATACGAATAGGGAGGCTTTTTTTCAACGCTTTTTGTGAAATTTTCAAAAACTTTAAAACATTCACCCTTTTCGACTAGAAACTAGGCCCATATAAATCTAGAGTAGTTATCAATTACAACTAAACAATAACTCTTTCCTCCTAAACTATATATGGACACCAGTCCACAATGATCTAAGCGAAGTAATTATAAGGGTTTAGAAGTGCTTACAAAATTTTCAAATTATAAGAGGATTTTATAAATTTACCTTTCGTGCAAACCTCACATAAACTCTCACTTTTAAGAGTGGAGATAGACAAACCTCTAAAAAATTCATTCTTTAAGAGTTTTTACAATGAACCCGTGCTTCCATGTCCAAGTCTGATGTGACAAAGCTCATTATCCTCTCTATCTACAACCAAGTATTTTACATTGACAGATGTAATATCATTAAAGTTTAATACATACATATACATTAGCATGTCTATTTCTAGTAAAGACTATCGAACTAGTTTTTGAATTAATAATTTTGCATACAGTAGATTCAAAATGAATAGATATTCCTTTATCATATAGCTGACTAATAAAAATAAGATTGTGCGTTAAACCATCAACAAGTAAAACGTTAAGGAGTTTAAAAGAATCATTACATATATCACCAACTCCTATAATCTTGATACTAAGAAATAAATGTTTCTTACCTGTCATGTGTCAAGAATATCTCGAATCTAAATACCATGTACTTCCATGCTCCTTGGCTCTCCATTGAACTTCCTTATCTGAATTTTCATCTTCTGAATCTTTTGAGATATAAACATTGGCCATGAGACAGTGACTGCTATCATTCACGCTGAAGTCATTTTTTGATTCTTCATCTTCACTTGAGAAATCTCACGATGTGGCTTTGAAACTCTTGTTCTTTCCTTTGTAGCCACTTTTGTTGTGAGGGCAATCATTTCTGAAGTGTCGAGGTTCCTGCAATGATGACAAATAATTTCATAATCTAAATTTTTATATTTATTTTTCCTTACCATAGTGAAATTTTGATTACAGTTATTGTACGTAAACTTTTGCCCATCTTTTGACTTTAGTAAATATTTGAATCCTTTGACTATCAATCTCATCTCGCTCTCGTCATCACCATCGAAGTCTGAGCTTAATTCTTTCTTCTTCTTGAATCAGACTTTTTCTTTTTGATCTTTAGGGCTAATGACTTCTTTCTTGAATCATCTTCAAAAGTATCTTCTCTCTCTTTTAATCAAGCTACATACGTGAGAAGATTACCTATAAGATCTTTAAGAGTTAAATTGAAAATTTTTGTAATTCTTCAATAGCCGTTACATTTGGTTCCTAATCCATAGAAAGAGAACGAAGAATTTTTCTACAAAACTCTTTGCTTTCATGCTCTCTTCCCAAAGATTTTAATTTGCTCACAATGTCCATATTCACTAACAAGCATTATAAGTTTCACATATTTCACCTTTGAAGTTCCCTCATGTGTAACTTGTAATATTTTTCAAATTTTCTACACAGTAGAAGATTGAAATATTATTAAATTCTTTAGTAGTTAAAGAATAATAAAGAGCATTCATAGCTTTAACATTCAAAAAATAAGTCTTTTTATCCTAAGCGGTCCACTTATCCCTAGGAGTAACTACGCTAGTGTCTCCTACAACAGTAGTAGGTTTACTATAACCGTTCTCTACACTACTCCAAATATCATTATCAGTGGACAGTAAAAAAATTCTCATACATGCTTTTCAATAGGTGTAGTTTGTCCCATCGAAAAGTGAGGGTCAGTTCAAATCATGTCCCTTAAAAAAGTTCATTGTGGCGGTCATACTAGACATCTCTACCATAGGTTGTGAATTTTAAAGATGGTTAAGGAGGCTTTGATACCACTTGTTGGATCTGAAATGCAAGCCTAGAGTGAATTGAATAGGATTACCATTTTCACTAAAAACACAGAGTAAGCAACGGAATAGATAAAATAAAAGCGAAAATAACCAACTAAGTACACATAAGATTTTATAGTGATTCGAATAATAATTCTACATCCATTCTTCTTTCTCATGAATGGGCTTCCTCTCTTTGCTAAGAGTTCTCCTAAATCACAACCCGATTCAATAGGTTTACAAACATCGTACTCTAGAATCTACCCGAAACTAGTAGTCTAATCGGACTCTCCACAATGAGTAACACTAATCATCACATTTTATTACACTTTTATACCATCATTATCCATCTTATTTAAAAAAATAAATCATAGATATTAATTTGTAGGAAATGAAGATTTAATAAATGAGAGCCCATTAGAACTCAATTCACTCAATTTTCTACCTTTTATTAAACCTTTTATTAAAGCACATGATCAAGCTAAGCAGCCCATAGAAGCCCAAAGAGTCCAATAATTTTAGCCAAATTCAGAAAGAAGTATCGATATGAGTATCGATACCTGTATTGATACTAGCATCGATATTAGTATTGATACCAATATCAATACCGGTATAAATACCAATATTGATACATGTTTCGATACTAGTATCGATACCTAGTAAACAGTTATAGATTAAATGCTAAAATTATTTGACTTGTGGGTTAAGTTTGATATAATGGGTAATATTTATTTATATTCCATAAATAGGGGTAAAGAATGAGAGTTTGAGTGTGAAACATTTAATAAACTCCTTTTTAGAGAGAAAATCCTTAAATTAGGTCTTCCAACTTGTAAAATTTTAAAGTTTGCAATAAATAAAAAAAATTCTCCTTTTAAATTTTCTTTTATTCTTTGTTGATGAAGATGAAAATTTACTTTCAAAGGGCCAACCCCTTGCAATGTACGTTTTTATTTTTATCTTTTATTTTCTTATTTTAGAAATTCATGTTTTAGTACTTTATTTTATTTTTATTTTTATGTTGGGTAGTGTAGATTTACTTTCATGCTCTTTTGTTACTTTGTAGAATTTATTTTCTTATATTTTTCTTTTGTAGTGTAGATTTGCTCTTATGCTCTTTTTTTGCTAGTTAGATTTTCTTTATGCTTATAATTTAGATATTTATTTCTTTATTCTTGTTCTTATTTTTATAGATAGCTTTTATTTTTCTTGTAATTTAGATCTCTTTCTTTTATGCTTTCTAATCTAGATTTTATTTCCTTATTTTTATATTTCAAAATGTGCAACTAAATCTTCTAGGAATTATAGAATTGTATAAAACTAGTTTGATTTCTTTTATAATTTGTAAATTGCTCTCTTATGCTTAAAATGATCATGTTTAGCTTAATAAACTAGAGAACTAATTGGTAGAAGAAGAATTTGATAATTTGATAGATTATGTTGTCCTTAAGTAGTTTGATAGTTTATGCTCAGTAAATCTAAAGTAAAATATGATAAAAAAAAAGAGTAGTTCATAAATCCTAAATGAAATTAACTAGTGAATTCAATTCTAGATTCCTATATTCTCTACTTGATCTCATCCATCTTTTACTTGTTTTAATATTTCTCATTTTGATTATTTTTTTTTCTCATCTTGATTTTTTTCTTTTCTATTTTCTTTATTTCTCCTCCTTGTTTATTTTTTGTTTTCTTTTATTTGTTCACTCTCTTTCTCTCCTTTTGTTCTAGTTTTCTTTTATTTACAAATAATCACACACTCTCTATATTTCGACACTTTCAATCCTCTTTGTCCACACACATTTTTAGGATTCAATTTAGAATTTTTTCTACACAGCTTCATTATGGGACTACCATTGTAACTATACGATAACTTGATAGTTATTCTCTTGCAACATTGTGCATGTTTATTATGCCCCTATCAAACACCTAGACCTAGTTAGTTCTAACCCTCAATTAACATGGGCTTAAGTATGCTATAAAAACAAGTTTGAAAACAAACCAACAAACACAGTTTAAGCACAGAAAATAAGAATCTTACAATCCTTTTTGATTAAAAAACCATCCTTCGATAAATCAAAGTGAAGCTTGATGAAGAACCATGAAGATGATGAAACCTAGGGCAGCTCTTCTCGCCGAGACGATTCGAAGATGATGAGCGCAACGAGAAAGAGTTTGTTGAGGTTATGGAAATTCAAAACTCCAATTCAAACTTATTCAAACAAAGCCTAGAATTTCTCTCTTCAAGCTATCTTCAAATTCATAGAATCCTCACCTCTAATTTTCTCTTTCAATCTTAAATAACCTTTAATTAATTAGGAAAGAGATATTCTAATCATAGTGAAAGCTGGAGATGCAAGGATCGACGAACGGTTGTGATTAAATTACTAAATCTGTAATCAAGCAATGTAACCATCAATGAGTACTCATAACCATTGATGGGTCCTTAAGCACTATCAATGGATTCATGTAAACCATCGATGAATTAAAATATTATATCTGGAAATATGCAATTTGTTCATGTAGACCACCGATGATCTCTATCCCATCAATGGGTTCCTGACGCCCATATATGGTTCAATGACTGAAATCAACATTCATGCTGATTTTCACATCGTTTCGCCTTGTACACTTCATGTACCTATTTTCACATGTACTATATCATATCAAACAATGATTAGTACCAAATAACGGTTTGTACTTACTCGAATAAGAGTTATTGTACGGACTACGTCTTAATGATAACGAGTCATGTGAAAATCGAAAGAAGAAAGGAATGAAATAAATGTGAAAATTGAATGCTTATTCTCAATCTCACATTTGGATGTAACTAAAGAATGAAGTGAGAATGTACATATCTGAAAGTTATTTATTTTTGTTGATGCTCACTTAAGTGGAAATGCTTATTTCTTGACAACTTATTGGGAATACTTAGTTTCACAAGGCCATTCATAAAGGAGAATGTGTATTTCAAGTTCTTAAAACTTGTTATGTTTAATACATGTGAATGGAAAGTGGGAACGGAGAATGTATATTTCAAGCTCTCAAAACTTGCTGTGTTTAATGCACATGAATGGAAAGTGAGAACAACCGTTCTGTTCCATTTCATTCTCGCATAGAAAAGATTTTTTTTCTTTTATAGATATTCAAAAAGTTGTTAAATATGGGGTAAGTTCTTAAAACTTGCTGTGTTTAATGCACATTGTTATGGTCCTGAACCCTTGCTAATGATAATCCTCCTGATTAAGGGAGTAATGCCTCCCTCCCAAATGACAGTGAAGTGCAGACCGAACGCACCGGCAAGGACTCTGCCAGATGGCTCGGGCGCCGACCTCAGCTGTCATCCCCCGTGGTCGGTCAACATGACTCGAATGAAGAAGCTGCTGCACTAGTCGGCCCCTTCTCGTGGACGGCACGAAAGGCGGCACTAGTCAGCCCCTTCTCGTGGACGGCACGAAAGGCGGCACTAGTCGGCCCCTTCTCGTGGACGGCACGAAAGGCGGTACTAGTCGGCCCTTTCTCGTGGACGGCACGAAAGGCGGTACTAGTCGGCCCCCTTCTCGTGGACGGCACGAAAGGCGGTACTAGTCGGCCCCTTCTCGTAGACGGCACGAAAGGTGGTATTAGTCAGCCCATTCTCTCGCGGACGACACGAGAGGCGGTATCAGCCGACCCTCTCCCTCTCCCTTCTTGTGGACGATATGAAAGACCATATTAGTCGGCCTCCGCCATGAGCGGGAGCCGACAGCCACATTAGTCCAATGCCCTCACGAACGGCGTGAGAGGCGTCGACAGGTCGACCCATCTCTCCCTCCACGTAGGACAGCCACCTTGGGTCCAAGTCACGACAACACGTCGGCGTCGCATTAACGAGGAAATCAATGTGCAGATTCTCTCTACTCACACGATATTTAAGGCACCTCGGACAATTAAGAGAGGCCACGCTACAGCTCCAATCTTCATTAATACCGCCGTAACGGTACAAACTCCCTACCCGCTCCCTTGTTGACACCTGGCAACACTGTTCGGCGCAGCAGGACACAACAGCCTGTGCACGTCCTAGTCACGTCACCAAATCCGCCCACGTGGACGTAGGGCTGACGCATCACCTTGGTTACCGGAATTGATGCAAATGCCCTCCAACCCTCATATAAAAGCGGAAAATGAACAGTAACCCAGGTAAGCAAACTCTTTTGCCAAAACCCTAACCCTAATTCCAGTTCTTTCATACTTTACTTCTTCCTCCACATACTGACTTGATCGTCGGAGTGGTCACCGGAGATCCCAACTCCGACCCTTCCACAGGTGTTTCCTCGGTGTTAAGAGCAGCTGCCGGGCATCGTATTAGGAGGGGAAATGGGCCTCATATCATTAAACTCTGATCCAACCACGGTCAGTGACTGTTTGATCCGAACGTAAGTTTGAGCATCAACACACATGAATGGAAAGTGGGAACAACCGTTCTGTTCCATTTCATTCTCGCATAGAAAATATTTTTTTTTATAGATATTCTAAAAGTTGTTAAATATGGGGTAAGTTCTTAAAACTTGTTGTGTTTAATACACATGAATGGAAAGTGGGAACAACCGTTCTGTTCCATTTCATTCTCACGTAGAAAAGATTTTTTTTTTTTCCTTTATAGATATTCTAAAAGTTGTTAAATATGGGGTGTTGAATATAGTGAAAATTCATCCCTTTTCTTTTACTTCCACGTTACAAAGGACGAGAAGTAGTATCAGATCCACTTTCCATCATAGACCCTGTAGATGCTTATATCTAATGCTTTGGGTAAATTTCACGGAATCTTCCTTCGAAGTGAGGGGCACCAAAGTCCACGAATTTTGTAAATTAGAGAGATCACCCCTAAACTTTGGGGGTGTTTTACAAAATCACCTTTAACCTGGAAAAGTTTCAGAGACGGAGCTAAGAGGACTACACAAAATGTCTAAACACCGTCTTTTACAAAAAGAGGAAGGTAAGAATTATAAAGCTAAAGGGATTTGTGCAACTAATCCAAAATTGAGAGGGGCCTTGCAAGATTTACCCCAATCCTTGTCCGTAGCAATCTCTCAAACCATGTCAAAGTCTACCGACCGTACCCACAAGTAGTGGACATGCCCTTTTTATTATCCTTATTAGCTAACTAGCTCGTCTTATTCTCACACAAACTGGTTTGAACACAGGTGTTGACAAATCAAGGCCCCAATACCTTGGCCCAGTAAGAAAGGCCTCTTCATTTATTTCCTTTCTTCAACTCCATCATGATCATCGTGAGGGCAGGCAAGGGGGGCTGAACTTTCCTCCAAGCCATCACATCATCAACACCCTTAAGGACATTAATAGGTTGTAGATTGTAATGTGTTACCCTATAATGGAAGTCATACATAGCAAACGTTAAGGTCAATATTTAATGGATATGCTCCTAAGAAGGAGACTAATTGATTGGAAAACCTAAGAATCATTTGAATGGTGTGATTCCTATTTGGATGTCACGAGATACTCACCTTTAGGTACATCCCCACCTCCTCTCTCGGTGTCGGCATTTAAAGGGAGGGCCCCCAAATTAAGGTTTCAATTATATTCCTTCCTATATTTTAATTTAAATTAAGGTTTCAAATATATTTATTCCTACATATTAATTTAGGTTACTTCCTTTTGCAATAGGATGCTTAGTGAATGCATTATATTTCCTCTAGTTTGTATTATATTGGGGTTAACCGTGAACTATTGCCCAATTGTAAATAGACTTCTGCACTTCTATTGGTGCCGACATGCTCCTTTATTATTTGCCCAAAGTGCGAATAGACTACCTAGGTGAATTTCCTATTTTACTCTTCACTTAAGAGAGTCTATCTAGGCAAATAGAATTATGGGAGGTCTATACACACTTGGGCTATACTATAGGGTGTCTTTCCGCAATAAACCCTTTATATTATTTGACAAGTTACATGCTCATTTAAACATGAAAACAAATGTAGATAGCTCTAAAATAAGTAGTTGAACTGATCTTTGGATAATCTAACCTTAAAAGAGTTGCTTTACTATTGGGCAAATATACGGGTCCAAATAGAAGCCTTAAGTGTCGATTGTGGCTCAAACAAACATTTATAATAGAATTGTATCTTCTCCAATGTCATCTTGCTAACGAAGATATTTCTTTTTTAATATCATCCAACAATATCCAATTGATTATTATCATTCCTAATTAATTTTCAGTGTACGCCTCTCATGAATTACAAACATCTCTAGTATTTTACTAAAGTCACAAATCATAAAGTTGTATTAAATGATAAATTATTATGATTGAAAATGTTTTCTTTTTAGTCTCTGATCATAATTAAAAGAATCAAATAATTTAGGTAATGTCTAAACAATTGTTAATCATTTCATGATTGATGAGACATGACCTAATAGCTACACCTAATAATGTAATAATGAATAATCTAACTTCAAAGGCCGTCCTCCAATCCATCGGGGCTTTCAGTAGAGACCCACAAGAGAAGGCTAAAGCAAAGGACAATGAGGATCACCCAACTTTGGTGTAGGGCCACAAGGGGACAAAGATTGATTGCACAAATTCTTAATTTGTACACAAGACTTGTGCTGTGGGGGGGGACCAATTTGGAAAACTTTGCAAGGGAGAGTGAGATCACGTGGGTCTGACCCCACCGAATTGGTCTCCAAACTAGATACCTACAAGTCCAAAGTGGGATCCCCTTGCTAAATTGTAAATGGAAAATAAAAAAAAACTCCCTATATAAAATTGATGGGGAAGTAGAAGAACATGACGTGGTTTTAGTACGAGTTTTTATCAATGTAATAACAATATTATCATTAATCATTAAATATTAATGAAATCAGACACTATGTTAGTATAGTTATCAAATTTAAAATATTTTCACACAATTTCAAAGTAACAATATCATTGCAATCAGAATACTATATCAATATAATAACTAATTAATTTTGAGAATATATCTGAGACGCGTGTTGGATTCCACTCTTTCATTATGATTTTCTACAGTGTAGACCCTATAGATTTTTATATTTATTTATAATGGATCCTTATTAACTATCATTCCTTTCTTGTCCCACACGCTCGCACCTCTTTCATTTTCTTTAGACCTTTCTCCGCTTTCTTCCCTTAAGTCCAAAGGACACATCCACGTGAACTCTCCCCTCGATCTCTATCGTCACCTGTCAATGACAAGCTCTTCCCACTACAACTACTTGAGAGGAGAAAGCAACAAACATTATGTACATATCTTTTATGTTTATGTCTATAATAACAAAAAGGTCACGCTTTCTTGTGTCCACTCCATACTTGGCATGCAATACAAACTCTCTACCAAACATGTTAGTTTATACATCACACACATGAGATTATATGAAGATACCATGTCAACCATAATATATGAAATCCATTTGTAAAAATATAGATGGAGGCAAGCGATCAACCAACAAAATAAAGAAATTCCTCAAAAATAAAAAAAATAAAAAAAATAAAAAAATAAATAAAAACACACAAAATAAAGAAGAAAAATCATGTGTATTTCGTGTTAACATAATTCACAAGGGGAGAGAAAGCTAATTGAAATATGTTTAATTTCCTCTCTATATACAAAGCACCTTGAAAGGATTGGAGGGAGAAATACATAATCTCAAGTCAAACTGCAAGAACGCTTTGAACACTATGGAACCTAATTTCTTCTTCTTTTTTTTTCCCCTATCTACATCTGATCCTCTCTCACTATAATTAATTGCTTATTGTTCCTTGATCAGAGCTAGATTACAGAGACCTAATAGTATCTGCGCAGTACCTAATTATCCATCAATTAGGCCTAATAATCAAGAAAACAAACAAATTAAGTCTTAACTAATTGATCTGTGTTATTTCCCTAACAAGTTGCTGAATGAGTGAAGGGATTGTAAAAGTGAGGCTTGGTTCCAACCACAAAAGGCACAGGCTTCCCCTTCGCTCCCTCGCCGCCACCAACTCCGGCGACCCTCTCGCACGATGGGCACATCGTCAACGTGGCGGCCGGCAGCTGCATGTAGAGCGGCGCCGCCGGAGCGAGCTTCATCGTCCGCAACTCGTTCACCTCCTTCTGCAGCCTCCGGTTCTCGTCGGTCAGCGTCTCGCAGCACCTCTTCAGGAATTCACAGTCCACCTCTGTTTGCTTCAGCTTGGTCCTGAAATAATAATAGTCCCACATCGGAAATAATAAGAACCAGGAAAGTGAATATATTTGTCTATCAACTGCCACAATCGTGCTCTACGCAAACCTGGCTCTTCTGTTTTGGAACCAAACTTCGACTTGTCTCGGCCTGAGGTTCAACTGCTTGGCCAACGCTTGCTTTTGTTTCTAACAGTTAACAACAAATTAGTAATCGTCAAATAATTTTATACAAAAATTAAAGAGAAAAGATTTAATTAAACTTCCATAAAAAACAAGATTTAATTAAAACATACTGGATTAAGAGTACTATGCTCCTTAAATCTGTCCTCTAAAAGCGCAGACTGTTCTTTAGTTAGCCTCAGCTTTTTCCTCGCGTTGCCATCTTCATCCTCATCGCTAGTCCTCGACGACACTCTCTCGACCTCAGCCTCGGCCTCTTCCTTCTCTCTCTTCACCGTCATGGTCAACGGATACGCGGTGGAGAATGAAGAGACGGGACTGTGAGGCGACGATAATCGAGCGGGCCTGGCGTCCATCGTCGGCCCGTAGACATCGTCGGAGAGGCTCAACGTCAGAGATGGCTCCGTGGGCTCTTTCCGTCGGTGGTGACTTGTTGCGATAATTGGGCCGGAGCCCAGACTGAGGACAAGGCCCGTGTCAGGATCTTCACTCATACCCATAGTTTTCTTTTTGGCGAGAGAGCCTGAGGCTTTGCCCTCGTTATATGGAGGGAGGTGAGAGAGAGAGAAAGATATGATGTCTATGATTATTGGAGGGGTGAGAAAGAGAGAGAGATGCCTATGATTGCTAGCAAAGGAAAGGAAGGAATGAGTTATGAGAGGAATTGGAATTTGGAATACCACTAGGTTGACAAAAATAAATAAGAACCCTATACCTCATATTAGTAATAGAGAAGGATATGTAGACAGATAGAGAATCAAAGATGTGGGCTCTTATCTTAGGATAATAATATATACACATTAGTTAGAGAGAGCGGGGGGACGACGTGGACTCACATGGGGATTGGATGGTACATATTAAAGGGTAAGCTAGTATATTGTATGAAGCCACATCGATGGAGTGACTGTTGCCTCATCACTCACCCATCCACCCACCTACCCTCGCACCCTTTGGCTCATTAACTAAGTGTGGCACCTTCCCTCCTTCCTCTCTCTCTCTCTATATATTAGCCCTTTAGGTTTTTTTTTTTCTTTTCTTTTCATCTAGCTTTACACATAGGCATTAATAGGAGAAGGCAAGCTTTCTATGGCTTCATGATTAGGTTGGCTTTGTTAGCATAATTATATAATTTTTAAACTAGTTGTGTATCGTAATGTATACCAACTAGTCACCAACCATAGCGACGCAAAGCTCTCCACCGGTCAGTAGTTTGAGAGATGGACATTTTGATAATGTAATCTATGTAACTAAAGTCCAAATCATGTCAATTAAGATAGTTCATGGTTTAGGAACTTTTGCCAAGTGTAGGAGTAGTTCTAGCTGTGTCTAGTTTCCAAAATTGTGTGTTAGTACCATCTAGTAGGTTGAGAGGCCTTAATAATTTGTAGCAAAACTTTAATACAAAGCTCGAGATTCACGATCAAATTGAAAGTTGCATCCACCCAATTAATTGTGGGGCCATGTGCCTACTAGACATTGAACTAGTCCTTCAAGTGGCATTTGGTGATACATCAAATGAGGTGTTAATAATGAGTAATCATTTTTTTAATTTATCAAACATTAAGCAATACATAGTGTCAGAAAATAAAATTATAGCTCTCCATCTCCTTGCATCTTCGAGGTTTTGGTGTGGTGGAAGAGCTCGTTAGCATGATACTAGACCAACTCGAGTTCAAATCCTCACATACACGCATTTAAAGCGGACTTAAAAAGTATTTTGTTGTACAAAGTAGTTCGCATTTTAAACATGTTAAAATATAAAATTATATCCCTCAACCTTTATTATAACTTTGGAATTTTATTGTAGCAGAAGAGACCTTTAACACATACATAACGAAATAACTTTCTATACTGATTTTCCAAATAGAAAAAAAATAAAATATTAGAGCAGTATGATGTTAGTCACAAATGTAGCAAAATATATAATTATGTTGAGTAATACAAATTATACTACAAATCCACTGCAAGTATCCAAATTCTTTCCTTTCTCCTAAATATATAATTAGAATTTTTATATTTTTATTTCTGCAAAATGATTAAGTCGTGTAGTATAAAGGTAGTATGAAATTAGTAATGAAACTCAAAAACAATAGATAAGTATCACTATTACCACCGAGATCTCGACATAGTGCGCAGTTCGATACGCCTCGTAAACTGAATCATCATCGGTGGGGCCGTCATGCACCTGGTTCCCTTAGTTTGCTTTGCCAAACATGGGATGAGTGAGTTGGCTCACGTGGCGAACAACCCCCCCCCCCCCTTCTGTGCCCGCCATTGGTATTGGTCCAGTCACAAGATTGGAGGTCTTAGAGCCATTTGCACGCACGTGCGTGAGGTCCCGGTCTCCATAAAGTCCACACATGTGGTGTTCTACCCCTGCCGCTGCTCTCTGATTGACCTCTGCAACAGTGGCAGATATGGGAGTTCAAATGAGTAGGACTCCACATACATTATAGCAATGGCTTCAATGCACTTTGGCCTCCATTATCTTGTTTGTTAAGGAAAACTGAGGGAGGGCACAAGTGGGCTCTTGGCTAAGATCCCGAACATGGCCAGAGAGGGGAGGATCGCCTAATGTGATTGGTTTCACGGATTTGGTCAAGCACTAGTTAATTTGATGTACAAGCAATACAAATTTGTTCCCCTTTAATTTTCGTTTTAGTTATTTAGTACAAGATGAGTTTGATTGATTGATATACACGTTGACGTTGCATGCATTGAGTTTAATTTGTATGCAATTGGATCAGATGGAAAACGGTGCATCTGCCGGTCCGCTTGCTAGCTATTGGGACTATTACCATGATGGAAGAACCGAAATTGGCCTAGTTTATTAGGTGTCCTTTTATTCATTTTCTCATATCTATATAGGGCTTCTAGCTAGCAGCTATTTGTGAAATTACTTTACTTGTCATTTTATTATTATGATTTGAACTATATCTTCTGATTTGAACTCTATCTTCACAAGATATTATTAGAAACATGATATACAACATGGCGGAATATGCACATCATGTAGATTAATTAAAGTTTAGCAAAATACCTAGAACGCTTTCCAATTCTCTACAATAATCTTGTAAGCATCGAAAATTGCCGATGAACCCCAAATACGGTTTAATTATGAGAAGACTGAAGAATAACGTCAATAAAACCTGCGGAAATCAGCCACAGGGGTAAAACTGACATATTCATATGCAAGACACATATTGTGTCTCGGCCTTGACCGAGATACTTATTGTGTCTCGGCCATGACCGAGAAACAAGTTGTCTCTCGGCCATGACCGAGACTCGTTTTGTGTCTCAGCCATGACCGAGACACCAAAAGTGTCTGAAGCGTTTTATCACGTGTTTTATTGTTATTTGTGGGGCCCATTTGACTTTTTCAACACGTGGGAACGTTCATTTGCATTAGTGGACAGTTACATCCTTGAAAAACACCCACTAAGTGCATAAATGAGGCATTAAACGAGCCTTTAAAGCAGGGAGAGCAGTTACAACGGTCTAAAAACTAAAACCTTTTGGCTGAGACAACACAAATTGTCTCGCCAATGGCCGAGACAGTTTTGGTGGCCAGACACAAAAAAGTGTCTCGCCCACTATGCAATTCTGGCAGGTCATAACTTGCGTTCTTTTTAGCTGTTACACCTCCCAAAGGCTATAAATAGCCCCCTACGCCCATTGGAGAAAGGGATCTGGAATTTTTGATCAGAAGAGCTGAAGATTTTAATCTAAGTAGAGTAGAGAAGTAGTTCAAGAAGATTCCACTTGAAGATTCCTCGAGTTTAAGCTTCTCCTTAAATCTTGGGGAGAGTAGATATCTTACTTAGCTAAGATATTTACTTAAGTTCTTGTTTCCTCAGTGAAACAGAAACTCAACCTCGTCAATTTAGTGATCGTTGCTCGGTGGTCCACGGACGACGCGTCCCTAGCACAGGCAAAGAACCCACACTAGCAGGAGCTCGTTACGTAGTGACTTCTGTTCGAGTTTTGTACGAGAGTGAAATTTTGTTTTCTTTGTAATAGAGAGAGTTACACGTATAACCTTTCACTTGTTTTCATTTTGAAATATTTTGGAATGCAAACTACAAAGAACCAACTCATTTTTGGTGTAAACACGATGGCGACCACAGTGGGAGCCAATAGTCTCAATGTTGAAGCTATTGTGTCAGAGCAAAACCATGATCAAGTTGACCTTATGGTCGATGGACTCGATTATATCTTCGATCAAGCCAAGTTTGAAAAGTACCTCTCCTCCTCTTCATCAAGATCCTCCTCACCTCGCAAGCATCGGAGGATTTTATCTCCAAGGAGGGACGTCCGACTTGTCACCAAAGGTGATGAATCTCACTCAGTTGTGAGGAAGGTTTCCCTTCGCAACAATACCCAAGCAAATTGCAAAGCTGGAAGCTCTGCTCGTGATGATTCTATTCTGAAGAAAGAGTCATCCTACAAAGTCTCTACAACTCTGTCGAAGAGGGCTCGTCAGAGGCAACGTCAGAAGATGGCCCGCTAATTTGCAAAGGCCATGGAGTCGACAGACGGAGTTCACTATTATGCGAACTCACATACTCAAAGGCATCAAGAAACTATGGTGTCTCACTTCCAAACTTCTAGCACTCTGGTCAAGGAAGAATGGATTCCCGTCAGGAGGACCCGTCTGATGAGGAAGGAACGCGCCCAAAGGCATCGTGCACGTGCCACTCGTGCACGTGATGTTATACGCAAGGCGCAAGAGTTAAAATTACCCAAGGGATCAAGCCACAAAGTTTGGATCCCGAAATCTGCACAGCGTACAAGATAGAGTCTGGCCTAAGGCTCTGCCTTTGGCCAAGACACTTCCAACTGTCTCGGCCAAAGAGCCTTCAACCGAGACACTTCTAACTATCTCGGCCAAAGAAATGTCAACCCGGACACTTCTGACTGTCCAGGTCAAGCGAGTTCTCCTCAGCTACATCCATCCATTTCTCCTGCTATCATATCAACGACAAAGCTTGAGAATACAACTTTGGTGTTTAATCGCCTCAGTCCACAACCCAAAAACCAAGGCAAAACACCTCTGAAGGAATGCTTGAATAATGCAGTTCATGCATGACAACAGACCGGGGGTCATGTCCAGACTCAAACTGATGTTCAGAAATATCTCGAGCAAGTCAGGACATTTCAAGCTTGAAGAATACCTATCGCATCTCGTTTGAGCATCCTGCAGGAGGTCCGCGAGACTACTGAGGGGAAGAATTTCAAGCGTATTGGTCGTAAGGTCATAAGAGATGACCATACCATGTTAATTCATATAAGGACAACTTCAGCTGAAAAACGACCAGAAGTGCCTCCTAAGGAGTGTGCTAGGTCGAAGGGTCAACGTCCCCAAAAGAAAACGTGTCTTCCAATCGAATACAACATTACACTTGGGGGTGAGAGTGCAATCCATGACAATTCACAGCAGCAAGTAATATGTTGCCCTAATCGACCATGTCATCAGGCCGGGGGTGGCAACATGCGAAAAAGAACAATTGATAAAATAAGTTGTTCTTACTCGTGTGCAAGACTGATCAAGACATTGCTATCAGGATGTGATTGCTCTAAGTCGAAGGTTCATTTTCAAAGAGATTCGATGTTCGAAAGGCTTTCCTTGCCAACAACAGAAGAATTGAAGCCAAGGCCAAGACGTTTCCGAAGAAGAAGATCTGCCATCTAAAGAGACGAATTCCCTAAAGTTACCATTAATATGGTAGACAAAAGGAAAGGAAAGGCTGTAACAGATACAGATCCTGACTTCTCTCCTGAAGGAAAAGTTGGCGCCCAAATTTCTCAGAGACTGTCTCGGTTACAACTGCAAGCTACACAACGCAAGGATCCAGTCACTGATGAATTCATATTGCAGACGTGCCATAACAATATTTCTCTAGATTTGTTAGAGGCCATGGGGGTTGCAGCACCAACCACATGGAAAGACCTGAAGCTGCAAGGAGAACAAGCTGAGCGATTCCTCAAGAGAAAGAAGAGTGAGAGAGGACAACCAACAACGGGCCCCTCAAAGTCAAATTTTGTGCCCCGTGGCAGAGGAAAGGCACCAGCTACTTCTGTTGATGCCAATCAGATGTTCTACCAGCAACGTCAGCAATCGCCACAGCAGCAGCAGCCACAACTGAGATTTCAACAAAAATCTCAAGAGTTGCAAAAAGCTCCAGATGCAAGATTTCAGGGAACTTACACCTTCAAAGAGGAAGAAGTTCTGGTCATCTTCAAATACCTGCTGGATAATAACAAGATCAAGTTGCCTCCAATCACGAACTAGGAGGAAGCTAATAAGGTCTCAGACCTAAAGTATTGCACATACCACAGGAGGGTCTATCATCCGACTAGAGTTGCTTTATCCTTAAAGACAAGATTCAAGATTTGATAGATGCCAATATCATAATGGTAAAGAAAGAAAAGAAAGTTGGTTCTAATATGTTGGCTATCAATTTCGGGTCCATGCCACCTATGATGTACCAGCAGAAGATTATCCCGAAAGTGGAAGTCAAGGCAATCAATGATGATCCACATAGTCAACGTCAAAAGGGGTTAGTTTCACACACAGCCCCTAATGGCGAAGTACTATGGGTTCACCCAGACCTCATTCAAGATAAGTAGTGGACTGGATCTTCCTCAGCACAAAAATCTAGGCGTAAAGGCAGGTCTTGTGATTACATCTTAGCAATTCCAGAGGAAGGTGATGAGAAGATTCCAACTCTTTCGTCTTCCGAAAATGAGCATGAAGTTCTTGCAACAAAAGGAGAGATAATTTATGCCACTAGGAGCAGACACGAGTACAGACATGAGTACCCCGAAGCTTCCAATCCAAATGCTAAGACGCTAACGGAGCTAGGAATACTGTTAACTCCTCGTATGCCCGCTGAAAAATCATAGCAACAGGAGATCACCAAGGAGGACATGGTAAACTGAAAGGGAAGCAACCCCAACAGGTCCAAGCCCTGAAGCAGTCTCGATTCAATCATCCGATTGGAAGAAACAAACCAGGAAGTTCGAATGACCAGTATCGCTTCGATGTCATGGCTCATCTGGCCAATATCCCGACAAGGATAACTCTTTACGAGTTGCTACGTCTCTCTAAAGAGACCAGAGAGGCTTTGCAGGAATCTTTAGCTGATTCAGAAGCCTTTATCATGCAAATCAAGCAGGTTCCTAAGAAGCCTGAACACTGCAACTTGGAGGCCAAGCATTTCCCTTGCATCACATTCACCCGAGATGATATGCAAGTGAGAAATTCAAAACATGACAGGCCTTTGTATTTTACTGGGTACATCGGCTCGATTCCTGTCAACTGAATTTAGGTCGACCTAGGATCTACAGTCAGTATCATGCTACTCCGATTGATGTATCATCTCAGAATTTTAGCTAGCAAGTTAGCTTCTACGAGCACTGTTATCTTCGGATTCAATACCAGTGGTTCTAGACCTTTGGGTAAAATCCATCAAAAATGCCAGCTTGGGGATCTCAAATCCGAAGACACATGCTATGTCATCGACACAAAGACTTCTTATAATCAAGTATTGGGTCAACCTTGGATCCATAGTAATGTCATAGTTTTGTCTATATTACATCAGTGTTTAAAGTATGCTGATGTGGACAATGTAGTCAAGACGGTGGTCGCGAATAAGTAGCCATTCAAGGGGTTAGAAAATTATTTTACTAATTCCCTTCTATATGGCGCTAAATCTGATATTAAACCATCGGCCCAGGATACAGACAGCAGAAGTGAAGCTGATACCGAAGCCGGGCTTGATTACGATGGAAACTTTGTACTCAATAACATTGAGCCTTTTGTAATCGATCTTGACAGAATTGAATCGTCAGGAAGAGGTTGTAATTGGCAACTTGCCGATGAACATATAATAAATGACGATTTAGAGTATGTACCTAGTGTTGATAATGTA
>JBAKGM010000139.1:28136777-28152922 GCA_037177215.1 Asparagus racemosus
CCGAGACACCAAAAGCGTCTGAAGTGATTTATCACATGTTTTATTGTTATTTGTGGGCCCATTTGACTTTTTCAACAGTGGGAACGTTTATTTGCATTTGCGGGCGGTTACATCCTTAAAAAACGCTCACTAGGCGCATAAATGGGGCATTAAACGAGCCTTTAAAGCAGGGAGAGCGTTACAATAGCCTAAAAAATAAAACCCTTTGGCCGAGATAGCACAAACTGTCTCGCCAATGGCTGAGACAGTTTTGGTGGCCAGACACCAAAAAGTGTCTCGCCCACTATTCAATTCTGGCAGGTCATAACTTGCGCTCTTTTCAGCTGTTACACCTCCCAAAGGCTATAAATAGCCCCCTACGCCCATTAGAGAAAGAGATCTAGAATTTTTGATCAGAAGAGCTGAAGATTTTAATCTAAGCAGAGCTGAGAAGCAATTTAAGAAAATTCTACTTGGAGATTCCTCGAGTTTAAGATTCGCCTTAAATCTTGGGAAGAGTAGATATCTTACTTAGCTAAGATATTCACTTAAGTTCTTATTTCCTCAGTGAAACAAAAAACTCAACTCCGTCAATTCAATGATCGTTGCTCGGTTGTCCACGGACGATGCGTCCCCGGCACAGGTAAATAACCCGCACAAGCAGGAGCTCGCTACGTAGTGACTTTTATTCGAGTTTTGTACGAGAGTAAAATTTTATTTTCTTTGTAATAGAGAGAGTTACACGTGTAACCTTTCACCTGTTTTCATTTTGAAATGTTTTGGAATGGAAACTACAAAGAACCAACTCGTTCTCGGCGTAAACAAATCTATCCTAAGATCAAGCTGAAATAACTTCATCAAGAGAAAAAGTCTCCAATAGAAATCCACACGTCCCGAAGAGTAGCAATATTGAGAGATATGTTTTCAATTTTTTATTTTTCTTCTGTTCATAAGGCTACATATGAACCCCACATATAGGATTGAACTAGTCTTATAGAATTTAATTTTAAATAATATATAATTGTTCAAAACTCTATCTAAAGATAGAATATGAATTGTATAAAAACTTCATCCATAACAATTAAAGATAGAATAGTATTTGTATTGCATGTAAACCTCTTCTTATAACATTAGTGAGACCAATTAGGTCCCATATCGAGAATCAATTAGTAATCAAATTAATAGTTTTAATTTAACAATCAAGTCCCTATCTAACTAGCTGTTCATAAATGCTCTTTCATAATATGGGATTAAATATTTATGAATAATATTATCTTACATTCAGTCCTTTCCTGTATCGATTTACTTTAGACAACTTTATTGACCAGGACAAATCAACTATTTGCTCATGCCTAAAATTGCAATCCCCATGAACATATATAAAAATCATTTTGAAAACATCAAAATATTTTATTTTAACAAAAAAATAATTTTTAAAAAATAATTTTCAAAACGACCTATTGACGGGAATTTAATAGCTTTATGATATATGCATAATAAACTAACTCATCAAAATGAGTATACCGGATCATATCAAGATATCCATCATTTTCCTAAATGAAATCTAATAACCCAACATTTCAGATTGTACATCACTTGTAAAACAAGCTTAACCATCATATCAAAACATACTAAATTATAAAATCGAAAATGACAGTATCATCAAGTGAAAGGGACTATATAACAATTCGAATTCTCTATCTCTTAGGTGACTTGTCCTAGAGACTCCAAATATGGTCTAGTGCTACACATATCACAATACACGCTTATGACATTCACCCAGGAAATCTGCATTCCGATGGTTGAGATCCACCACTGCATATCACATGTCGGTGTCATTCATAATAACCTGTTATAACAAAGCTATCCTTTACTAGTTATAAGTTAAACACAAATTTAAGTAACCTCTAAGTTAGATCATATCTCTAAGCAAGTGATCATCGCAGTGCATGATCGAACAAAATAATTTCTAAGGATAACATAACAACTATATAAAACGATACTCAAACAATATCTGCAATAATAAAACTTAATTAATATTCAAAATATTACATAAAATGTATTGGATGTTCAAGGATATATAACACTACTCTAGCAACTATGACATAAGGTTTATGTATATTGCTGAGTAAATGTTTATTTTTTATTTTCTTCTAGGCTTCTGACGATCTAAGTGGAGGGGGGAAGTAGTTTTTAGAAAAGATATAGGGACATAGGGGAAGGAGTATTTGTTAGGACATAACTACATCTTAGTCATGGGCACTTGTAAAAATATATACCTTGCGATGAAATGGGTGATCCATTCAGTTCATGTTGATCTATATATCATGTAAGGTGCCACTAATAACAATCACATAAGCTGAGCATGTTATTGCACATTCATCAAGTGGTTACAAAAGTTAACAGATTCCTAACAATACAACAAAAAAAAACCTCTTGATGCATGAGTTGGACTATTCCAGTAGATGACCATTCCATCCATTATGATCCAAGTGTTTTATCTTGATGCATGTTCCATTATCTTCTTATACATACTGAGCATTGTATCTTTTGTTATATTGTTGTAAACCGTTAATTTTACAATTATTTTGTGTATGAGTAGAAGAACTCAATAAAGCTAATTTAGTTTTTTGTGTACCATTTAAAATATATAAATAAATATAAACGAAGTGGATCATTCAATTGAATTTTTAGAATGTAGTTTTGGAAGTGGATATTGCATGACCAACCTAGTTATACCCTCTGAGTATTAAAGCCTTTCTCATACACACCAATAGTTATCCCAATGTGTAATATGCCTTCACCTATAGCAGAAAAGATAGAATGATACTGATGAAGAGAAACTTGAGAAAAGTTAATGAGATACGTAATTTGCAATAAGATGACAAGTTTAGAAAATATAACATTAACTATGTTCCAAGAATTGAGAGGGAGTCACGTAATACGGGCAAGGAAAAAATTTTGAATATAGCAAGCATATACACTGACAAGTATATATCCAAAAGTATTGAAATCCCCCATACACCTTTCTTTTAAGTGAACAGAAGTTATATATATATATATATATATATATATATATATATATATACTCTCAAGAATCCCCAAAAAAAAATGTTCTTTTTTAGTGATATTGTCAAAATCTTTTGAACTACAAATAATAATAATAATATAATAATAATCTAAGCAAATCCATGTTGGATCACTTAGTTATCGAAGCCATTACATCCGAAGCACAAAAGCTATTATATTACCCTCTAATTAATATCCCACATGGTACACTACTACTAATGGTTAGTGACATGGCGCAAGTTAAGTGCGCCTTAAGAAAAATTTATATAATATAATTAAGATGCACTTTATAGGTGTGGATATAGATATGCATTGACTTCTACTCCAATCGACCATCTTAATTTCTTATATATGATTATGATGAGAGAATAACTTGGTCCTTACCTAAACTATAAACAAAAGTGAAAAGGTGTCCAAAGAACCAAATCTATTCCTCACTAATTACTAAATATACTATATTATTTCACTTCAGCAGTGGGTCCCACATGCATCACCCCCACCCTTCCCCAAGCGACACATCAGCAAGTGACATGGGGCGGCTTGTGGGGGCCACAAATGATTTGTGATCATGCATGGGCATTCGATTCTACAGGGGATCATTGTGCATGATCATGAGCAAGTTGGCAATCATAGAGCCTCTTTAATCTAATTTATGGGAGCTAGAAATCTAATCACGCTTCTAATTGGCATCAATTAAAAAGGTATTAAGATAAGGTTTGTAGGTTTGTGTTCTCTCTACGTATATATACATCAACATTAATCTTTTCGAAATAGCCGACCAATTTGTCTGCAAGCACCTACGAGAAGATTGCATCTTTGTCCTACTATTACCAAACCTGATTTGGCCACCATCCATTAACTTTCTCCTCTTTTTTTACAGAAACGATAACTCTTGTTTACCGACCTAAAGTAATCATCAATCCTTCACCCGTACAGTAAAATAAATCAAGCAACACTACCAAAAATGTAGCTAACATGACACATATCTATATTATTCAATATCAACTCAGTATTTTGATCATCAAGATTCTAATGGTAATGACGAGTGTCATTTTAATAACACACCAATTAGAAACTTAGAAGAATGCATCATCCTTCATTTACTCATCAAGCAATTATATGAGGTCAATAGGATTACTATGTTATATAATAATTTCCCACGTGGTCTAGATCATCAACATCTATATATTATAACTAATACTTTAAATGTGTGTCATATTAGTAATACGCCAGTCAATACCTTGAAAAAACTGTTAATATTGATTATCTCTTATATATAATAAAAAAGAGAATGTTATATAATATTATATATAATATTACATTTATTATATGATTATCTAGAGTAGTAGGTGTACATATATTCATATGTGGTTATGTGTGCCTCAAATGGATTGGAATTTATATTAGTAATTTGAGATCGGCTATCTGAATTCTATTGATATTAGAGATAAAGACAAACTCTTGTTGATAGACAAACAAGAAAATGGGTCCTTATCCTATTCTAAGCCTGTCATGCAGTATAAACAAGTCCAACCAGGGAGAAAATTCGGTGACTTCAAGTCCAATAAAGATGGCGTCTTCTTTGACGCCATGAGATATAATTTGGCTTTTCAGAATGCTCTTTTTTGCGTTCCCTCTTCTAAGAGAGATTGTATTTGATTCATTTAACTGCAATAGTAAGCATTGAGATGGGTTCTGCAGGCTGATCAACAAGTTTTTAATTTGGCTCTCTCTTTTGGTTGGCTCTACAATTGTTAGAGATTGTTAGAGAAATTAAGTGTTTTATGGGATATGATTTGAGATTGAGTGATTAGGAGATCTCCACATTGTATTCTTCACTATTTAGTAAACCTATTCTTCATCTTCACCTATGGACGCAGTTTAAAAGTCAAACCATGTATATCCATGTGTGATTAGTGTTTTCAATATTTTTTCTATATTTTTGTGTGATTGATATTAGTTTATTTTTAGTGATTTGTCACAACATGTATCTTGTTTGTTCGTACTTGGGGTGTTTAATTTTATCTAATAAGTATGCTTTTGATTGCATCATTAGTCCACCGCCTTCTGTTAAAAAAGTGCGGAAATTAAGGCCCCATTCATGGATGAGGCGTTATACGTTTGCGTGCAGGGAGTGATGCATGAACATCTAAATTGTTCCTTACGAGGATCAACTTCATCAAATCTTAGGTTAATTTATAAAGTTTTAAGAGTTAGTTTCAATTGCAAGTTATTTAATGTGAAAAAGTACATGTAGTACTTGCTGAAGGCGCATATGGTCGACTGGACCCATTTTCTTGTTCTCTTTCTGGCTTGGTCAAAGTTGACTCTTTCACAATGCACGGTATTTGAGCATGTATTGAATTTGCATCTTCAATTTTTTTTCCCAGCCAACCATATATAGATGATTGGCGGATAAATTAGTGTCCCCGAGTAGAAAGTCTTATGTTATTACAAGCAAAATGACCTGTGCAATACCGCGGGATTAGTACGAAAAAATCTAAAAAATAGTACTTTAAATATTTATTTTAAAAATAATCATACACCTAACTGCTTACGATAAAAATATAGCAAACTAGAGCAAAATATAATAACCTACAATGTATACTTGTGAGCACATGTGGGGGCCAGCCCAAATTGAGTGGGCGGGTCAATAGGTGAAAACTGGTTCTATGAGAACCAGGTTACTAAACCCATCGGGATTAGGGTTTGAGAATCCCTCTTTCCTATAAATACATACACAACAATACATAAAATCATGAGATAGAAAATACTGCAGCCGTCATCTTCTTCCTCCATCAATTTTGTGATTTCCGCTGTAGTTGTGGGGTGATAAGCGGGAGCTTGTCCCCTTTCCAACAGTGTGGTCGTCCTTAGGCCATTGTTCGAAAATCAAGATATGTGCGTAGCAATCCTTCCATAGATTCAGAATAGCTAATCTCTAAATAAGAAACTTCTATATTCATATATGATTATGAATGGTTTACATAGGTATCAGAGCGGGATTAGGGTTGCTCGCATCTTTTATATAATTTTCTTTTTAACGTTAGATCTAATTTTTATTGCATCCGATGCTTGTATAGATTAGATCTAGTTTCTGGATGGTGATTTTGGTCTCCAGAATAGATAAACCTAGATTTTACCAATGTTTTTAATTAAAAAAGTAAATATTTGATCTACATAAAACATCTATCTTTTTTATGAACTAGTGGGCAACGAAGTAATAAATACGGGATTTATTAGGTTTTTGAAATTCTTCATTTTTAAAATTTTGAATTTTGTTAAAATTCAAAAAAAAGAGCCCTAGATCTCTAACCGCTGATGGCGGCAACATCTGGGTGTGGTGGCTTCGGCACTGGGCCTTGGATGCTCGATGATTGCCATGGCCATCGTTGGGTGCCGGGGACGATGTCCTTCATTTTTTGGTTTTCAAAAGAAAAAAGATAAATCCCGCCACCAACAATTAGGGTGCTGATCGGTGCTGAGATCGACAAAGGAGCAGTGGTGATTTGCAGTATCGAAAAAACAGAAGGGAAAAAGGGTAGTTGCACTAAGCAGTAAATTAAAGGGTTTTTATATTTTCTAATTTTCTTAAATTTGAATATTCTGAATAATTATTTTTAAATAACAAAATTGTTTAAAAATAATAGAAATATCTAAAAACAATTATGGAAAATTGTAGAAAATATTTTATTATTTTTCTTTAAAAATTTAGGAAATTTGTGATGTAGGGTCCACTAGATTTCATAATAAAATTGTTTTATTGAAGTTTTGAAGTAGATGAAAATTATTTTTATATACCAAAAATTTATTTATAAAATCCTAACAAAATCTTGGATATTTTAATGGGTAGTTGTTCCCGTGGGAGCACCCTGCATGTACTAATTTCATGAGAAACCAAAAACCATAATAAAATTGATAAGATAAATAGGTAATTAAATATTAAAAATGTAATATTTTTTCTTATGTTTGTTATGCTGCATGTTCAGATGCATACTAAATCTTATAAACAAATACTTTCATGTAAGAGATTCTGGGCAGAGATGACATTATGATTTAACTACCCAATCAAGTCTTTCTTTAAGAAATCTAATATTCTATTTTCAAAATTTTGTAATGATTTTAAAAATTATATCTTTTAACACCATGGTTGGGGCCATGGGCCTTCTTCTCTTTGTTTGGGATATAATTTTATTATCGGTATAAAAGAATTGATGAGATAAAATATTCTTCAGGAAAGAAAACTACTCCACACAAATACCAATAATCTTAATGTATCTATAATTAAAGTGTCATAATCTTTCTCTTAAAAATATGGTACCAAAAAAGTTATTATAGTGTCAGTTTGGGACTAAGTAGTTGAGATACCTTTGTTGGAAGATCCACTTTATCTTGATAACAAGAGATTTTGGTGAGTACTGAGGCGTTAATATCTGAGTTGGAACATGGTTCAACTCAGACTCAAAGATTTGAGATTTGTCAGTACAAGATCTGGAAGCGAAAAGGTCATTCTAGTGATTCACCGGATTGAGTGCAGAGAAGTGTCTTGTCAAGGATTTCAAGCATAATCCAAATGCAAAGAGCTTCTGAGATGCTATTAAAGCGAGATTCGGATATGTATCTTCAATAAGGATCCAAGTTCTTATTATTAAGTTTAGATTCAAATGAGACGAATTGTAGGCAAAATATCAAATTCACTTTCAGATGATAACATCAATGATTAAGATAGTTAAAATTGTGTCGAGCTAGGAGCGACAAATCGGGGCAGTTATCAAGGCTTTACATAATTCCAGGAAAAATATTTGTTACTTTTGTTGCACATCACAGATGCGATAACATCTAGGGATGCACACATAAAAATGAAGTTAGAGTCTAAATATCAGGGTGTGTTCAAGGCTAAAATGTCTACTTTGACTTTTGAATTGAATAACCAAGGCACAGGGCAGAGAGCCTAGTTACCATGGTCCACGAGGAGAATTTCAAAATGGGTTTTGAAATAAAACAAGCAAATTAAAAGGTGAAAAGACCAACTAATAAGAGCGAGATCAATTTATATGAGTGCAAACAAGCCAATTATTTTGCACATGAGGGTGCACAATCGAGAATTCATAGAGTTTCCAAAGATTTCAGATGGAAGCAAAAATATCTAGAAGGGTACTACATACAGGTGCTGGGCACCAATGCACGTAGTTTTCTGTTGAGTTCAAGGAACAAATAGATCTCATAGGATGTTCTATATGCTTCCACTAAATGTAAGGAATTATCTCTCCATAGTTTGGCTTGTAGCATTATAGTTGGTTTCTTATTTGTAGGTAACTTAGTTAGATTTACTTTAAGACTTCTCTACTTAAAAGAGCCAAGCTAATCACTTAGTTGATTTTATATTATGACTCATAACTAGATAATTGCGCTTATCTTATTTTTGTCTTGTGTTGTGAATTAATATTGAATATAATTTATGACATAGCAGATTAGACATGTGAGGCTTGCCCGGGGCGGTCTTCTTAGTAAATGTACTAAGATATATTTGTCCATCTATGAGAATAGTCTCATAAGTAAAATCGCTAGGAAGCTATTTGGCAAGGCTAGGAGCAGTTCCATTGCAATTAGCTCACTCTGATATATGTAGACCAATAATTATGAAGGTACAAAGTGGCGACTCTTAATTCCTCATGGTTAAAGAGAAACTCTGAATATGATCATGTGTATCTGATTTGACGATTAGTTAAGTGCTTGAATTTTTTAAGTGCTAAATCATCAAGATGCATAATCAGTTAAGCAAAAAGCATTAAGGCTTTGCACACTAATCATGAGAGAGTAGCTATCTTAGAAGTTTAGGAAATTATGTCAAGATAAAGGAAAATTTAGACGGTCAACGATATTCTATATTCTACTACAAAATAGTATCGTGGTAATAAGGAATTTAACTCCATTAGATGTGGAATCAAATATATTAGTTGATGCTAATCTACCCATTTAGTTTTGGAGAGATGTGCTATTTGTGGTGACCTATATTCTAAACATTGTACTTTCGAGATTGGTACAGTCGATACCCTACGATTCATGTAAGGCTGAGGGTCGGTGTTGGATCACTACATCCATGTGGGAGTGTTGCTTTCATCCACTACTTTTCAGTAGAAGAGAAGTTTGGACATAGAATGTTGAAGTGTATCTTCATACACTATTTTAGATACTATGTGTGTTGTGTGTGCATGTGAGCAATATGATGAGACTGTGACCGAAAGAGTTGTGATATATTGAGTTCCTCGAGGAGGATTTTCCGCACAAAGAAGAAATAGGTCCAAAATATGGTACATATGAGATCAAGAAGACTGTTATGGATTTAGCAATGGAAGAGAAATTGGTTTCTCTACCAGCTAGGTACAATGGCAGCGAGCTACTTTTAGGACTAGGAGTCATCTACATAATCTCAATAGCCTTTGAGATTATTCAATGGACTACTCCCAAGACCATATTTTGTGATTGATGGGAAGATATTTATAATAGCACCACATATTATTGTGGAGCCCAAGGCACATGAAGATTCTATTCCTGAGTTTACATCGAAAGAGAGGAAAGTAGCATAGATGGGATGCTTGAGTTCATGAGAAAGAATCAAGTATAGGACTTGGTGAATCTTCCAACTAAATGAAAGACCACTGAAAACAAACGAGTTTTTCAAGGTCAAGCAGGATGAGACGTTCAAGAGATGCAGGGCATGCTTGATGGAGAAAGAGTACACCTAAGTAGTAGGGTGGAGTACCAAAAGAGATGTTTTCTCTGGTGATGAGAATCATCTTCATTAGCATGATATTAACTCTTGTAGTGCAAATAGATCTTGAACTAGTCCAGATAGACATTGAGACATCTTTTATATATGGAAACCTAGAAAAAGCGATCCATGTGGATCAACCTACATATTTCCATAGACGAGGGAGTTGAGCACAAGATGTATAAGTTTAAGGAATCTACGTATGGCTTAGAATAATTTCCAATGTGTAGTGCATTTGATCCTAACAGGCCGTGCTGGGTCATGGTTTCCAGGTGATCAATCAGGATGGTTAGGTCCACCTATACTAAGCTGATAGAACTTCGAGATCTATCATCATATATCGATGGCATATTTCTGGCTGGGTGCGGCATAGAGTCCACTAGGACTCTAATTGGTAAGAGTCAGGCTCTAAGTATAGAGCAATGCGCAGACATGAAAGCAAAGAAGAAGCTAACTTTAAGAATCCCGTAAAGAAGTGTAGTCAATAGTCTTATATGTGTACAATAACCGACATATCCTTCACACTTGGATTGATGAGTAGACATTGGTCAATTCCTGGTATGACTCACTGAGATGAGTTACATGGATCCTCAGATATTTGATTTAGATTGTCACTTTACTTATTATGCTATAATGGACTCTTGCCTATACAGATATTCAGATGATGACTAGGTCAATAATCTGGATGGGCAAGTGTTAATATTAGGTTATGTTCTCCCACTTGAATGATAGGGTCATTACTTAAAGTAGTAAGAAGCAATGGTGTATATCCCTTTTTCACTTGGAGCGGAATATGCAGTGATATATACAGTAGAACTGGAGACAGTCTAGTAGTGCAGATACTTGGAGAACTTGACTATAGCTCGACATGTAGAGGTGGATTTTTCTCTATTGTGATTGCATATCGATCGTTAGTCATTCGATAGATTTTTAAATTAGTTTAGGAAATAAAATAAAATCCATATATGGTACCACTTCATTAGGCACTAAAGAGAAGGAGGTTGTGCTAAGTGTATCCATACGAGTCAGCTGATCAGGAAGCTGGGTAGCAACTAGTGTAGCACCCTTGAGCCTTATGGGCAACCTCTTTAGTGGTGAGCTTTTATTTCATGTTAGTTGAGATCTCAAGCACATGAGATATTACGGATGATGGATTTTTAAGACATTATGTTTATTTTTTTATATATGCATATCTAGGATTTCTTATGTCTTATTATTGCTTGATTATTATAGCATGGAGTATACTTGTATATCAAGTGTATAGGGTACATGAATGGCACTGGGTGCACTAGGAGAAAGTTACATCAGTAGGTAAGAGCTCTAATTATAAAAAAGATCCCTTTTGGAGCTATAGCAGTTGCCAAAGCTGAGACCTGGTATCGAATGTCATTTGGCTTAGAGCATTGACTACATTATCATATTACTAGGTAGGATGATAGTGGGAGACTCCATTGGTCACCTTGATAGGGTCAGGATGAGGCTGTTGTGTATTTATATGCTTCAGTGATGGAAGTGGAAACCCCACATCCACTTTACGTATTTACTAATAACCAGACTATGTGTCTGACATGGTGCATGGGTTACAGGCTTATCATGAGATCTCAGGTATATCGTAGGGCGGTATAGCCAGACAAGTTCATTACAAGGTAATAGAACTTAGATCTGTACAGTATTCATTTAATGATGCATGCTTCTAGGGTACGAGAAGTAATACCTTAGCGTGTTGCAATACAAAGTGTGTTAGGACCGGATATAAGGAGGTTGAGATCCCTGTTCCCTCATTGTGTGATCCTTATAGATGACCACTACTGAAGAAAGGTAGTTACTGTGCCCTTGCAGACACTAGGTTTTCTAGAAAGGCTATTATGAGCGTCTGCTAGTTTAGCTACTATTTTCTACTCTGACTAGACAACACTGCACATATAGGGTAGTGTTAGAAAATTAGATGATTAACACGCTCAACTATTTAGGGCCAAAGGAAGATTGATTATCATGTCTCCTAATTGCATCGCATGGCCAACTCTTACTTACCGGGGCCAGTATATAAGAATGTGATGAATCGAGGGCAGACCCGAAAGTTCATGTATACTTCTTTGAGGGATCAAAGGTACTTGAGCAGATGTTGATTAGATCTGGGGTATTAGATACTGCATACTTACACTATTTGTTTGTGTATTATTATTTTTAGGAAGATCCATGTGTCAATTCTAAGGGATCCAACTGCAATGCTACGTGCTTGCAGGTCCTCAATGGTCCACGCTGCACTAATAATGTATGGACATTAATTTAAGAAGAAAGGATAATTTCAGGGAGATTTTGACTCAGGAGTGAATCATTCAAGGAGTCGACTCAGGGAGCCATAAACGGTATTCATTCATTTGTGTGAATGGGAGTATGCTAACAATGTAGGGGCCCACCCAAATTGAGTGGACAAATCAAGAGGTGAAAACAAACCGGTTACTGAACCCATTTGGATAAGGGGTTTGCGGGTCCCTCTTTCCTATAAATACATATGCAGAGATACATAAAATCATGAGATAGAAAATATTATAGTTGTCATCTTCTTCCTCCATCAATTATGTAGTTTACGCGGTAGTTGCTAGATGATAAGTGGGGGCTTCTCGCTGTTCAATGATGTGGTCGCCCTCCGACCATTATTCAAGTATTAAGAACACGTACGTGAAAATCCTTCTATAAATCGGGGACATGTAATCTCTAAACAAGAGATTTCTATATTCATATATGATTATGCATGATCTCCAATGCCAATCTATTGAAATATAATTCTTTTTTTAATTTGACGGAGTATTTTGGATGTAGGAATGACTTCATATATAAGTGAGTAGGAATTTTCTGTTTATAGACAGTAACGTTTTTTAGGAAGTGGGAATGAGTTTATAAATTAATTTGCCTATAAACCTTTTCTATACAGACAAAAAGTCCACCAATATATTTGAAGTCAGTCATTAGTATGATAAAAATAAAAAAAATAACAATTTAATTCTTTGGTTTAATTAAACTTTTATGCTAAAACTAAATATTTAGAACTAAAATATAGCAAGTGGTAATAAACAAAAGTAATTTTCAGCTTATATTAAACCATTAAAATACAAAGTCGATTTAAAATTAATTTGATGAGCATTTTTAATTAAAATACAAAGTCGATTTAAAATTAATTTGATGAGCATTTTTAAGTGAGTTTAGAAATAAATGAGGTTAAACTTTGGGTTTGTAGGCAACAAAAAGTCTTTATTTTTAAGTGTGAGGTTTCAAAAATAAGTTAGAGTATAACTTTGGGTTCTAAGTAGAAAAACTCATCTAGAAGTAAGCGGTTTAAACATAAATGGGAGTCAAACATTGAGTTAAGAAGAAAAATATGTCTACAGTTCCTTTTGCCGCCGCCAGGGGATAGGAAGGAAAAAATTGGTTTAAGCATTTGTTTTAAAGTATATCGTATATCTAAGCACTTACCATTAAAAATTAGCAAGTCACAGTAAAAAATTACAATTTACAATTCATACTAAGCTATGAAATACAAAGTGAATTTTAAAATAAACTGATAAACATTTTATGCGTGTTTTGAAACTGAGCGGGTTTAAAAATAAATAGAGGTAGAGTGGAGTGAGGGGTAGACTTATAGGCAAAAAATCATTTATAGTATAATTTATTATACTATATATTATTTTATTAAATTTGTTTGATTAATAGTGATTTTAGTAAGTTGGCCTTAAAATAATTGAGGGTTAGAGTGAGGGGTTTATAGTTAAAAGTCCCATACATAATTTTTCTACATATATACTAACTAACGAACTTTATTGTAGATATGAACAAGCAAAATTTTCACCCGCCCGTGGCAACAGTATTAATGTGAAAACTATTGAGAACTTTGAACAAGTTATTTGGTTAAAATACAAACGTCTAACCACTTAAAACAAAAATATATAAACTTACAACAAATTCAAATTGTTAAATAAAAATAGATTTAAAAATAATTCACTTGAGTATTTGTGTCCAAGAATAATTTTTAAAATGTGTATATTTCAAGATAAATGGGTGTGAACTTCTGGTTTATAGGCAAAAAAGCTTTTTGGAGGTGGGTGGAAAAAATAAATGGGGGTAAACTTTCAGATTTCTAAAAATCCATTTATGATGTTGCAACAATAGTGTGAGAAAAGCAAAGATAATAGTTTAGGCATGGTTCAAAAATACACTGTGTATCTAACAACTTACAACAAATATAAAGATTTACAGCAGAATATAATAACATGCACCATATATCAAACCACTGAAATACAAAGTGAATTTAAAATTAAAATACTTTCAGTTTATAAGCAAAATTACTCTATTAGAAATGGATGAATTTAAAATAAATAGATGTAAATTTTTGCTTTAGAGACAAAAAACACATAGATAGTATGCAATGACTCCGCATTAGTTTGAAAAAATAATTTAAGTATTTGGTTTAAAAATACATCACATATTTAACCAGTTATATAGTTTAACAAATTACAACAAAATATAGCAACTTATATTGTATAATAAATTGCTCAAATACAAAGTGGGTTTAAAAATAATTCGATGGAGTATCAAAAATAAATGAAGGATTTAGGTTTATAGGTTAAAAAATCCATTTGGAGGTGGATGGATTTCAAATAAATGGGAGTTAAACTATGTATGGAGTATCTGGGTCCAAGAGAGATATTGTCGGTTTGTTTAAAGTAAATAAACGTAAATTCATGTTTATAGGCAACAAAATTTTTTTTAAAGAAGTGAGTGGGTTTAAAAATAAATGGCATTAAGACTTTGGATTTATAAGCAATAAACCTTATCCAAAGTTGCAACTTATACCTTATAAAAAATCATGAAATATAAAATGGGTTTAAAAGTAATTTATTGGAGTTATTTTGGGTGCAAGAGTGATTTTTAAAGTGGGTAGATTTGGAAAATAAATGGCAGTGAACTTTGGACTTAAAGATAAAAAGCTTTTAATTGTACCCATTATATCATCATATTGCCTTATTATATTGATGGAGCATCTTATGCGTGAATTTTGGTGGTAGGTGGGCTTCCTAATAATTGGGGTAGAACTTTGGGTATAGATGGAAACATGCATTTATTTATGCCTTTAGAACTACGCACTAAGCTATTGGACTTGCACTGTAGAAGCTACAGTGCAAGTTCCAATAGTGTTAGTATGTAGATAATAAATAGTAGCTATATTGTAAGTCCCTTTAGTTTGAGTATGTAGCAGACTAAAGTATAGTAAAATAATAAAGTAAAGTAAAATTGTTTTTGTAATGAAGGAAAAAAAAAGTAAATTAATTGATTATAAAAGTTACTTTATTAGACGTGCTAATAAGCATCAACGCCTAGTTGCCTCCCTAAACTATTAAGAGCATGTTTATCAAATAGTCAAAGTGGCTTATAAGCCACTTAATAATAAGTCACTTTTGTGGCTTAGAAGCCACTTTGAGATGTTTGGCAAGTGGCTTATTTTGGCTTATAATCAACTAAAAAGCTAGGTACTCTAGCTTATTTTTTGGTGGATTATAAGCCACAAAGTTTCATAAATTAAAAGACATAAAAATCCTCGTCATTTCACAAAATTCCAAGCCATATTTCTTTTTGATGATTATAAGTCATGTCACTTTTGGATATTTTGACAAGAATAATGGATTATAATTCACCTATTTGTCAAATACTCTACTATTAGAAATGGATAGATTCTAATCCATTTGTGAATTATAATCCAAGTGGATTATAATCCAAAGTTGTCAAACATGCTCTAAATTGTATCTTCTACTCCTGAACTATGTTTAGTCTGACCATGCCTCCTAAACTATAAAAATTTTCTCTTCTTATCCCCTAAACTATTTTTAATCTCACATTATTTGACCGTGTAAATTGTCAACTCACCCATAAATCCATTTCAAATGCCCATAAAAAAATGTTATAACATTGATAACTATGTACAAAAGATGATGGAAGTATTTGAGAGACACATGATAATTTTTATAAGGTAAAGTTAAAAGAAGATGATAGAATTTAGAGAAATGGAACAATTATTAGATAATTAATTATGATATTTGTGAGAGTTAGTGGAAGGTGGTTATTAGTGGACGGTTAAAAGAAAAATTAATGATAATTATTGGAGAGGTTATGAAAATTGAGTATGCATCTGTATTAATGCATATGTACGATTTATATTTATATTTTCTGGCATGTAGGTTGTCTGTCTATATGTATGCTGTTGATGCTCGAACTTACGCTCGGATCACACAGTCACTAATCGCGGTAGGATTAGAGTTTAACAATGTGAGGCCCG
>JBAKGM010000139.1:28159587-28179226 GCA_037177215.1 Asparagus racemosus
TCCAAAGTATCCCAGACTCGTCCACAAATCGAGACTGAGACACTTTGGAGGGGGTATCTGTAGGCGTTGAAAATCGCTTATCAGTGCCTGAACCAGACTCATGACGGCGGGTTCGTAACTGACGAACTATCAACCGATGCGGCCAAGAACCGCTGACGACGTAATCACGCCACAAAACGTATAAAGCGAGTTGACGAATGCATGAAGTGAGTCGACAAGGCGTACAAGTCAACGGAGTGACATATCGCAGAATAAATCCAACGATGAAGCTCCCAGTCAGCGAGAATCAATGAGGCGAGTCGATCAGACTCAGGCATCAACGTGGCGGAATTAACCAAACTCAGGCGACAACGCTACGACAATCGAATTTCGGAATCAACGGAACGTCAATCGGATTCCGGAATCAAGAGGAAGGATCAACCGAATCGGGGAAAGACTGAAAATTGTCAAGAATTAGGGACCTCGGGGCAAATCGACCAAGAAAAACAAGATTCGGTCAAGAAAAAATAAGATTCGGTTGGAAAAAATGTGAATCGGTGGAGAAAAACGAGCCGTGGCAGAGTCTGGCTCGGCCTTGGCCGAGAAAACTTCGGCCATGGCCGAAGTGATTCGGCCTTGGCCGAAGCAGTTCGGCCACGGCCGACCCTGGCTCGGCCACGGCCGACCCTGTTGCACTATTTTGGCACGTTTTTCACCCGTTTTGCTTATAAATAGGCTCAGGGGTCCTCATTTTCCAGGGGTTAGATTTTTTAACTGCCAGAGCTCTGCAGGTGGAGATTTTAGAGCACAAATCTAAAATTTTACAAGAGACTTTGCACAGATCCGGACTCTCCAACGATAGATCCACGTCGCTCGAGCCGATACCCGCCAGATCTAGGCCAGGTTTGTGATCTATCTTGCCTTCTAGTCTAAGCTACGTATTAGGCTCAGGGCACCCTCTAGTCTAGGCTGCGTCCTAGGCTCAGGGAAAACGTGTGATTTCTCCTAGTAGATCTCAGCCGCTCTGGCGATCATCCCCTTCGTGGGCTGATCCCCGTCAGGCGTTTGTTTCCTTCGTGAAACGAACCCCTTAAATCCACAAACCCAGCATCTAGATCATCGATTGAAGATCAGGATTGCACGGTGGTCCACGGACGGAATAAAGTCCCCGACACAGGCAAAGATACTCACGCAAGCGAGGGTCCGATAAACGGGCCCCGCGTTTGTTCAAAGGCGAAAAGTTATAATTTTTCTTTTGTTTGATTTTTTCATTGTAAGCCTTATAAAAAGGCAAGGTCTTTCTTGAATTTCGTTGTAAAAAATAAATTTGTAACGAGTTCAATTGCTATGAGAATCGAAGCAACAATTTTCGCGGCGAACATGAGGTAGTGTCGCATATTTTACATTGCGTAGACTAATGCTAGATATTTCTTTTCAACTGAGTTTTAATGATGCTCGGAGCCAATCATAGTCTCGCTGAGGTGGTAAATGGCTTGCTCGTGGCCATTGTCATTCTTTTGGGTAAGAAGTGCTCCAAGAGAGTGATCTATTGCCCTAACGTAAATTAAGAATGGTTTACGTGATGCTGGTGCAGCTAGAACGGGTGGCTTCATGATATCACCATTGATCTCGTTGAAAGCTTCTTGGCAAGTGTCATTCCAAATGAACGAGACACCTTTCTTCATTAGTCTTTAAAATAGTTGACAATTATCTGAAAAGTTAGCGATAAACCTACGGATATAGGCTAATTGTCCTTGTAGACCTCTGAGTTTTTTAAGATTTTTCAGAGGTGGCATCTCTTAGATGGCTTTCACCTTTTCGGTATCGATATGTATTCCTTTGGATGTTACGATAAACCCTAGGAATTTGCGTGATGATACCCCCAAGAAAGACTTGGTTGGATTCATCTTGAGTTGGTGCTTTCACATAATTTTGAACACCGTTCTCAAATCATTAATGTGGTCTTGCTTGTGGTGACTTTTGATTGCAAGGTCGACGTAGTACTCCACTGTCTTACACAAGTGCTCATGAAAGATTGTATTCATAGCACGTTGATAAGTTGCTCTTATATTTTTTAGACTAAAGGGCATTACTGTATAATAGAATACTCCTAAGGGTGTCCTGAAAGCTGTATGCTTCTGATCATCTAGATGCATTTTGATTTAGTTGTATCTAGAAAATCCATCCATGAATGACATCCTCTCGAATGCACACGTATTGTCAACCATGACATCCGCGATAGAGAGGGAATTCGTCCTTTGGACAAGCAAGATTAGGATCCCTAAAATCAATGCAGATCTAGATTTTACCGTTCTTTTTCATCGTCAATGATGTTGCCTAGCCAATTTGGATGTTGTTATTCACGAATGAACCTGTATTTAATGAGTTTGTAGATTTCTTTCTCGATCTGCTCCATCAACTTAGGACGGAAGCGTCATTGTTGTTGCTTGACTGGTTTGACCTTGGGGTCAATGTTAGGCGATGTACAGCCACATTGGGGTTTAAACAAGGCATATCTTCATAACTGCAGGTGAAGACGTCAATGTATTCTCGAAGGAGATTTATGAGTTCTTCCTTTTCGACGGATGATAAACTTTCACTGATGAAGATAGGCTTGGGATTAACTTCGTCGCATATGTTAACTTAAACCACTTTATCTTCAGTAGGGGGTTCACAGACTTCAAAGCATGACTCCCATTGGTTTTCAAGATGTTTCACCCATGAATCATCTTCATAATCTTTGAACACTTCTGATTCATCGAGATCCATAGTTAGATCGTACAGGACCATGTTAGCCGTTAATTCACCGAGCATAGCTCCAAGGTTGATGTCAGAATCCTAATTGGACGTATCTGAAGAACTATTTAGAAAGTCATCAGATGCTGGTCCTATTTGTGATTCGGCTTGAGAGAAATGTAGCTGAGTCCTCAGTTGGTCCGATTATAATAAGTGAAAATCTCCCCTTCTGGTATAAAGGGGATTAAAGGGACTCTTAATCTTTGATTGAAATTTAATCCTTATTTCGCAGTGAGGTTGTATCCCATTTTTACCATTATGCACTAAGATTGTTGGCTGTATCAGGAGAACTCAGGTGCTCCTCTAGCTTTTTCATCCGAGCTTAGTAAATGAGGTTGTGGCTCAACTTTTCCAACGATGATCGGATTAGGGGCTTCTCTTTTAGATTGGACCATGAAAGTGGCATCTTCTAAGTTACCTAGCTACTTATGAGCTGAGTATGACTCATGTATCGGCACATACAATGTTCGTTCTAAAGCTAGCCTAGACATCAGAGTTTCAACTCTTGAGTTTTCAGACTCAGAGTTTACAAAGTGGTCGTAAATAAATTCTTCATTATTAAAGATCCAATCACCCTAATTTTTGGTGGATTGGTTGATACAGAGGTCCTCTAGGGTAATTACAAGTGGATCTATCTCCCAGATTAGATCATCATTAGAATCTAGTTCAATATCTTCTTCATTACCACTATCCTCATCATGAAGAAGGATAATCTTGATTGTATGATTATTGTTGTACAAGAGAGTCGGTAAAGTAATTCTCCACCTCCTTGAAAGGATGCTTTTTAGCCTCAACTCTTTGTTGGACCCCCTATTCATCAATATATTTGAAACACTGATGAAGTGTTGAGGGGACGAGCAATTGGAATGGATCCATGATCGTTTGAGGAGAAGGTTGTAAGGCATTTTGACGTCGATGACATAGCAAGTCACTTCCCTCTTCAAATTTCTAATTTGACATTTAAGTTGGAACTTTCCAAGAGATCAGTTGCTGCTAGAGTTGAAGCTGAGTATTGTTGCAAAAGTTGAGAGCTTCTGAAGGGGAATACCCAAAAAGCTCAAAAGTCTCCATGGAATTATTCTCAATACAGAGCTTGGATCAATGTGAATCCTCTCAACCTTCACCGACCCTATATGACTAGTTTAGTAAAGGGGTCGATTGTGATGGTGATTTTTGACGAGCATATCCTCTGGAGTGAAGGTGATACAGGGTGCTTGTGGTTAGCATTGGTAGCATTGCTTGTGTTCTTTGTCCAGAGGAGGCTCAATTAATTGGGTGAGGAACGCTTCACTCTCATTTCAATGCTTCTTTGAAAGCTTCTCTCGTCTCCTTAGACAAACCTAAAAGTTTGAATAAGGTTATACGAGCTGGGATATTAGCTAATTGAGCCATGATATCATACCAGAACGGGGCTTCCGGGTCATTTGGGGGATGTTGCAAAGCCTTGTCGAACCAAGCCTCTTTTTGCTTGATCGGTTCAGGTTGTTTAGAGGGTCCTCGCTGATCATAATTCTTCAAATAGTCTCAGTCAGATCTCATCCTTGTCATGGCCACTTTTTCTCTTTCTGAATCGGTTAGTGAAGTGACGTGTAGATTATCTTCTTCAACGATTGTGGAGATAGCGTTGTAAGATTTCATCTTGTGCTTGTTTTTGGACTTCTGAAAAGCCCAATCCTCATCTTGGGAAGATCAGGATGTACCCACATCATTTCACCTCTCGTTGCCGTGAGAGGGACTAAGCCTTGGCTTTGTCAGTTCTGCTAGTCATAGTTGACCACTTCCATCCTTACAGTAGGAATGGGAACAACACAATTTTGGGCTTAGATTTCTAGCATGGAGCTAAATTGAAGAGTCACCATGTTGGCAGTGACTTTCTTTTGCTCAGGTTTGAGCTTCATGATCCCTAATTCAATGAAGGACTAGATTTTATCCTTGAGGATGTAGTAGTTCTTTGTCGGGTGTCCCAACATTCTGTGATAAAGATAGTAGTTGGGGTCATTAGTCATTCTGACTTCTTCAAGGCGTCGAGCTTCAAGAAGCTTTAATCGATTCCCTTTATTGAGCAAATAGAAGATGGCGATTGTATATTCATCTTTTAATGAATAATTGCACTGAATATTCTTCCTTGGTACTCTTTACTAGTTGTTGTTGGGGTTTTGAACCTCAACTGTGAAAGTCTCTTTGGCTTTCGGTTGTGAAGTCTGCCCTTGTTTACCTTTGTTGCACTTGAAGTTAGTGTGGGGCTCGAACTTGTTGAAATATTTTGATGATTTTTTTGCTATCTCAGCTTGTTCATCAAATTCTTCCATGTGTGGGTAGTAATGGTACTCATGTGAGCTTCAATCCATGCCATGAAATTGTGCCAACAAGTTTAAAGTAACATTAGCAGAGGCATATCTCAGCATCGCAATGTCAGATTGTGGTATCTCTCGATGTATTCTCTGACCGTCTCACTTCCACTTTGCTTCTTAGAGAGGAGTTTGGCCATGGTAACATCAGATTATTTCTTGTGGAATTGTGAGAGGAACTTTAATTCTAGATCTGCCCATGATTTGATTGTACCCTTGGGCAAATTATAGAACCAATCAAAGGCTACCCCCTGGAGGGTGCCGATGAAAAGCCATGCCTTGATGGCATCGTTACCCACTACGTTCCCATTTTGTTAGTGAAAGTGGTAGATATGCTGGTTTGGAGAATCTTTGCCATCAAACGTATGCAATGTATGAGGCTTGAATTTCATTGGGTAGGGAACCATGTCCCACTCGATGGGATAAGGTTGGACACTTCCAACATTCTTGAGCTATGTTATTTGAGAGAGAACATTGAGCTATTTTTAGATATCCTCCAACCCCTTTGCTTCCTTGCTTGGCTTTGAAGGTGTCATCATCTCTGATCCTACATGTTTAGAATCTACATCATCTTGGCACTCTTGATCTTCTTCTGGGGAGGATTCACCGATCTGCTTCTTCCCTCTTGAAGAACTTAGTTGAGGCTGAGATGCTAGCAAAAGTTGTCTAATCATCTTCTCCAAGTGATCGATCCACTCATCTGAGTCTTTCTTTTGAGCTGGCATTTGAGCAAGAAGATCTTCTCAACCCATTGCATCTACCTCCCATCGCCATTCTTGACTTGAACTAGGAGTTGCATTTTACGCTATGGCAGAGTTGGTGTCGCTAGACGTGGGTTGGTTCACCTGAGTAAAAGTCTGTGATGTTCGCACTTTGAGGGAAGAGTAGTCGAAGGGGATCACTACTCTTTGTCTTAGCTAAGTATGATGATTCACCCCGTCAGCTTATGGTAATATGGATCCAATACCAGAAGAGTACACTAGATCAGGCGAGTTGTCCATACTTTCTTCCTCATCTCTTGAAGTTACACTTGTCATATTGACAATGAATACTTATATATTACCCTTTTGGGTATGTCATCATCATTTAGTCTGAACCTCTGAAGGCATAGGACCATGACTAAGATGGCTGAAGATTGATTCCTTTTCAAGAATAGTTTTACATTGGCAACTCTTTTGAACTGTCATAACTACTTCTTTGAGGGTTGCATAGTGCTGGCATTGGCGAGCTCTCTTCAGAGACAGTAAATCACCTGTAGTTCCAAGTTAAGGGCACTTTTCAGTGCCAACTTTGCTATTTTTAGCCTTGGATCATGAACGTCACTTTCGATGACGCTAGCCAAGCTTTTATTTTGCGAAATCATCATTGATGATGTTATTCCCTTGTGAGAATTTAGATGAGGGATTACCCCAATTCTTGGCCTCTATCGAGGAAGCATAGCGAGCATCGTGAGATGCTTTGAATCGAACTCCTGGAGGAGTTGTGGACTGATGTCTGAGATCAACAGATGAAACAACATCTAGACCTTTGTTCAAGATGAGGGCTAAATTTTCTTCACTCTTGGCGAAGTTCGTTTGGCTTTCAGCTAAGCTCAAACTGTCTTTAGCAAAGGTCTTCCTTTCACACAGGGGTCAGTTTAGACCTGAGATTCGCACTGCTGCGAATTTTACGACAACTGTGTATAGTCACCGTTGATAAGTTGGGTTCTTGAAAGTGAATTCCTCAAACTTTGCTTGGTCAAATTCGATGACTAGTGAATGAGCAAAAGACCCGAGGATCTTAATGTTAGTGTGCAACAAAATTTTCTTGTCGGAGGAGAAAGAAGCCCCAGCAGAGTCACCATCCTGTTTCAGATTTTTTTCATATTGCAATTAGCTCTAATTACAATAAAAAGAATATGATGAAACAAAGGAAATATTTATATTCCTGGGGTTCTTTTTTGTGTGCCAGTTCATTAGCAAGAGCTTATCGCCCATTGAAAAAGAAGAGCTTGTATCTCTCATTTGAGAGTACATCAATGTCTTCACATGGAGTTAGAAGGCATGCCTAGGTTAGATCCAGATGTGGCTATGCATTACCTCAATGTTGACCCTAATGTCAAACTGGTCAAGCAACAATAACGACGCTTCCGCCCTAAATTGATAGAGCAGATCAAAAAAAAAAAATCACAAACTCATTGAGTGTGGATTCATCCATGAAGAGCAGCATCTAGATTGGCTACCCAACATTATTGTTGTAATTAAAAAAACAAAAGGTAAAATCTGGATCAATATTGACTTCAGAGATCACAACCTCACCTACCCAAAAGTCACTCTCCCTGTCATGGATATCATGGTTGACAATACATCTAGATTTAAGATGATGTCATTCATGGATGGCTATTTTAGATGCAATTAAATCAAAATGCATCTAGATGATCAGAAGCATATTACTTTTAGAGCATCCTTGGGAATATATTGCTATCCAGTAATGCCCTGTGGTCTAAAAAATGCTGGAGCCACATATCAACGTGCAATGAACATGATCTTTTATTAACAATTGTGCAAGATGGTTGATTGTTACATTGATAACCTCACGATCAAAAGTCGTCACAAAGATGATCACCTCAGCAATTTGGGAATGGTGTTTGAGATCATGCAAAACCATCAACCCAAAGCCATCCAAGAGATGTTGCCTCTGAGAAATCTCAAAGAACTTAGAGGTTTGCAAGGATGTCTGGCATACATCCCTAGGTTTATAGCCAATCTATTTAGAGAATGCCAACCATTTTAAAGGTTGATGAAGAAGGGTGTTTCATTTGTTTGGGACAATGCCTGTCAAAATGCTTTGATGAGATCAAAGAATATCACACGAAGCTACTGGTTCTAGCCGTGTCAGATCTATGGATCATTCCCTCGTAGAACTTCTTGCTTAGAATAATAATGATGGTCATGAACTAGCCATTTATTATCTCAACCTAACTATGATTGGCACTGAGTATCACTACAATCTAGTCGAGAAAAAGGGCCTAGCTCTAGTTTTTGCGGTCTAGAAGATGCGGCAATACCTAACTAGCCAATCCATCTATATCATCTCAAGAGTCAATCCTCTACAGATACTCATGATAAAACTCGGATCCTTAAACTCTAGGCTTGTGAAATGGGCAATACTACTTTCTCAGTATGACATGACATTTGTACCTCAAAAAGCAGTCAAGGGACAAGCAATAGCAGACTTCTTTACGGATCATCCTATCTCTGAGTCTTCCAAGCTACATAAAGACATTCCTGATGAGGTATTTGGATCAAATGTCACCTCAGATCACCAAGTCTAGTGACTTTACTTCGACAGCACATCATGTCGCTGTCACAAAAGAACGGTCATCTAAGGTGTGGGGATAGTGCTTATTGATCCCCATGGTCATGTCCTTCTTCAGGCATGTTTGCTAACTGAGTTATGCTATAACAATAAGGTTGAGTACGACACCCTCATAATTGGCTTACAACTTGCCTAGGATATGGGTGCTAAGTATCTCAAAGCACAAGGCGATTCTAAGTTGACCGTTAATCAGATAAAAGGAGAGTATGAGGTCTGACACAATGATCTCTTACCCTACCATGAAGTGACATTGAAGCTTGCTTATTCTTTTAAAGGCTTCTACATCAATTATGTAGCCTACCTTGAGAGTACTTACGCTGATGCCTTAGCGTCGCTCACAACTACTTTAGCCTTAACCTCCAAGTCTACCAAGTAGATTACAGTAGCTAGCCACCAGTTATGCTATCCTAAATATATCTTAGAAGCCAATGAGGTGCATGCTACGCTAAGAGGTTTCAAGCCTAATGATTGACATTATCTAATTGTTGACTATTTTTTGCAAGGCATATTACCAGATGATCTGAAACAAGCAATCTCCATCTAAAGGAGAACCTCCTGCTTCATCTCCAATTTTGCCACACAAACGTTGTATCATAGATCATTCAATAGCATATTTCTTAGATGCTTGTCATCGAGTGAAGCCCAAGAGGCGCTTAAAGAAGCTCACGATGGTATGTGTGGAGCTTATCAACTTGGACCAAAACTCCAGGACCGACTCCACTGTTAATGCTGTTATTGGCCGACAAAGATCACGGATGTAGTGGCCTACACCAAGCGGTGTCCTGCATGCCAGTTCTACGTAGACTTCTTATACCAACCCGCAGAAGAACTACATCAAATAGTATCCTCATGGCCATCAATTGCCTAAATATCTGAAGGCCATTGATTCATCTTGGCCATTACTGATTACTTCTTCAAGTGGGCTGAAGCCATCCTACTCAAAGAAGTTAAGACTTCTAACGTGGTCAAGTTCTTGAAATATCATGTCATCTATTAATTCGGCATCCCTCGAAGGATAGTCCATGATAATGACCCACAATGTATCAGCCAACCGTTCTTCAAATCAGTGCTAGATTTAGGATCCAAGATGTGGCTTCCATACCATACAACCCGGTTGCTAATGGTCTAGCTGAAGCTTTTAACAAGACCATTGTCAAGCTTCTGAAGAAGTTCATCTCTTCCAACAAATGAGATTGGGATGAGAAACTTGGAGAGTATCTTTAGGCCTATCAAACAGTGGTTCACACTCCCACAGGCTCTACACCCTTTTCCTTAGTGTACGGATGAGAAGCTGTGATACTGTTGGAGATTCAAATTCCATTATTGAGAACTGCTCTCGTAGAGAAGATGATGACAGAAGAACACCATCAAAGGTGTCTCCAAGAATTAGAGGTGCTGGATGAGTTGAGATTTAAAGCTTAACAACGGATCTAGATGTATCAATCTTGAATCTCAAAAGCTTGCAAATGATCCCTTAAAGAAAGAGACTTAGTCTTGGCTGTTTGTCGACCAATGGTTATGACACATATGACTAAAGTGAAATTCTAACCCAAATAGGAATGCCGTTTGTACTAAGACAGTCTACTCGAATAGGGCATACTGCTTGATTGATCTGAGCAGCTTATGGCACCAATCAATGGGAAATTTCTCAAAAAAATACTACCATTGAATTGAGCCTTATTCATCTCGCATGGAGACATCAGTCATGTTTAAGTTTTCACCTTTGACCATGAGAATAACATCTCAACAAAAATTATCAACAATTCAACTCCAACAAATCCCCCAGTTAGTTTTGAAGTTAACACTACAGCTCTGTAACCCAAATCTCTTGCTATCGTCATGTTAACATTACACCTTTGAACGATTTGCATTTCTTAAGATCTGATTGGTTCACACAACACCTTTGTTAGTCCTTCTTCTAAAATTGATCAATTAACATTACACTTCCATCAATTTTTCATACCGTTAAGTTAACACCACATTTCTTAACAGTAATCGTCCCTTGAACCTGACTAATTAACATTACACCTCTGTCGGTTGTTCCATTTGACATGTTAACACCACAACTCTATCAAATTCTCTCAGTACTATCATACTAACATTACACTTATGAACAGTACTAAATTTTCAAACCTGATATGTTAACACCACACCTCTTTTAGTATGATTCCTTTGACTAGTTAACCCTACACCTCTGTCGACTCCCTCCTATATATAGGCAAGTTACATCTCAGCCATTTCCCCCTCAGAGTCGTTCACGATTCTACATTTCGTATGATATGTTAATATCACACATCTATCATTCAAATCCAAAGTAAAAATTCCTTTATTGCTAAAAAAGAACTAAGTCATTATAAAAGTGAAGGCTGCAACATGAAGATAAGCCAAGATCATTAGCGATACAAGGACCGGATATGTTTAATGCATTGAGCCATTCCGGTTTCACGTGCATCAAGGGCACCCTTTAAGACTGCTCCTTCAAAGCCTTTGGATTAGCTGGAGCTGCTCAGGCTTCCACAGTTTCTAACCGAGCCCATTCCATCTTTAAGCGCTTTGACCTATGGGTATGTTTAGCGATCAACTTGAGGAATTTAGCCTCATCTCCTCTTTTTACTTTTGAGCCGCTTCCAACTTAGCCTGCTATTCACCTATAATAGCCTTAGCCCCATTGATAGTGGCCTCCCTCTTGAAGGTAGCACTGGTGATCTCTGTATTCTCACCATCAATCTTAGCAAGGTGGGTGGTTATTTCCTAAAGCTGTAGAATAACTTCTTCCACCTCCTTGCAAGCAATCTCTTCGAGCTTATGACACTCTACTGTAAGACAATGGAATTTAAGCTCTTTAACAACGGTGATATCGACCTCGTGAAGATGTTGCAACTCTAGAAAATAGAGTTCAGCTTGGTCAATCATCTTCTTGTAAGGCTCAACACGTTTAGTTCTAGCAACTAACGCGAGGATGTCAAACTGACTTCGCAATAATCACTTAGTGTGAGGAGATAAGCCTTTTCTGGCAGTCAATCACTTTCAACACTCTGGTTGAACAACTTCTTCAAACTTTTGATCAGGATCTGAATCTCTGATTCAACTGAACCGTAAGAATTCAGAGATGAAGGATCTTCCACTGGCCTCGACAGTCTTGCTTTAGTCACCACGGCTAAAGACTCAGTCGTCAAGGGCAACTTAGCTGATGCCCCACTTTCAGTTGTTCTCCGCCCGACATAAAATATAAACGAGTGAAGCCAAAACACTCAAAGTGTCTATTGAAGTAAAGGAAGTGAGAGTTATCATGACCAAAGGATCGGAGTGCTATATAACCAACGATGTCATTATGGGCACGATCATAGGCTCGATGTCAATATTAGCGATCTCGATCCATGGTCCAATGGGCTTTTCCATTGATGCCGTAGGTTCGCTTTTAATCTAGGCTTCAGACCTTGGAGGCACCCCCATTTCATCTCCTTAAGGAAGTGGAAAAATTGACACATCTCCATCGGATTCAGATGACTCTGCGATAGAAACTAAATGCCTAGTAACGAAAGGTTTGGTGGTAGAAGGAGGTGCTATAGTTGTGGTGCCAACATCAGTTTCAGCTTCAGTATCTGTAACATGAGGGAAGTAAGATGTTAGTTATCAAAATTGGAATAACTACATCACCCCTGTAAATGAAAAACATACATGAGATGTCAAAAAATTCACTTGCATCACCTCCCAATGCGGACTCATTAGGATCAGTGAAGTAAATATCAGCATCATAGTCAACCATTTCTTCCTCTTCCTCTTCTGAATCCACCTAGTAGACATGCATGGATTCCTTATCTACAAACGAGGAGTACATGTCATCAGAGCATATACTTATCAAAGTGGTGACAGAAAAGGGAAAAATTACCTAAAGTAGCTGCTTGTTTATCCACTGGCTCATGTGTGGAGGCTATAACAGATTTTTCCTTTGCCTTAGGAGGTTCCTCTATTACTAGATATTTCTCCTTCAAAGGCAATTCCAAGCATCGATGTTTAGGCAGCTCTTGCGGGTGCTGATCTTGTCATGGTCTTTTTCCATGAGGTCCCCTACCGGCTGCCTCTCGTTGGATCACTGGCTCCCGTATAGTGATGCCAACAGGTCTACGTGGCAGTGACTTGTTAGTAGGTACACCCGATCATTGTCATCCTTATCTAACTTAGCTTCTAGTAGGTACGCTTAGAGCCCAGGTGCTCGACTCTTAGAACCTTTCTTAGAAGCCACTTTGTACTTCCGTATAGTCCAATTTACACTGGTCTTGTTCATCTAGAAGTTTGGATTGGGGATGTTCACCACGCTATACCATTTATAAAATTCTAACGTCATATAATAGTTAAAACATTGTAGGGCAAGATAATTGTAGCGCCGGTGCCCCTACCAGGGAAGTGATACCAAGCTCGAGCTCCATCAACCAGACTCCTGGAACGTAGTAACCCTAGGTTATAATTACTAACATAAAGTTGATCATACCCAAATTACCGTGCAAAATAGCAAGGAAGATACGACTTGATGTAGCATTATGTCCTATTCAGGTGAGTTATGAGATATCAGGGTCTAATGTTAACCAGCTAGTTGAAGCAACTGCTGGTTAAGTAGGTGAATCCTTCAGATCCAAGACCATCTTTGAATTTGTCCCTAAAGTTGGCACCAACAATCTCAGGGAAGCAATAGTAGAGACGTTAATGGTCTTTATTTTACATGATTCGGTGGAACCCGCAATGTACTTGACCATCCACTTTGAGGCTTCATACCACTGTAGCAATACAACCCCTTCTTGACACCTTGTGGAAGTTAACATAAGCGAAGAGCAATGGAGCATATACCACACAATCACATAGGTGTATAGTAGCTCCACCATGGGATTCATGACTTCTTCTCTTGGGCATTCACTTTGCTAATTCAGATATTTAGTTGCTAACACTCTTAATCCATGATGGATGCAGAAAATCATGGCCGGGAATAAAGTAAAGCCGGATTGTACTCGTAAGTAATCAAGATTGTAGGGTACAATACTTTGATGGATATACAGTCTTTTGGATGAGAGGGCATGATGCATCCGTTCAACCAGATAGAAAGGAACCTTGCAAGCAAAACTTGAGTGAAGATAGGTTCTTCGGCCTGATGGTAAAAGCTTTCAAACATATCTCCCTCATGGAATTCACAATCATCCGATGTAGCAATATGAAGTACAAGACTATGCTTGAAAATCTTTTTTTCTACTTCAAGCGCTGTACTCAGAGTAATGGGTTCCACCTTCCCATTCTTACTCACATTGCTGAGGAGATATTCTACCAAAGGTATGAGAGCAACATGAGGAACATGGGAGGCATTAGCAACCGTCTAGTGATAGATGTGAAAGTGGCAAACCAACTCCCAGAACGTCTCACTAACATGGGCGTAATGTTCCATAATTCTCAACTCCTCACTCATGGGGAAGAGCTCCTCGCATGGTCGCTCTCCCATTGGAACCTGAGATACTTCAAATGCCTCGTGCAGAGCTATTCTAATTTTCCTAGATAGAGTGAAGAAAATATTGCTGTTAATATTATACAGCTCGAGGATGCTGTATAATACTAGAACACAAATCTTGATGCCATATTTGGAAGTTCTTACTGCAAAGTAGAGCCCCAACTCCGTTAGTCTCTCCCGAAACATGGTAAGGGCAAAATCGACCAATGGAGACCACCACTTTGAATCAATTAATCTAACCCACCTGGGGAACCAAGCATCCTCCTCTGGATACTATCTATTAAATTTAGCAAATTAATTGCCAAACACACTCGGGACTACTGGAACCTTATTAGCTAGAGCATCTTCTTTGACTGAGTCTAGATGAAGGCCAACAATGCTAGGGCGGAAGCACCCCTCCTTGTAGAAGCCTCCCTCATATTTCAAGCCGCCCACCATCATGCTATCTTGCTTTTTGATGATGGAGAATGGTATTAAATAGGGAACGATGAGATGTTGTACAAACATGAACAACACATGTCGCTCCATCGTCGGCAAGTAGAAGCGATGATCCCCTTGAACGTAAAATCATTGCTTCTTCTCCAAGTTGAAAATGTGGTACCCTATAGATTTCCATCGCCAAACAACAATTGCCGCTTCTGAATTGATTCCCTTCTGGGATTGAGAACTTAGCATCAGTGGTAAGTTCTCTCAAAGTAGCAGATATACCCTGACAGATTGTGTCTTTTCGCTCTTGGTTGCTTTACTCAAAGAATAATAGAATGTTGCCTCCGAATATGTGCAATGTCAATGGATCTTGTGCTTCATTGTGTCCAAAGTGATATTGCCTGCTAACAGGGGTATCCGACAGAGGAACTACACGGAGAAGAGAAAATGTGTTAGAAAGCTGGACTCTAAAATCAACTACGTGCTGAGCCCATAAGCAGAATTTACTAGACTTGTTTGGGTGAAGTTCACAAAGAGCGAAGTTCACACATTACTAAGCTTAAAATTTGGCTAAGTCTTACAAGTCTAGGCAAAGTTCGCCTCAAAAATGACGAATCTCAACATAGTGGTGAGACTCGCTTAGAAGCCCAAGTGGACTAATATGACAAACTTCACTCAGATGAAGTTCGTCTAGAAGCCCACTAGGCTAAAATAGCGAACCCTGCTTAAAGAGTGAAGTTCACTATGTGAAGCGCCATTGATGACGATTGTCAAAGCATCACCATCACTGACGAAACCAAGAACTAAGATCGAATACGATCATTGACGTCTCGCCATCAATGGAAAAATTGATTTAAGTGCTTTGAAGCACTGTTCGAACCCAATGAGCGCTATTTCGATGAACAAGAAGCCCCACTAATGATGGTTGGGCCAAGAAAGAAGATGGGTTTTACCTGATGCCATCTCTAACTATGGTAGCATTGCGACAGTCTTCGATTGACGAGATCCACCAGTGACTTGCTTTTCCTTAATGAGTTGGCGACAGGGAGCCATTGTGAAGAAAAGGAGTTCAGGAGTTAAAGAGCTCTGGAAGTTTCAAGAGGCTTAGGGTTTTGGAGGCAAAGTGAAGAAAAAGAAGATGAATAGTCTATTTATAGACTTTCAATGAGCTCTGCCTAGATATCTCGCTCTGATGTTGGCCCAAGAATTTCGCCCTAAGCTTCGTCCAAAGATCTCGCCTAGAATCTTGCCTAAATGCGATTTCCACCTCAAATTTAGGCATAAAAATCAGAGATTTGAAATTTCAAATTGATTGAGTTTTGCTGATTAGTCAAATTTAGGCCCAAAGATCTCACCCTAAACCTTGCCTAAAAAGGAGACGATTTTACATCTAACCAATTGATAGATAATAAAAAAAATCAAACAAAGAAAGAAATATCGGATTAATCCAAAAACTTAGTCTACACTTTGATGCCTCTCTAAAGCCAGAGAGTCCTCTATTTATATCTGAAGAAGTTATCCTTCATCCTTTCTTCTAAAGAAAAGTTGAGAGCACAAAGGTTCACCGGGTGCGCGTTGGACCCCATCGTCACATTCTTTTGTCTTCAATAAAATTTTAAAAGCAATTACTTTATCACAAGTAGATTCCATTGATGCCACTTTGGTAAGCACATGCAAAATATTTTATAAAAAGTAAATTCTTCCTTTTAATGGCTGTGAGTGTGGTAGGTGAGGATGTCTTTATCTTGTAGCATTGAGTGTGGTAGGCGAGGATGCTTTTATCCAGTGGTTCTGTTAGTTGGTCCACCTTATTTCTCTGTGTTTATTTTCAATTGATCCATGTGGATTTGCTGAATCTTCCTGCCCTTCTTCTTCATATTTCATAGGATCTGAGGTTGATGTCACTGTTAATTAATTGAGGGAGTTGGAGATCATGATTTAAATAGAAAGAATTCTTTAATTCTTTTCCTATCCTTCCTAAGTGAAGTGAATCGATAGAACCCTTCACAATTTCTATATGGTTGGATTGTAGGGGCCAAAGTTGCTGCTTGCCAATCAAATAGAATTATCCCATTTTTAATTTTTATGGATGGGAACGAATTGGATAATTCCCGAATGGTGTTGAAGAATTCTATTGCAACATTGCGACATTCATTTCCTTCTACAAGGTGTTTTTTTGTTGAACTTGATCTTTAGGTGTTGTGCAATGACTTTGTGGAATTCGCAAAGTTGAACTGAGGGGTACATCTTTATATATTGTCTTTCTTCCCAGAAAGACCAAATTCAGAACATGAATACATTTTGGTATTTTGTGCCGTACTGCATTATGGTTTTAAAACATATTGGGGGTATGATATTTTCAAAATCTTTAGCGTATTGGTATAGAGATATATCTCATGAACAAGTCCCTTTTCAATTTGTACTTTGTATTCGGGAATTTCATGGAAACAAGCTAAAAGCCTTGATCTGTTATTTTCATTTAGTATCAACTCGTGTTTGCTGAATAGACCCTCGATTCCTATTTCTTGAAGATCTTGAAAGAATTTTAGTACGAATTGATCATCAACTAGTTATTGATTATACAATTCTAAGAGCTTTTGAAAGTGAGATTCTAATTCGAAGAGTTTGGATTTTTCTGTATCAATTTTAAAAGCTTGAGACTCACCTCAAATGCAAGAAGCACACCATGCACAAACCAAGCACATGAAAGAAGATAGAAAACATAACTCTTTCATTGATCTTAACAACTGCATACAAGCAAGTCTCAGACTCTCAAATTACAAGAGTAGTGAGCATTCATTCTTCTAACCTTAACAACAGTCGTGGAATAAAAAGGAAAACACAAAGTAAAAATAGCTACTATTCCCCTGAACTGTGTGATAGTTGAGGAATGCAAAGAAGCTACACTAAATAGGTGATCTCTCACTCCCTTGACTGAATGAAGATTGGGGGAACAAAGCGTAGGCACACAAAAAAAATTCGACATCTAGTCCAAGGAAGCCAAATGATGCCTAATTATATTTTAAGTCTACACTTCTGGAACTTAGTCGCTCTCTGAGTCACCACTTGTGGAACTCTATGGTTCTTTCTTTAGGGGCCATCTCAACCTCCGAACGGTCCTATGCAGAGCACGACACTTGAAGCTCCATGCGTCCCGATCACGGATCACCTTGAGACAAGCTTTTGACTTGTTTTCAATGGTTTTCTCAAGATTAGCCTTTTCAACTTGATGCAAATCCACCAACTGGTAGTGAACATGAATTTCCTCTGTAGAGTCACCCTTCACTTGAGCTAACTCCTATTGGAGCTTATTGATCTCAGCTCCTCTATCAAAAAACATATCTAATCGGATTAGAGAAGACTTAGATGTGGAGAAAATGAGATGGGAGAATATGAGAATGGAATGGGCTATTTATAAGCTTCCCAAATCCATCTATCGAAAATAAAAATTACTTCTTACAAGAAGTGGTTGGACCTAACAAAGAGGCTAAAAGATAGCCTAAATCTTAGGGTGTCCAGCGAATCTCATCAAATATTTGACCCCTTAGAGAGATCTCAGCCTTAAATCAATGAGTGGATCTAAAGACAATAGCCTCGGCGACCCTCGCTAATTAGTGAACTTCACCCAGACATTTTAAATTAGGTGAATTCCTCTAACCTCGTGACTAAACGAACATCACTTAATAGAAGCTATTCTCTTAAGCTTTGGGTCAAGTCAATGACTAGCGAGTTTTGTTCTAAACGTAGAATTGGACGAATGCAAATCCTACTACATCCAACCAAGATGAATCCATGACCAAAGAAGCTCATTCAATAGTAAGCCACTGGCAACTAAGTAATCGAATGAAAATAAATTTTAACCTAAGCAAAACTACTCAAGTTACATTTAACAGTACACCTCTGACTATTACTAAAGGTATTTTGATCCCGGTTATAAGTTAAAAATAGGATCTCAAAAACGTTTTGGGGGGGGGGGGTCTTGTAGATGGTTAAAATATACTCTCTCTTGGACCAATGCTCAGTCCAAGTCTTAGAAGTGAACGTTTATGAGCTAAACACTACATATGAGCTCAAACACAAGCCCAAGACGAAGCTCACCCGAACTATAGTGAAGCTCACCCAAGCCTCATGAACTTCACATAAAAGACCCACATGGGCCACGTCATCCATGCCCTAAGGGGAATGAGCTGCTTACGTTCTAGCGAAGTTCACTAGAATGAACTTCGCCCGTGACCGCTCAGTGAGCTTCGCCCCTGCTTGTTATTGGCGAACATTGCCATTGACCATTTCAGAGCTATTTTTATAGAAACGGTTTTTCTCCCATTATCTCCTAAGTTAATGGCTACTATATCCACATTTAATGGCCTCTCTCTTAGCCTAGAAGAGGAGGGGAGATTGCTCATTTTTGGGCACTTGGCAATTTTAGCAACTCAAAATAGCTACCTACTTGAAGACTTCAGCATCTTTGAAAGAGTCTGGACAATCTCCAGTCAGCATAAGACTCAACGCTTTAGTCAGGCTGCCAATGGAGTACAAGATCGACGCTTCGTCTGCACACTGAAAAGAACCCAGTTTAAACAAATTTTTTTGTTTCTTTCTTTTTCTTGAAAATTATAAGCTGTGTCAATTATAATTCAAAAACAAGACACAACAACACAGTTGGATACTACATAGCTTCACCACTGGATTCAACTCTAGCGCAAAAAGTGTGCATAGCGGAAAGAAATAAATGTAAAATGCCAGGAACTCAAATGAGCTTCTTCAAACCTTAAAACATCTCTTAGCAAAATGTTAACCCATTTCAAGTTTTTGTTTTTTTTGATACTAGTGCCCCAAATGTTTCATATATATTTTGAAATTAGCCCCCCAAATCTTCGTATTTAAGAATTAGTTTGCCAAAACTTTAAGTGTTCTGAAAATGGTACCCCAAATCTTCATATTTCAAAATTATTCCTCAAATTTGTTAAATATTTTGAAAATTAGTCTCCTAGAGTTTTCAGCCTGCTACTAATTAGAGGGACTAATTTCAAAATACTTAAATGATTTGGGAGACTAATTTCAAAATATGAAGATTTGAGGGGCTAATTTTAATATACTTAAGGATCTAGGCAACTAATTTAATTTAGAATATGAATATTTGAGGACTAATTTCTAAATATGAAAATTTTCGGGGACTAATATTGAAAAAAACTGTTAAGGTGCATTTGGCGACTCAACAAAACTTGTTTCAGGTGGTATATACAAC
>JBAKGM010000139.1:28191078-28214172 GCA_037177215.1 Asparagus racemosus
CCCATCTGGCACTTTATTCGGATTTTACCAAGCGGCCGAGACCCGCTGGTGTTAAACCCGTATATCACTGTGCCAGTTGACGCCAGCTTACTGGCAGAAATCTCTAGATTGTACATGAGGCGCAGGGGCATGATGCTCACAGCGGAACTCGGATCGACTTAGATCCGGTTGACTTTATTGGAGCCAATATACCTGGTGAAGTAGAGCGGCCTGTCATGTTGGGAGTTCTTTGTCTGCATATCTTCCTTCGTAAAGGTGACACAGGGTAACTGATTGGCAGCCACGTTGCATTCCCGGGCCTTTGATGATTCTGGCTATTCGGGAGCTGGTTTGATTTGAGTCAAGAACACTTCTGAGTCCGCTAGAGCTTCCTGAAGAGCCTCCCAAGTTTCTTTGGACAGCCTAAGGAGCTCGTAGAGGGTGATTCTCGCTGGGATATTTGCCAGCTAAGCCATCACATTGAAGCGGTATGGGGAGCCAGAGCTTCCCGATTTATCTCCTCTAATCGGACAATTGAAGCGAGACTGCTTCGGGAGCTGGGCCTCCTGTGGCTGTTTCTCCTTCAGTTTGGTCGCTGCCTCCTTGGCTGTCGCCTGTTGCATCTTCTTCGTCCTGGTGAGAGGAGTTGCTGCTACCCCCAAGTCTGAGAGGGTCTTGGCATTCGGGTCAGAGATTTCTGGATACTTGTACTTGTATTCATGCCCGCTCTGAGTGGAATGAACTTCCGGCCCTTCTCCTGGGAATCGGAAGGTGACAATCTCCTCATCGTCTTCATCCAAGATCGCCGTGGCAGCGTGGCATAGCTTGCCCTTTCCCTTTGATTTCTTCTTAGAAGTCGCCCATTGATCATCCTCCAACAGGTCGGGATGAACCCACAAGACCTCGCCATTCGGGGCCGTATGTGGCACGAGCCCTTTCTGGCGTTGCTTGTGAGGGTCATCGTTGACAGTCTTCATCACCACTTTGACCATCGGTTCGGGCTCAAACCACGTTAGTGGTGCAAAGCCGAAACTGATGGAAACCGCGTTTGCGCCAACCTTCTTTTCCTTAGCCGGCTTCATAGTGATGACTCCAACGTCAATCAGAGCCTGGATCTTGTCCTTCAGGTGGTAACATGACTTCGTCGAGTGATGGACTGCCCTGTGGTATGCGCAGTACTTCAGGTCGTTGGTACTCCTCGCCTCCTCTTGATTTTGAATCGGAGGGAGCTTGATTTTATTGTTCTCCACTAGGTATTTGAAGAGACCGGGGATCTCATCGTCCCTGAAGGAATAGGACTTCGGGAAACTCAGCTCAGACGTCCTTTGTCTCTGCTGGCCCGACTGCCACTGCGACTGCGACTGCTGGGCCCGCTACTGCAGCTGCTGTTGTGGCTGAGGCTGTAGCTAGAATGTTTGGTTAACGTCCACTGCATTGGCCTGCTGCTTCCCTTTGCTGCGAGGAACGAAGTTGCGTTTTGAGGCCTCTGCAGCAGGTTGACCTCTCTCTACCTTCTTCCTTTTCAGGAAGCGTTCGGCCTGCTCGCCACGCAGCTTCAGGTCCTTCCATGTGGTAGATGGAGCTGTCCCCATTACTTCGAGCACGTCGAGCGAAAGGTTGTTATGGCATGTTTAGAGGATGAACTCCTCTGTGATTGGATCCTGGGAGTTCATTGCCTTGTTCTGGAATCTCTTGACGAATGTATCCACTGTCTCTCCATCCTTTTGCTTTTCATCGAGCAATGTTTCGATGGAGATCTCAGTGTCATCGTCGAAAAAGTTGGAGAGAAATAGCGACTCCATCTCGTTCCAGCTGGTAACGCTGCCCGGTTAGATACGGCGGTACCAATCGAAGGTGGCCCCTCGAAGGGTGCCAACAAATGACTGAACCATCAGGGGCTCATTTCTAGAAATCACCCCCAGGTGAGACTTGAAATAAATCAAGTGCTGAGTGGGGGACCCCTTCCCGTCGAACGGGGTGAAGTTAATTAAGTTAAACTTCGACGGGTACGGGATCGACTCCCATTCCCTGGGGTAAGGACACGGGATGCCCGTTTTCTTCACTTCTTGAGCTGAGATTAAAGTGTTGATCTTGCTTTCAAGGTCTTTGATCTTCTCGCTCTCAGAGGCAACATTACTGCTGGCGTTCTCTTGACTACCCCCAGCGTTCTGTTCCCCTTGGGGTTGTGCAGCGCCTCGGTCTTCTTCTTCGTCCGTGTCGCTAACAACGTGATTGATGTTGTTGCGACGACTGGACTCACCTTGACGATTCATCAACACCTGGATCTGTTGGTCATGCATTTCCCGCATGTGCTGCATGGCCATCTCCATCTCAAAATTGAAGTTCTCTTTCTGCTTATTCAAAGCGTCTTCCAGGATTTTGTTCATCTCCTCGACGCTGATCATTAGAGCCTCCCGAGGTTGTCCCTCACTAGAGACCATATTGTCGGATGCCAGAGCAGAGGTAGTATCCGACACATCATCTTCTGACAGTAGACCCTTCAGAATTTTGTCATAATGGGAACGCCGAATCATTCCGGTACGCAACCGAGTCAACCGATCAGTTGATCGGGGACCAGTACGAGTTGACGCTCCTCAACTTGTCATATTATTCATGACCCTCGACAATTCAGTGCTTCGGGTTGTTGTTTTTCTGAAGCGCCTTGATTGGGGCCTGGGCTTTCTGTCACCAAGTCTGTCGAATACTGAGGCCCGTTCTGGAGTCGCTGGGTTGCAGCAGCACTCTGACAGCACTGCCTCGATGAGCTTGGAGTAGGGGTAATGCGCCAAAATTTCTTAGAAGATCTTCTCTTCCGTGACTTCTTCGCGATCCCAGCACGATAATACAACTCGTCGGCGTAATTGCCAGAGCAACCTATCGTGTGTCGGCACGTGCTCTTGGGTATAACGTCGTCGTCATTAGACGATAAAATCTCCTTCCGAGAGTGACTTACTTCATCAAAAGTGCCGAACATGATCCACCTTGACATTCGTCAGTGCGAAGCCTTGGCGCGCTCTCGGACTTCGATTTTAAGTCTGGTAGGTGGCACTGGATGAGTTTCGAGGCGGGTTCGAACTCCTGTGTGAGGAGTGACCCTGGATTCCCCTGCTGGTAGCGGACCGAGGCGTTCTTTGATGGACGGCCTGCCGGTCTTGATGGATGCTGTCTTCACCGTAAGTGCAGTTGCAGGCGCCAGAGCTAGAGTTGGCACCGCGGCACTTTTGGTGGAAGCGCGGGTAGGTGCTGGCTTCGTTGCCAGAGGATTTGATGTCGACGCGCCCTGGGATTTTAGCTTGGGCGCCGGAGTTGTCGGTGCTACGGTGCTCACAACCTTTGACTTGAGCACACGGGTAGGAGTCGAAGTGCTGGCAGCTGCAGGTTTTGCTGCCGTGACCGCCAGAGTTGGAGAGCTAGTTGATTTGGGCCTCCACACCAGGTGATGCGTCGGCGGCTTTACTGCCACCTCGTTCTTGTTCTTCCTCTCGTGAGCCTGCTTCACCAGGGCTCGCGCCTGTGTGAGGAGCGTGCGTCGCTTGCGAATGTGCTCCTGGAGTGTGAACGGTTCCGTTTGACACGGACCCACTCGTTGGCTGACGGCTTGGGGAGACCGTCGAAAACTTGAGGCTAGAGCCTCTGCTTCAGTCTGGACCTTAGATCCGCCTTGTAGTGGACCCCGTCTAAGGATTCTTTAGCCTTCGTGATTTTACGGGCCAAACTCTGTCGTCGCCTCTAGCGAGCCCGTTTAGTGATTGCGGGCGCGCTGTCGGCGGGCATCTCAGGCGCCGCGGTAACTGGGGCTGCTGGCGCCGAGGGGATTTCACTGCACTTGGGGGCAGCGGGGTTGGACTCGCCGTTGACGGGCTCTTCAGCTTTGGCCCATCGGGTCCTCCTTGCAGTGGAGGTCTTGTTGGAGTGGCGAGGGGAGTTGGATCTAGATCTGGAGGAGGAGGGGAGATACTCCTCAAACTTCTGCTGGTCGAACTCGAATTTGACCTCCTCTTCTACCGGGATCAGGATCCTCGGTTGCGGCACGACGACCTCCGATCTGAGGCCAGTGGCTCCCACTGTGGTCACCAGCTTGTTCGCGTGGAAACCAGTTGCTGACATTTTCATTAATCTGCAGTTGAATATATAACAAATTTATCTTTTACAACAAAATTCAAGTAACAGCTCGCCTTTTTATAAGGCCTTTACAATGAAAATATCAAAAAATAAAGATTACAACTTGCCGACAATAAAACACTGAAGCTTACTGAAGCTGGACTTGATTACGATGGTGGTTTTATCATAAATGATATTGTACCCTTTGTAGTCAATCTTGATGATGGAGAATCGTTAGACGATAGTTGTAATTGGCAACTTGCCGACAATAAAATAAATAATAATGTTGAGTACTCGCTGTCTCTTACTGATGTGATGAGAGGATTGTACAATGACCCCTTGAAGATACCGATTCGGTTGTCTTGTGTAACACAGAAGCATATCCGGTACTCTTTCCGGACAACATTCATTATTCCGAGTAAAATAGGTGATGAAAAGGATTTGGTCTATGGTAAAGGAGAGGCAACTCTAGCACCAGACCACCTTTTGAGAGAGGATGTTAATGATAATAAGCCTGGCTCTTATCTATTTAGATATAGTCTAGAAGCGCAGAATCTCATGAAAAGATGGGGGTATTACTTTGTACGAGGAGAGGGTCTTTAATTCGGATGAGGTCCTCAAGTCCCACCCAAAGCTGCACACGTTCCAAAGGGGAAACTCGATAATTACTACGGATTCAGGAGAGGATTGGGGTATGTATCTTCTTCAGAAGACGAATGCTGTTGGTTGATCGATAACTAATTATCTGATTCGGGGGATGGATATTCATCTGATTCCTTTGCTTAGGATTTTGATGTCAGCATCAGTGAAATGTTCAAGGGTCTGATGTCGAATATGACTACAGCCCACTCCATCACGATGGCGGACGATGAGGAGATTTTAACATGGGAAGACCCATGGATCCGTCACCTCAGTAGGCAATATGGAGACCGGTTCGAGCAAAGAGAACCCCGCACCAAGGATGGAATGGTCTAGATCAATGCGGGTGATGAAGCACACCCAAGCCCATATTCATTAGTAACAATCTCTCCCCAGAGGAGAAAGAAGAGTTGATTGCTCTCATCAGGGAATATATCGACGTTTTCACTTGGCACTACGAAGACATACCAACATCAAGACGGATGCCAAATCTGTCAAGCAACAGCAGAGACGGTTTCGTTTGTACATTATGGAAGCGCTTGTAGTGGAAGTGAAATAGCTTATAGAGTCGGGTTTCATCAGGGAAGAACAACATCCAGATTGGGTGGCGAATATTGCCCCAGTCCTAAAAAGTATGGGACAATCAGAGTCTGCATCGACTATAGAGATCTGAACACCGCATGTCCGAAAGACGACTTTCCTCTTCCCATCACTGACGTCATCATTGACAATACGTGTGGATTTAAGAGAATGTCCTTCATAGACAGTTTTCCAGGTTATAATCAAATCAAGATGCACCCAGATGATGAAAAACACATGACGCTCAGAACTCCCCTTGGTGTCTTCTGCTACACGGTCATGCCATTCGGTCTAAAGAATGCAGGTACCACGTACCAGTGAGCGATAACAAAGATTTTCCAAGAACATCTTCAGAAAATGATCGAGTGCTACGTCAATGACTTAGTCATGAAGAGCCACAACAAAAATGACCACATCAAAGACCTGAGGACAATGTTGAACCTCATGCGGAGTCATTAGTTAAAGATGAACCCTACCAAGTTCTTCCTCAGAATGACCAGTGACAAATTCCTCGGATTCTTTGTCACCGCTATGGATATTCATATTGATTCTGATAAAGTGAAGGTGATACATGAATTACAATCCCCGAAGAATCTAAGAGAACTCAGAGGGTTACAGGGGCAATTAGCTTATATCCGGCGATTCATATCGAACCTCTCTGGAAAATGCCAGGCATTCTCCAAGCTAACTAAGAAAGGCGTGTCATTTGTCTGGACGACGCCTGTCAAAAGCCATTCGAGAATATCAAAGCATATCTGGCGAATCCTCCTATTCTCATTGCACCGCAGTCGGGTAAACCGTTCTTGATTTACACCAAGGTGACGAACTATTCGTTAAACGCTTTACTTGCGCAAGACAATGACAGTGGTCATGAACAAGCAGTGTATTACCTGAGCCAGACTTTAATGGGTGCTAAATCTCGCTATCCGATGATTGAGAAACAGTGTCTTGTGTTGGTCTTCAACATTCAAAAGACGTGGCACTACTTAGTTGGACAGACGATTTATGTTATCTCCAATGTAAATCCAGTCCAAATATTCATGATGCAACCAGCCTCCATGAGTTGGCGTTTGGCAAAAGGGGCCTTGCTCTTGTGTCAATATGACTTATACTTTAAGCAACAGAAGTCAGTCAAGGGACAGACAATTTGCAATCTCTTAGCAACTAACCCAAGGACAGATACAGCTGAATTATATGACAATTTGCCAGATGAAACCCACGAAGTCAACACTACATCGCATCAACAAATATGGCGATTGTATTTTTACAGAGCTTTTTGAGCAACCATTGTGGCAAGTACCCCGGGATGTTCTAAGATTTCTTCCAGAGTTGGAGTTGTCTTAGTTTTCTCGAGGAAGCATGTCATGCCTCAAGCTTACTCGCTAACCGAGCCGTGCTCTAATAATGTGGCCAAAAACAATGTGTTACTTATTAGACTCAGTTTTGCCAAAGAGCTGGGGGTCAAATATCTCAAAGTCTTTGGGGATTCCCAACTCATAGTAAGGCAGATCCGTGGGGACTACAAAGTCAAGAATCTGGACCTAATTCCGTATCACCAGGCAGCTATTGAGATGGTAGACTTGTTTGAAGAATTTTTCATTGAGTATATTCTGCGCCTCCAGAACGCATACACGGATGCATTAGCAGCGTTAGCAGTATCGTTAGCGCAACCTTCTAAAACTAAATAGTTAATCACTGTGAGAACTCACCAACTATTTGCACTAATATATAATGAGGAGGACGACGACAAATGGGTGGTCATCAAAGAGGTGTACTCAACCCAAGTTGAACTGGAGCCTCAGAATTGGCGTTTTCCTATAATCAACTATGTCCTATATGGTATTTTGCTAGAAAACATAAAAGGGAGGGAATCGATCCGACGAAGAGCGCCCAGGATCTTTTATGATGCAGAGATAGTTCGCGGGTACGACGGCTTGTTGCTCCGGTGTCTTTCGAACAAGGAAGCAAAAGAAGTCCTTAAGGAAGCACATGGAGGAGAGTGTGCACGCACCAACCTGGTCCCAAGCTTTATGATCGTATCAGAAGAATGGGATACTTCTGGCCAACAATGATTAATGATGCAATCGAGTACGCTTGAAAGTACCACACGTGTCAAATACATGCGAATTACATGCATCAACCCCGAGAGCATTTGCATCCTTCGGCTACATCTTGGCCGTTCGAGACGTGGGGGATGGACATTGTGGGTCCTATTTTTCCTCCATTAGTTAAAGGTGATCGATTTATTCTAGCGATTACTGACTATTTCTCTAAGTGGGCTGAAGCAATCCTGCTTAAAGAAGTGAAAATGAACAATGTCATCAGGTTCATCAAGCATCACGTCATCTATCGACACGGCGTGCCGAGACGGATCATACATGACAACGGTCCTCAATTTGTCAGCAATGCCTTCATCAGGTTTTGTCAGAAGTATAAGATTCAAGACGTCTCGTCGACAGCTTATAATCCCACTGTAAACAGATTAGCGGAGGCGTTCAATAAGACAATCATTAAGATCTTCTCGAAACTCATGGAGACCAATAAACGTGATTTGGATGATAAGCTCAGAAAAGCACTCTGGGTATATCGCACCACAATACGCACGTCTACCGGAGCTACCCCTTATTCTCTGGTATACGGGTGTGAAGCTGTACTTCCGTTAGAAATCCAAATCTCATCACTTTATATCGCCCTCACAACTGAGATGATGGAGGAGGAACAACATTGGAGATACCTTGAAGAGCTCGAGATGTTGGATGAAAAATGACTAGAAGCTCAACAACGCATCGAGTTTTACTAAGCCAGAATATCAAGGGCTTTTAACAAGAGAGTTCAACAGAGAAGCTTTAAGGAAGGAGATCTGGTCTTCGCTGCTCGATGACTAATAATTCTCGACTCTAAGAAAAAGGGTAAGTTTTAACCCAAATGGGAGGGACCGTTTATGATAGACACAATCTATTCGAACGGTGCGTATCGCCTAATAACTCTAAATGGCGACAGGCAATTAATGCCGATAAATGAGAAGTTCCTAAAAAAGTACTATTCTTAGTATATTTAGGATAACCCATTTTGACGGGAAGTTCCTCATAGAATATTTCACCCATTGTCCTTAAAGATAATCCTAAATCTGTCTTCCACCATAAATTCCCTTACTGATCAAATTCATTGATGGTGAGTCCACTAAAAAAATCTTTCTGCTCTAATCCACCAGCAAAATCCTCTCTTGATTTTTCCACAAACAAGAGGTTCACTTTCAATATTAAGATCCCCTTGTGATAAACAGGAGGGCTTCACCATCCTTTCCTCTTCGGTCGTGCCTTCCTAAGGTTAGAGCTGAAATTAGAATTTCATCTTAATAAATGAGAAATTCATTTTCAGATCAGGTAGCAAATCCTATAAAAAGTGAAAGTTATCTGAATCTTTCTGATTCTTGGAGTGGAGATCCCACTCTTAGTTTCACCTCTTAAGATTCTCAAAGTGGAGATCCCACTTTTAGTTTTCTTCGCGCTGGAGATAGAATATAAAATTCTTCCTCTCCAGCACCTAGAGATAGGATATAAAATTCTTCCTCTCCAACATCAGGAGACAGAATATAAAATTCTTCCTTTCCCACATCAGCCTTGGAGATAGAATATAAAATTTTTCCTCTCCAGGAACAAGAGATAGGATATAAAAGCCTTCCTCTCTTGTTTCGGGTCTGTCTTTACCCCTAAAAAGAAGACCTGGAGATAGGATATAAAATCCTTCCTCTCCAGCATTGGGAGACAGAATATAAAATTCTTCGTTTTCCACATCAATTTTATCTTTTTAATAAAATTTTTCAATCTAAGATTCATCTTGGTGAATTTTATCCTGAATCCTAAGTAATGATAAGACAATGCCTGACACACGTTGTCAGTTTAGTCTTTTACTGATTGAAGAAGACACCAGACTCCAAGTCTAGGAATTTTACCCTAAAGCCTAAGTAGGGATAAGTCAACGCCTAACACGCATTGCCAGTTTAGTCTTTTTCTGATTGAAGAAGACACCAAGATTCATCTTGGAGAATTTTATCCCGAAGCCTAAGTAGGGATAAGTCAATGTTTAACACGCGTTGCTGGTTGGTTCTTAACCATAAAAAGAACGAATGTCAGTTTCGTCTTTTACCGATTGAACAAGACACCAGAATTCTAGTCTGGAGAATTTTATCCTAAAGCCTAAGTAGGGATAAGTCAACGACTAACACGTGTTGCTGGTTCGTTCTTAACCGTAAAAAGAATAAAATGCCACATATTCAAAATTGTGGCAGGTTGTTATTAATAACATCACAATCCACGCCTTACATGTGTAGGGAATTTTATCCCTAATCCTAAGTAGGGATAAGTCAACACCTAACACGCGTTGCCGGTTTAGTGTTTTACCAATTGAAGAAGACACCAGAATTCGAGTCTGGGAAATTACATTCTAAAGCCTAAGTAGGGATAAGTCAATGCCTAACACGCGTTGCCAGTTAGTTCTTAACCATAAACAGAATGAAAGCCCACATATTCAAAATTGTGGCAAGTTGTTATTAATAACTCCACAATTCACACCTTACACGTGTGGGGAATTTTATCCCGATTCCTAAGTAGGAATAAGTCACCGCCTAACACGTGTTGTCGGTTTAGTTTTTAACCGATTGAAGAAGACACCAGAATCTAAGTCTAGAGAATTTTATCCCGAAACCTAATTAGGGATAAGTCAACGCCTAACACGCATTACTGGTTTAGTCTTTTTCCGATTGAAGAAGACACCAAGATTCATCTTGGGAAATTTTATTTCGAAGCCTAAGTAGGAATAGGTCAACGTCTAATACACGTTGCCGGTTAGTTCTTTACCATAAAAAGAATGAAAGCCCACATATTTAAAATTGTGATAGGTTATTATTAATGACACCACAATCCACGCCTTACACGTGTGGGGAATTTTATCTCGAATTCTAAGTAAAGATAAGTCAACGCCTAACATGCATTACATGTTTAGTTTTTTTCTAATTGAAGAAGACACCAGAATTAAAGTCTGGGAAATTTTATCCCAAAGCCTAAGTAGGGATACGCATGCGTCTAATATATGCAGCTGGGTAGTCTATTCTCGTGAGAAAGATGAAGCCTATGTATTTAACATCATAGCACCATGTCTAAAAGAGTTTCATTATTTTAGCACAACGTTACATGCAGAACACAACGTCACATGCAGAATGGATTTAGATAATCCGCATGCTAGCCCAATTCAAACATTAATCGGTAAAGGCTCATCAAATCTATTAATGGCTGGGGGTTGGCCAATAATCCTAAAGTCAACGCCTAACACGCACTGCCGGTTAGTCTCTTGCCCGTAAAAGAAGACGACGCCTATGTATTCAACATCATAGTATCAAGTCTAAAAGAGTTTCATTCTTTTGGCACAACATCATGTGCAGAATGGGTTTAGATAATCTGCATGCTAGTCCGATTCAAACGGTAATCGGTAAAGGCTCATCAAGTCTGTTGATGGCTGAGGGTTTGCCAAAAATCCTATGAGTATTGTGATTGATTATTTCAAACAAAATAAGAAATCATAATAAGCAACAAAAAAGGAGGATAGAAATTTATTCAATCAATGAAGTTGCTAGTAGCAATAGAGAGGGATGGACAACAATCTATGCCCCCGACCAATTCGAGGAGATCGAAACTCCTTAACAATGAAGAAACTATATTTTCTATAACAAGAAGTTTGTGGGACTTAGCTTTAGCGATAGAAAGTGATGGACATTATCGAGATAAAGAAGAGGAGCAACAGAAAAATCATAGGGTGAGGAGGAGGATGGAGAATTTGTTGAGCTAGAATATGACATAGTAGAAGATGAGGATTGTGCCTGCTTTGAAACCAAAATGAGATAACAAAACAAATATGAATGGCTAACACAACCAATATTAGTGAGCATCTGTGTATTATATAGAGCTGAAGCTTACAGGAGATATGATGATTAAAATACACAAGATATACATAGTTACAGTAAATCTTATCTTAACAAATCTTGTTATATATAACATGCATAACCAAATATAGTTTGCTAAGCCTAACAAGACTTTGTTTGTTTATACCAAATTCTATCACATTCGATCAATCATACGAATCTAAGAAAGCATCATGTAGTTCATTAGAAGTAATTTTACTATAGATTCCTCCAAGGAGTTACCTCATCCTCCTTACTTATGAAACATATGATCATTATATTTTATTACATTTTTATTCCCTCATTATCTATTTTATTTTTAGTGAAATATCTGCTAATAAAGTACTTTTATGTAAATTTACAGGTAATGAAAGATTGATGAATAAGAGACCAAATGAATACGAATTCCCTCATTTCTCAACCATTTATTGAAGCCCAATATCAAGCTAAGCAGCTTATAAAAGCCCAACACAAAAGAGCCCCAAAAATTTAGAACCAAAGAAGTATCTATACCTATATCATACCTATGTCGATATTGGTATCGATACTTAGATCAATCTCTATATCGATACTAGTATCGATACTCAATAAACAGTTACAAATTAAAGTCTGAAGTTGTGTAACTTGGGGCCTAAGTTTGATCTAATGGCTAATATTGATTTGTGTATCTATAAACAGGGATAGAGCGTGAGAGTTTTAGAGTGTGTGAAAAGTTTTTATAAAAACTCCATTTGGAGAGAAATGTTACTCTTAATTGAGAAGAACTTAAAAAATTTTAAACTTTTATTTACAATAAATAAAAAATTTAGTTCTTCTTGTTTTATTTTCATTCTTCTCTTTTGATTATGATGAAGTGAAGATGAAGATTTGCTTAGCAAGGGGCTAATCCCTTGAAATGTATCTTTTTATTTTCTCCTTCTATTTTTCTTGTTTTAGAATTACATGATGTAGGATTTATTTTCTTATTGTTATGTCTAGTAGATTTACATTTTCATGCTTTTTTTATTGCCATTGTTGTTCTTATTCTTGTTTATTTTCTATTTTCTTGTCTCTTTTATGCTTTGTTTTCTTAATATGTGTAACAAAATTCTTTAGGAGATATACAGTTGTATAAAACTAATTTTATTTTTTATGGTTCATGAATTGCTCTCTTTATGCATAAAATTATCATGCTTAGGATAATCAACTAGAGAACTAATTGATAGAAGAAAATTTTAGTAATCTATACTTATCTTGATTGGTTTGATAGGTTATGCTTATGAATTCTAAAATTACTATCTAGTTGTTTATTTTTTGCATGAATAGAAATTTTTCTTGGGTGATAATTTAATAGATTATGCTTTCTTTAAGTGGTTTGATAATCTATGTTTAGTAAATCTAAAGTGAAATATGATAAAAAGAGAGCAGTGCATAAATCCTAATTAAAATTAGCTAGTGGATTCAATTTTAGATCCCTAAGTTTCTCTACTTCTTTTTCCCCCAATCCATCTTGATTTCGTTTTTCTCTCATCTTTTGATTTCCCTGTTCTTGATTTTCTTTTGGTGGACTTTCTCTCCTTCCTCCTTCCCTCTCTTCTCTTATTTCTGATTCTTTTTATATTTCCTTTTTGTTATTCTTTTATTTGTGTCTTCCTTTTCTTCTTCTCCCCTATTATTTTAGATTTTTATTTTTGTCACAAATCTCTTTCTGTATCTCTACGCATTCTATTTCACTTCTTTTTGTCCACACTTTTCTAGGCTAAATTTTAGGAATTTTCAAGCACACATCTTCCCTGCGGGTTCGACATCTTTTCTACGCTATAACTTGATAGTTGTTCTCTTACAACTTTTGTGCATGTTTTTATGCTAATCAAGTTTTTACGCTGTTGCTGAGAAAGGTGCTTGTAATTAGCATTTTTTTATTTTGATTCTTTAATTTTGTATGTTTTCTTATGAACAACTAAACTAGAAGATTGAAGATTGAAGAGATAAAGATTGAAGAAGAAGATTTACATGAAAATGTGAGTCTTCTTTTTAGTATTTTCAATTCCACCCTCAAGTTAGGCTTTCACATTAGAGACAATTAGGAACTAATAAAAAAATTTATCTTGTCAACCCTAATAAAATCTACCCTCCACTAGAACAACTACTAACAAGATAATAAATCCAAACAAGAGCTTTCTTTCTCATATTTGTTTGATTGTTAACCCTAATTGAAAAAAAATATTTTCCTTTTTGCATCTTTTTGTAGTTGCTTTAAATTCTTAGGGTTTGCACTACATATTCTTAATAGGAATTCACCAAAGTGATTTGAGCATTTTGATTTGAGCACTCATATGAAAACACTCTTAAGGGCAAAAAACCCCTAATCAAGATGAGGTGAGAGATTTCATCACCCTTCCTTAGCCCATAAATTACTAGTTTTTCACTACACAAACCCAAATCTTCTGCAACTCATTAGACATTAACCCCTAAGGATTCGAGCTCATGAAGGAAAAATAAATTCTTAAGTGAATTGACTTAAGTTTATTTGAATCCGTTGATCTCTAAGGAAAGATTTAAGGGCTGCATAAAGCGCTCCGCAATGAAAAATGTGCTTAATCGGTCCTTAGCCTCCCTCTAATACTATCCTTACTTAGCTAACTGACAAAGTAAACTTGAATCTTTTCACTCACAGAGTTCTTGGTTAGGAGTCAGTCTAGTTGAGTTTAGGCTTAACCTTAGAATTAAGGGTAATTGTTTCAAAGTGGTTGCTCTTATTTTTATTTAGTTAGGTTTTTCTTTTATCTTTCTTCTTTTTTCTCACTAATCTTTTAGGACTTTTAGTTTTCCTTTAAAAAAATTTAACTTATGTTGGTCCTAGATATTTTTCCCTAATTTTCTTTTTAGATATAGAAAAAATCAAAAGAATTTGTTTTTGGTGTACGCAAGTTTGGATTAGGGATAATACCAATTGTTTAATTCGTGTTGAACCAAAAAATTTGAAACTAAAGAAATGGCAAATCCTAATCCACCCGTTCTTCAAGATATGTGTTATCCCACTAGGAATACAATCCCATCTTGCATTAGGCGTCTTGATGTTAATGGAGCTAATTTTGAGCTTAGAGCTCTCTTCAAAAATATGCTTGTGAAATTCTTAGAAAATAAATACGAAGATGCGTACATTTTTATATCTGAGTTTGGGGAAGTTTGTCTTATAATTAAGATTAGAGAGTTATCTAAGAACATGATTAAGCTTAGATTTATCCCCTTTATTCTTATGGACGAAGCGAAGAAATAGATATATAACTTACCTACAAATTCTATCTCAAACTAGGATGAATTTGTTACGTTTTCTTGAAAAACAATTTCCCAATTCAAAAATGGGTAAAGCTTAGAAAAAACATTTATAATTTAAACATAGTCCCAGGGAAGCCATTCTGGAAGTATTTTGATAGGTCTGGGGATCTTCTTATCCAATATCCATATCATGGTCTAGAAAAATAGTGATTATGCCAAATTATCTATGAAGGATTGGATTATTCTTCAAAAACATCTTTAGAATCTATGTGTCAAGTGAATTTTATGAAGAAAAACACTGATGAAGCTTGAGAATTTTTAGGGAGTTTGTTAAAAAAACCATGTAGTGGGAACACTGTGATGAAAGGGATTCATCAGTTCTCTCAACCAAATACAGTAGTCTTTCCCTAGAGTCAAACATAGCCTCTGAAGCGAAGATAGCTACAATCTTGCATAGGTTAGAAGCCCTTGAAACTAAGGGACAAGCCCTAGCTCAAATCAACCAATGTTTTTACCGCTGGATATCATAACGATCTTTCTCCAGCCTATGTTTCAGAGGAATATCCTTTCTTAGGAAACAATCAACCACTAGAGCAGATGAACGCTACATTTTAACATCCTAAAAATGATCCGTTTCTTCAACTTATAGTTTGGGTTGGAGAAACCATCCAAAATTTACATGGAATTAGGAAAATTTCTCTGAAAATAAAAATTTTACTCCGACTTCAACTCAATAATTTCCTAGAGGAAACATAGTTCCATTCAAGACTCCGAATAATTTTCAACAATCCAATTAACCTTATCCAAACCTACCACCTCATCATCAAGTAGTAAATCCTATTCCTCTGAGTTCTAATCATGTGAAATATTTTGGTATCTAAGAAAAGGGTTTAGAGGCTACTATTAAAGCTCCTACATAGACCAACAACATTTTGATTTAGTCATTCAACACTCTGAATTCCTTCAGACTGACAACGGGTTAAATACCCAATTCAAACACTCAAGCCATAGCTAGGTTAGAGCCCCAACTCGGTTAGCTAGCTAGTGCCGTGAGTGAAAGATAGAAAGGAAAATTTCAGAGTCAACCTTTTGCAAACTCTAAGGATATGGGATTAGGTTCAGCCCACCCAGCTCAAGTGAATGCAGTTCATACCTTGCGATCAGGGAAGTAGATAGATGATTAAGTTAGAATGCCTCTGGATCAAACCTCTTCTTCCTCTTCTACTCTCCAAAACACTCCTTCTACTAAATCAACTCCTCCCGATGACCAAGAAGCTGAACCCAAAACTGATCCTATCTAGATTGGTATAAGCACATTGCTCTCTTTCTAAATAGACTCAGACCTATGAAACCTCTACCTAGGTAGAGAAAATCCTAGAAACTTTCAAATAGGTTGAGGTCAACATTCATCTCATGGATGCAATCGAACAAATACCCTCTTGTGCAAAATTTTTGAAGGATTTGTGCACTAAGAAAAGAACTAGTAATTTTCCTAAGAAAGTCTTTTTAGCTGATAACGTCTGATTATCACAATTTAGTTACAATTTTATATCCTCATTACCTATTTTATATGAATAAATACCCTGTTAATAATTGTTTTTATCCTATTTTGCAAGTTAATGGTGAAAAATGAATAAAAGCCTAAATGACTCAACTCTCTAATTTTCTACCAATTTTAGAAGCCCAAATACGTTATCAGAGGAAGGCCCAAGACTACACAAGATTCTAAGAGAAATTCGTGAAGAAAAATTAAGAAAAGACAAAGTTGGTTGGCCACCAATCGGTCGGCTAATCGGTTGGCCATATAGCCCAAAGCAAGCTGCATTCAATTCAGCACTGGCAACAAAAGTAGCAGAGACATTCTTGTAACTGGCAAGAATAATTTAACCATTGTGGTTCGAAACAAAAACCAGTTCCCACTTGTGGATAGTTAGCATGCTTGGAGCCATCAAAGATAACGTTAATCGTTCCAAGGTTAGGCAATTGCCATCTTATATGACGATCATGGTAGATTTCCTAGGATATAGTGTGGATGGTAATATGATGAAACCATCGTGATACATCTAAAGTTGCTTGAAAATTACCTTGTATATTAAATTGCTCTGTTGCTAGATGCATAACTTTATAGATGCAATTGATGAAGATGAAGCACCATTACACACCTTATTATTTCTGTCCTTCCAAACAACCATGAGCAAATAGGGATACAACTTTGTTCGCACGTGTCATCCAAAGCAAGTCCCAAACATCCTTAGACTTTACACAAAGTGATAAGTATGTGGGTTAAGTCCTCCTCCGCTATCCCGCATCTCGGACAATCGATGGAAATAGTAATTCCTCTATTAGCTAGAAAACACTTCGTTTGGGTACGTTTAGTTTCCAAACCCAATATCAAGCAAAATTATGGGCTGGTGTAGCATATATAGTGAGCATTCTCTCCAACTGAAACGGCATATTAATATGCATGGGAATTGAGATACATTGAATAATTTGAGTTGTCACCTCTCTGAACAAGTACAAACAGATATTCACATTCCAACATCACACGTCATTGATTAACACATCAACTGTTGAATGTTTAGGCAGCTCATTGTAATGAGTATTAGTTATTACTAGAGAAGTGAATTGACTTTTATTTAAGGAAAAGTCGAAGCAGACATGCATTAGATGTGTAACATATTTTTGCTGTGATTAGCTTATTACATCATAAATGACAAGACAGTTTTAGTGCCATATGCAGAAGTATGGAATGTATATGTCCATGCTACCAAGATCTCCACCTCCGTCTTTTTTCATTGAAGATGCGCCATTGCCGGCTAATGCAGCTGAGGTCTAGTGGGCCCTGGGCTACAATTTTCACAACCTGAGACTCCTCGAGAAGGCCTTGACTCGCTCATCGTACCTGGCCAATGCACCCTATCACAAACTAGAGTTCTCAAGGAACGCATCTCTTAGTCTTGCATTCACCAATTACTTCTACTTGATTAACCCTGATCTCGGTGTCGATGAACTAATGGTTCTTCATGGTGTAAACGTGTCAAAGAGAAGTTGACTAGTGCAGCCATCCGTCATGGACTTGATCATATGGTAAGCTTAGCTAGATGGCCTCGTTTTACTATGTTTAGTGTAAATATCAAGAAATCACTCTTTTTTGTGGGGGGAGATAGGGGTGGTTTTGGGGTTTTGGGGTTTGTTTGCATCGAACCTTTCTAAAGTTTGGGGGTTTGCATAAAATAAACATTCTGGATGTTGAGCAGCTATTTCACCGCTTGCTGGTTTAGACCAAGTCAATTTAGGATCCATGGCTTCTGTGGATGATGAACTATACTCACAAATGAAAGGGGAGATTCTTGAGATATTTATATGCAAGTATAAATCCATAACTCCACTTTGAAAAAATTGAGAAAAGAGTTTATGGGTTTAAATATAGTTCAGGCCTATACCTTCTAGCAAAAACTTTTGGATTAAATGGTTTCTAGCATCTATTTTAAGCCCATTAATCCCCTATTTTGCCTGCCTAAACAAGTTGTATCAGACCTAAGATTATGGTCCACAAAACGTAATGTCTGATGGGTGTAGAGAGAATGATTGTAGACCAAACTATCTGGTTAAACGCAGGTACATGGTGTTTGAGATCTGCCTATATGAGTTGTAATAGTATGGTTAGCCGACATATGGGGACAGATCTTAAGAATGTTGAATAGTTACATCACCTTTTTTGGTTGTTCGTTTAGACCAAGTCAATGAAGGGTCTATACTTTTCATGGATGATGAAATTATACTTATAAATGAAGGGGAAGATTGGTTGAATACTTATGCATATGCATACTCTAACATTGGAAACAAAGAAGAAAAGTTGACGAGTTTAAATATGAGTTAAAGCAAATACATAATTGTTGGATCTAAGATGTAAGTCTGGCAAGGGGTAGGAGTTGAATATAATTGCCTACTATTTCTTACGTTATCACAGAATATACAGTGGAAATCAAAAGATATTGAAAAGAACAATAAGCAATAAACAAATCACAGATAAAACAACTAGAGCACATGAAAATTTTTATAGTGGTTCGGATAAGCAATCCTACATTCACTCTTCCTTCTCGCAAAAGGGCTTCCTCATTATGAAATAGTTCTCTTGAATCACAAACCTCAGTAGACGTACAAGACCATACCCTAGTTTATCCCAAAAACTAGTCGTCTAACCTAACTCCTCACAATGAGTAATCCCAAGCCCTAGTTAGTTCCCAACCCTCAATTAAACCGGCTTGAGTATGCCATAAAAGAAAAACATGTTTGAAACAAATAACATAAATCCTTTACGCTCAATTAGAAAAATCTTACATCCCTTTTCGATTAAGATCAAACTCTAAAAAAGATTTAAGTTGAGAACTGAAAGTTTGATGTAGAATCAGAGATCTAAGGGAGGCTCTCCTGGCTTTAGACTGATTAGATGATAATGTATGTGGTGAAGGGCGATCAACAAGGCTCTGGGGAATAAAAAAACTTCTCCTTTGATGAATTCTCACAAACCCTACATCTTCTCTCTCTTTTTCTTTTTCCCCCTTCAAATTAGTCCTGAAAGAAGAGTTATAAAATGTAGGAGGAGATTGAGAGATAACCTACAATGATTGACTAAGATTTAATTCTGAAATATGAAATCAGCCATTTGACCATCAATGGTGGCTCTCGACCATCGATGATTACATAGCGACCATCGATGGTTGATGACCCCACGATGATCTGAACATCTCTAGACCTCTGGTGGTCCATCACACTATCGATTAGTCAGAGCGAATCATCGATGGTCAATGTGGAACCGTTGATGGTTCAAGTGTTGATATCAGCTTTTGAGTTGATTTTTGAGAGTTTTTACCTCGTTCTTGTCTCATACCTGTATACTTCTATAGTAGATCATCTCAAACACAAGTTAGACTCAAATGAATATTTGCTATTACTCAAACAATAGATATTGTATGGACAACATCCTAACAATCTCCCCTTCTGATAATAACAAACTTGAAATTTGAGACATCGTGACAATCAATTGTTTGAGATATATAGGAAAAGAATAAACACACATCCATTTTCATATGAAAATAATGGATATACAATACTCCTCCTACTTTTGTGCATACATGAAAAGTGAGATGAAAAGACAGGTAGAGCAAAACTCCCCCTATAACAATGCATCAAGTTTTTCAAAAAGAATTTAAGAAACCAAAAACTCATGCACAAGAACCAATGCACCAATGCTATATGCACACAAGTAGTTAAATAATAATTGTAAATGCATGTAATAGAGAGCGAAGTAATTATACAAGTCCATAGGATATATTCATTTATAAAACCGTGAGAAATGAGCTGACATAATGACACAAACTAACTCAACTTTTAAAATAAATACCAAAGTGTCATCCTATCACCTTAGCCATACAAGACTTACAAGGAAGAATGATATTGTTTGGGGAACATTCATACCATCTCTAAATAAATTTTATATTCAGTACATAATGATTACCTATTGAGAAATGCACAAAGAATAGTTCATGAATGTGAGTCTTTGACCATCTTGTAACAAACACACTTGGTTTTCGTGGATTTTATAAAAATGTGGATCTTTGATTATCTTTTAATGAATACACTCCTATTTGTTTGTTCACATTTTGACTAAAATGCACATAAGTACATAAAATTAAATGTTTATGCACTAGTCAAGTCTAAAAAGCTCAATATCACAAATTATAAGTTTATATACCTACAAAACTTGTATAAGACCTCAACACAACTATTCCACAACAATAGGCAAGAGAAATATAGGATTAGTTTGTGCATATGGCATGTGTTGTGCATTGTGAGTCATGATATAATGCATCCAACATTGAATCATTGTATAGAGAATCATATAGATTAAAAACAAATATGAACTATGCATATCATATTCAATGCATATCATATAATGCATCCAACATTGAATCATCGTGTAGAGAATCATATAGATTAAAAAACAAATATGAACTATGCATATCATATAATGCATCCAACATTGAATCATCATGTAGAGAATCATATCCTATAATGCATCCAACATCAAATCATCGTGTAGAGAATCATATAGATTAAAAACAAATATGAACTATGCATATCATGTAATGCATCCAACATTGGGTGTAGAGAATCATATAGATTAAAAACAAATATGAACTATGCATATCATGTAATGCATCCAACATTGGATCATCGTTTAAAGAATCATATAGATAAAAAATAAAATAAAAATAAGAAAAAAAATCAAAAAGAAACACAACACAAATAAATATGTACAAAAAAATGATCCAACAAACTAGATATCAAGTAATAACATGCCCAAATCCTGTCGCAATCTAGTGAAACAATTTCAGGCAAATGTTTTATAAAAATATCAGCAAGCTATGACTAGTGGGTACAAACTCAATTTTCACATTTTCCCTATGAAAGTGGTCTCTCAAGAAGTGATGCCTAACGTCTATGTATTTTGTCTAGGGATGGTATACAAGGTTATCACTCAGATCAATAGCACTTTTGTTGTCACACCTAATAGGAACTTTCTTGAAGGTAATGTCAACGTTATGTTATGTAAATTTAAATACATCCAAAGAACTTGTGCACAACAAGAACCGAGTGCGATGTACTCAGGCTCAGTAGTTGATAGAGCAACGCAGTTTTGTTTCTTACTTGATCAAGATACAACAAAATATCGTAGAAGTTGTATAGTATCACTAGTACTTTTCATATATGTGTGACTTTCAGCATAATCACTATCTGAATATCCAATTAATTCAAAAGAATTAAACATTAAAAACTATAAACCAAATTTTTGCATTCCAACAATATATCAAAAAATTTATTTTATAACTTTCAAAAGTGATTTCTTTGAATTTACTTGGAATCTTGCACACAAACACACAGAAAATATGATATCAAGACAAGAAGCAGTAAGATACAAGAGACTCCCGATCATACCCCTATATCTCTTTTCGTCACTCATCTTTGTAAGTTTTATCGATGGACTCACCAAGGTTGTAGCTACTTTTAATATATCCCTTTCGTAGCGTTTCAAGAGCTCCGTTATGTATTTTTCTTAAGAGATAAACATGCCACCCTTTATTTGCTTCACTTAGAATCGTAAGAAGTATTTCAGCTCTTCCATTATGCTCATTTCGAACTCATCCTACATCAACTCCTCTAACTTATAGCAAATATCCTTATTAGTAGCTCCAAAAATAATATTCTCAACATAGACTTAAACTATAAGAATACCTTTACCAATAGATTGGACAAATAAGATATTGTCTACGAATCCCTTTTTAAAATTGTGTTTTAGTAGATAAGTACTCAGACGATCATACCAAACTTGAGGTGCTTGTTGAAGACCATATAATACTTTATCTAACTTAAACACAATCTTTAAAAACATGATCAACAAAACCCGAGGGTTGTTCTACACAGACTTCTTCCTTCTGGTAATCATTTAGAATGGTAATTTTTACGTCCATGTGATAGAGGCTAAAATCTTTACAATAGGAAAATACAAGCAAAATCCTAATGGCTTAAAGTCTAGAACCAGTACAAAAGTTTTATCGAAACCAATCTCTTCTATCTAATTATAACATTTAGCAATAAGTCTAGCTTTGTTTCTCTAACATTACACTTTTGTCCAATTTATTTTTAGAGGCCCATGAATTTCTACTATTTGGTGATCATTAGGTTTCATAACTAATTTTTAAATATTGTTTCTTGTGAATTAATTAAGTTACTATTGCATAGCAATTATCATTTTCATTATTTTTAGCTTCACTCACATTCTTAGCTCCTATTTCAAGAATAAAAATAACATTTGCACAAAATTCACCAATAAAGAAATAAGAATTTTTAACTTCACCTACACTCGAAGTAGCTGTGGAGCAATAGTATTCATTCAAGTGACTAGGTAGATGACAATTTCTTTTGGAATGACCTCTAGTTGATACGTCTTGTTGATCACTTGAATTCAACTGATCTTGAGATGAGCTTGAAATCTTCAGGAGTTGATTCATCAATTTTTTTTCCTCAATTCCATTCTGAGTATTTTTCTCACCCTCCAACATTCTCTTGTCTTATTCAATTTGATCATTGGGGTTCATCACAAGAGGGTCATCTGCATTGTCAAATAAAAAGGGCGGAAGTGTGAGTTTCATTAAATTTAATATGGCTAGACTCTTCAAGAATTTTACTTTATAAAATCTGTACGTTTTGCTACACAAAGAGTATCCCAAAAACACACACTCATCATATTTAGAATTAAATTTCCCTAATTGTTCTTTCGTATTGAAAAGATAGCATTTGCAACTGATTATCACATTTTAATTACAAATTAATACCCTCATTATCTATTTTATATGAATAAATACCCGGCTAATAATTGTTTTTATCTTATTTTGCAGGTTAATGGTGAAAATAATGAATAAAAGCCCAATCTACTCAATTTTTCTCTTTTCTACCTATTATTGAAGCCCAAGTATGAAGACTAAAGAAGGCCCATGAAAATCCAAGGATCCATGAAGAAATCA